>CAJINU010000114.1:0-359924 GCA_905178165.1 Amoebophrya sp. A25 | reverse complement strand
GGCATCTTCAGCAGCCTCAAGCGAGCGCAAGCGGACGTGGATCCAGATGAGTACTATTCTCTTACGAGTGAAATTTATCGGATGCATGTCCATAAAAAGTTGCTGGAGTTTTCGCATGGTGGTACCTTCGATAGATGTGGCTTCGTACTTCGCGACGACGCGTTTGCGCCCATGCAGTCCGAACTTCGTAAGTTCCTCCTCGACAAACAGTGAGGAGCTGCAGCAAGAAGGGACAGGATTTATGTTAGGACCTGGCAAGGAACGAGTTCGGGGAAAGTGTTTCTAATCAGAAAAAATGTCGAAGAAGCAACACAACAAGCGCAGCATTGTTGAGGTGGAGGCGGATTTGCGAAAGCAGCTAGAGGAGGAAGGTTTTCTAGATCAAATGGCAGACTTCGAAGCAAAAACAGAAAAAAAACCGAAGAAAAATCCAAGGTCTGGACTGGTGTGGTTTGCAACTGTTCTAGACGATGGGACACCGAACAAGGAGGAGAAGGAGGAAGCTCTAGAAGAATGCCGGAAGCTGCTAATGTCAAAGGGACTATGGAAATTCCCAAAAGCGAAGAAGGAGAAAACCGAGGAGGAACTACTTCTCGAAGACCAGAAAGAGCGGGTAATTTGCCAAGAGGAGATCGTGGATATCGACAACAAGACACGCATGTGGAATCAGAAACTAGCTGAACGGCGTGCGTTTATGGCGTTAGATCCGCGCGCCTTGCGTCAGTTTTCTCCGGGGATGCCTGTGAAGACGAAAGCCATCTCCAACATTTTGTCTGGGTTGCAACAGTCTCACTCGGAGATGTCTGAGAGTGGGGACCATGGTATAGCTTACATTTATTTACTCTTAGGCTTATCAGTATAGCTATAGGATATATTAAGGAAACTCTTAGTATATACGATCGAAAGTAAATAGTCTACAAAGATGAAGCTGGCAGCAGCGGAAGAACAAAAGTCAATCTCCTTAGTGGAGTGCTCTTTTTGTGGGAACTTTTTCCAACGACGCGGTATCGGTTCGCACCAAGCCGCGTGCAAGCGAAAGCATGAAAATGTCATGCGACATCTCGGTAGCGAGAACCAGGCGCCTACGTCACAAGAACAGAGAGATAGTACTAGTTAGCTACATACCTACGTTCTTGCGTCTAGTTTAAACTATCGGGCTTCGCAGTGGATTGCCTTCTAGATTGCATTGCCACCCGGGTCGGTTGCTAAGGCCCTGCACGGCTGTCGCCTGGTACACTTTACCATCCTGCGCAGCAGAATCCTTGCTAGATTGCATTGCCAGTCGCTGTGTCTGTAATTGATCAACGAGCCACTAACTGTCTACATCAGAGCAAACAGAGAAGAAGAGGCGGAAGACAGTGAGATCGATAGCACTCGTGGAAGCTTATTTGGTAGGTGTAGGCAAAGGGCGGGACGGCATGACGGTGCTGCGGCTTTGGCTGCGCGTGGTTCTCCAGTGGTGACCCGGTCGACACGGTCCCGCCTGTGTTGCCTTTGTCTTCTCTTTTGTTTCCCTCTCGTTTTCCTCTCTTCTAGGAGATTCGAGGGCGCGCCGCGGTGGCTGGTGGCGGGCTGCACTGCGTGCGCAGTGTGTCCCGCTCGGTCTTCTTCGTGCTTGGTTCGCTCCTGAGATTCGAGTGCGCCGCGCGGTGGCTGGCGGTGGGCTGTGAGGCGAGTGCAGTGCGCTCCCCGTCTTTGTCTTTCAGAAAGCTCCGGCCGAGCTCTGGACTTCTTCAAGACGGGGAGCCCTCTCGGAGTCGGAAAGCTCTCGCGACTAGAACCCACGCGCGGCCGTGGTCGCTTCTGGTTTCGTTCATCAGGGGAAGAAGATCCATCCCCCCAACGAAGTGAAGCCGCTGCGGGTCTTGTCGGTGAGGGGTCGAAATTGTGCGAATTTGATCAATCTGAGACATGTCCGGCTGTCATTTTGAAGACACTGAGAGACGGCCCCAAACTGCCGCAAGAACATAGAAAAAACCACAACGGGCGCCGGACTGCTTCGGGACCGCGGGCCCCCCTCGACCCGCCCCGAGGCCTTTGCGACAGCCTGGCCGAGGCTCATGGGTGAGTCTTCTCCAAGCTTCTCGGGAAGCCTGGGAGGCGGGGGCAGAGCCCGCGGGAGCCGCCTCGCAAAGCCTCCGGCAGGCTCGCAAGAGGCCGCCGCCGAAGCCTTGCGCGGGGATGCGTTCTCCATCGCGTGGCTACAGCGTCACTATTAGAATCATGCGCAGAAAGATGGCTACGTCTAGACGGTGGAGGAATCTAGACACAGAGCGGACGCCGACGCTGTGCGGCGTCGCGGTTCTGATGTTGGAGCAGATGGCCGCGGAGTCCTCTCAATGTCAAGAAGCTTGCGAGTTTGCTTCGTTTTGGGCTCGGCCTGCTTCTTGACTGGTCTGATATTGGTAGGCCGCGCGGCTTATCCGCTTCCAATTTGTAAACGCCGGGCGGGGGCACACCCGCGAGAATTTGGGAACAGAAGTGTGCCACATAGTTGCCGAGCAGCCGAACCGCAATAAGTCAAAAAGCCGGGGACAGACATGGGGCGCGAAGCTGCCTAGCAGCCCGCCCTTGGTAAGTCGGTAAGGCACGGGGGGCGCAAGGTTGCGCCGCAGCCTGTCCACGATAAGTCGACAAGCCGAAAGCAGGCGCCCAGCGCAGAGCAGCCCTCCTAGCAGCATGTCCCCAATAAGACGAGAGCGCACACGTGGAAGATCCTGGCCCTCTGGAAGTCTGGAATAGCCATGGCGTAGGAAAGTCATGGACTTCGAAACCCTAAAAGCTTCAGACTGGTGAGAAGAGCCGCCACCTTTCTGGCCATCCGTTCTGCTTCTCTTCTGTAAGTGCGACACTATCAGCCGCCAGCTGCTTCCAAAGTCCCAGCCTTCTCGCTACAGGTGTCTAGTCTAATAGAAGCAAGAGACAGAAGGTCGAAACTTCGGTGGAAACTGATGGAGAAACGGACTGCCGCTCTTCTCCATTAGTTTCCCGCGAAACGCTATGGCGGGCGATCTAACCCAAATCCCCAGAAAACTGAAGCACCCGGACCACACAAACCGGGGCCCGGACCAAAAACCGCAAGCCTAAGCCCTTAGCTAAGACCACATAAAGAGAAACAACTTTAAAGGCCTCAAATCCGAGGAGCACAAGAACAGGAAACCAATCAAAAGCCCCTAAAGCCTAGGGCCTCACGCACAGAACGCCCACCCAAAAGGCGCAAGCCCCAAGCCGCGCGGACAGAAACCCTACCCGAAAGCCCCAGACCCTAAGCCGAATGAGCAGAAAACCCACCCAAGAGCCACAGGCCCCAAGTCGCGCGGACAGAAAACCTACCCAGAAACCGCAGACCCTCGGCCGCGCGAGCAGAAAAACTACCCAAAAGCCACAAACCCGAAGCCGCGTGAACAGAAAACCTACCCAAAAGCCTAAAACCTTAAGCCGCGGCGGGAGAAGACCCAGCGGGGAAGCTGCGCGCGCTACAACGGCAGGGGCGGTTTCCGGGGGAAAGGTTGGCCCGAAGAGCACCCCCCCGGGCCGGCTTTGCGACTATCCGGAAAGAAGAACGGCCCCAAAACGACTAAGTCGGGCACTGCAACCCGTCTGCGCCGACGGTTTCAGCCCGGAGATGGATCCATCGCGTGGAACTGGAAGCGGTCTTTGTTTGCAGTCGTTTTGCTGGATTTGCTTGCTGTTGCGCAATTCCAATATGCGTTGGGGCGAATGGAGACGGCGCTGCTGATCCTCTAAGGATGACGGCTGCCCGTAATACCGAAAAAGGGGCGGGCTGGAAGCTCGAAAATACTCCGACCTAGCAACACTAGAAGTCCATGCTTACCTGGCATGAAAGCCGGCATGCACGTGCGTTGGGAAAATGTGGCGGACCAGGAGTCGCAGATAGGACTATATTATTGATACTGGGGCAGCAACAGCATACGAGAGAGTGAATGATCAGCCGTGATCACAATGTTCTACCCAATTGAGTTTCCCTTAATTTATTTTGAGAGTTCTTCGTTCCTTTATTTTGAGAGTTTTCGAAGTTTGACTTTTTTGTGCCATGACTCCATGAGAAGAAAAAAGCAATCTTCTTTGAAAATTACGGTGTTCAATTCAGCAAGACTAGCGCTGTTCGAGGTGCAAAAACTGTCTGAATTTGAGAGACGTCATTGCAGCGAAAACAGCTTAAACATGAAGAGTGCTAGGTCATCATCGCATTTTAATTGCTAGAAGAGTGTCGTCCTTTTTTCGCAGGATAGGGGCACGGTTTGCCTTTTTGATTTTTTTTTTGTATACCAAATATTGCTTCCGCTCTTACGGTTTTTATTTTTTTTCATCAAACTACACGTGGCAATTTTCCGATGCAGCGTTTTCGAGAGATTCGATGGCTAAATCAGCAAATACTAGAGAAGTCGTACTAGCCTTACAAAGAGACTCTATCGTGAAAGTGAAATCATGCTGATCGTGATATCTAGTTCTCAAAAGCGTGCAGAAATGAGGGTGTAATTTCGTCTGTTCTCGAAATGATATCCTGTGCTAAAAACGAAGCTCTCTATCCCTATCGCTCCTGTATTAACAAATTTATACATCACACAAATCTGCTTACCTCAGCTTGAGACCTTGTTCTACATTAATATGTTTTGCGGCATGATGTCGGGTAAACGATGCGGTGATTGAGTACCCCCATTTTCACGGTTGGAGTTAAAGTCGAGCTAGACTATCATGGTAGTTGTTGTACAACATATTTTTATTTGTTACAGTAGCTACTTAGAGAAAAGTGTATCTTTCACTTACTGCCCGGTAACAGTAAGGGAGCAAACAGAAAGATGTTGCGCGGCGGGTTCGGAGCGAGTGGGCAACAGCAAAGCCAGGACTGCGCGTTTGAGGCGCTGCAGATCCGTGGCACGCCGATCCGCGTGTCCTATTTCCTGGTGGTGATGTTTCTGTACCAGGTGTTCGAGGCGGTGCAGCAGAGTCTGCATGGGGGCGGCAACATGCCCTTCTGGTTTCCCGTCGCCTACGCCGCAGGCTCGCAGATCCTGCTTTTCGCCACCATCCTGTGCCACGAGTTTGGACACGGCACCATGGCTCAGAAGTTAGGCGGGGAAATCGCCCAGATTTTGCTGTGGCCCTTTGGGGGCATCTGCTTTAGCACGCGGCCTTCCGGCGTTGAGGATGCGCGCCACAAATTGCGGAACGAGCTGAAGATTGTGGTCGCCGGTCCCGCAACACACTTCTTACAAGCGCCCTTCTGGGTTCTAGTGCTGTTCGCGCAGCTGGCGGCACTCGGCGGCTTGGCCGCGGGCAGCCACAAAGGGCAAGCTCAACATGCGGCCAAGGAAAGTTTGCTCACCGGATCTTCGGGTGCTGCAAACACGATCTGGCCTTTGCTTGTCCCATTTCAGTTAGGGGGGCCCGCCGCTCTACCAATGCCGCTCTTTGGGGGGAGCTGGATATTACTGCTCCTGTGGCAGTTGTGTGCGTGGGCGGTGACCTTGAACGTCTATCTTTTCCTCTTCAACGTCTTTTTCCCGATGTACCCGATGGACAGCGCACAAATTTTAGTGTGCTCCATGCAATTGTGCGGAGGCTCCGCCTTGCTCGCAGCCAAAGTTCTCATCGGCGTTTCCGTGCCCGTGAGCTTCGTCCTGATCTACTACGCGTGGAGCAACCGAGTGGCCGGCGGCGTAATGGTTGGCATCACCGCCTACTTAGCCATCATGTGTCTCGTGGAGGCGTGGAACATCCGGCAACTGATGCTGAAACGTCAACTCCACACGCATCGGCTCTTCGAGCTGGCAAGGAGCAACACAATGTGGGACAGCCGAATGGGCGCACGCCGTATCAACAACTCCAATCTGGACGACGACCCCAATGATCCGGCAACAAGGCCACCAACACCAACAGGTGGACGCGGAAGCTCTCCAAACTCTTCACGAGGGCCTAGTGGAAATGTCCTCCACAATGTAGTAGCTGGCGGCGCTGGAAACACTGGGACAAATTACGTGCTGTTTGAGGGTCGCGGGGAGCGTCTTGGCCAGGGTGGCGGCACTTCACCACCAAGCAGCCTGATGGCATCTTCAACCAGTACTACAGCGTCCTCTACTAGTGTGGGACCTGCGCGACCGGTAGTGCCTCCATCAGCTTCGACGAGTGGAGGTGCGCGGACCACGCCGGCAATCCCACCATTCCCAGCAAGTGGCAACTCCACCTCTACAGACTTGCTTGGGATACAACAACAAGGAAGTGCTGGCGCTAACAGAATGAATGCTCCACCGCCAAACGCGGTTCCTGCCGTGCCCCCAGCAGGAGCACCACGGCAAGCGTTTCTCCAACGTTTGGAAAGGGATCAAAATGTGAAGAGTATGACAGTCCGGCAACTGGAGGAACAAAGACTTGCGGCATCCGCAGGGAATCCTCACCCGGGCAGAGCTGGGAATCCACATTTCCAATCTCCATCACGAAGATACGACGCTAGAACTTACGTGCCCGTAAACACGCAGCCGTCATCTACTGAGGGTGCCATTGACAACGTAGAGGATGCGTCGGCTTCTGCAGTCTAATAATACCACCGATGATTATGTTCCAATACCAGGAGAACCTTCTCACACAAACACTACTGAAACCTCCCCATACAAACACTGCTGGGCCTGTTTTTCTTTCCAGAAAAGTTTTTTTTGAGAATACATAGAGATAGAGTGCTTGCTGGTGGAAAAGAGCCTCGTTTGGACTTTATTTTCTTGTTTTGAATTCAAATGCATATGCAAAGTGGAAAGAGTCCGTTTCAATCATAAAGACGGGACTTCCGCGAGTGCACAGTGATTTAGACTTACCAGAACATGTTTACCGGGAAAGCAAATTCCTTTGCTGCACTTCGTGTAGTTGATGTATTCTCCAACTCAATACGTGTTCTTTCTGACTGTAATGGATCCTCCGCGTCTATGTGACATGACTCGGATGTGGTTCCATGCCAAGTCTTGCGCAGCGATTCAGTTATTCTCATTTCACATAAGCTCTGGGGATGCGAGATACAAAAATTGAAACGCGATGACACACGTGCTACAGGATGACCGTCATGCAGTTCCACGCGTGAGAAGATCTCGATTTGGATTGCGATGTTGGCTACCAGGTTGTAAAACATTCGATGATGAAGCAGCACAGATGAATTTTCCAAGCGTAATACAATTTCATTTGATCTTGCAGCATGTTACAAGAAGCGGACGCCCGGAAATAAATACGTAGTTTCCTTCTAGTGAAGACACGGTATTTTTTTTCTTGATCTCGCTTCGTTACTCTTTAATGGATGTTGGCAGTTTTTTGTTGTAAAATTTTTGACTTGTAGTAGTTGTATGTTCCTTCGATTTGAAGTAAAGTAATAAACCGTTTCGTGGAAGAATTCTAGTTCTTGAAAGCTAAAAAAGATTCAGTGAGGTGTTTCGTCTACATTCATGGCGCATTTTCGTCATCCGTCCTCGTTCTAAAAGGCTACTCTATCCCTCCCTTTTCAAAGTACCATTCATTTCCCTTCCGCGACAAAGCTGTTCAAATTTCTCCGCCGGACCCGGAAAACACCCAGCACCACCCACCAGCACCACCCACCAGCACCACCCACCAGCACCACCCACCAGCACCACCCACCAGCACCACCCACCAGCACCACCCACCAGCACCACTCACCACCAGTACCACCCACCAGCACCACAACTCGGAAGCCATCTACTTTTTTTGCATCAAGGGGCGCAACGGCTATACGCGGATGTAATCCTTCGTCAAAAGAAAGATCTCTTCACGACACAATAGGGCTGGTTTTGGCTACTGTTACCGTAGGCGACACAAAAAGAGGTGGGAAGATTGTTCGGGTCCATACTGGCTTTTGTCACGCAAGAAGAGGTGTGAATGGATACGACCGATGAACGCAAAGAAACGGCGTTATGTACATTAGTGAAACCCCTGCTTCCCCCTACTAGTCTCGCTTGGGGAGAAATACAACATGACCATTTACTAGAACCGGAAGAAGTATGAGCAACAAATATGCGACGGTGAGAAGAACACGCATAAGAAACCGAAGAGATAAGGAGACGAGCATAACAAACCTAAGAGCAACCACACCCAAGGCTAAGAAGAAGAGAAGAGGGAAACGGCCTCAAGCAACGTCTTGCAGGAGTTGATAATGTCTGCATCATCGGAGACCGCCGTAAGCTTCACCATGGTCAAGGAAGCTTTTGTTGCACACTATGACTTAGAGCGAAGAAAGTTCAAAGGCTCTACAGTCAGTGGACGAAATGCAGCACGCAGACTTCTATACGACGCAATACAAGACTGGTATTGAAAATCTTATCCGAACAAGAATGTAAGAGCTATGAGGGAAATATGTTTGCTGATTTCATCTAGTTCTAGGTTGATAAAAAGCTTTTGGACTGCTCGTTGTTTTTTTTTGTAGAACCATTTGAGGCCCCTTGAAGATTGAAGTGATATAGAGATATTGATTACGATATATTTTTTTGAAGTTTCAAACCGAATATAGTTCCGAAGCCGAGCTCGCGGAACTGAAGGCGAAGTACGAGTTCGAAGATGTAGTAAAGTTTTTGCGGTGTGAGGCGTACCAGCGCGCGTGGTATTCTCCGAAAAAATGGTACGACTATGCTCGCACGGTTTTCATGGGACTCGCAATCGGGTTCGCGGGTGTCATTCCGTTTTTTGTCATAATGGTGTTGTCCCGCTTGATCGCGGCCCCTTTGCAACGGTGTCTGTGTCGGCGAAGACCTGTGGATATGGGGCACTACTGGCGAGTACAATCCTTTCTCGCGGAGGCAATCGCCAATCTCTTCGGGATATGCGTGGAAGTAGTCGGGCAAGAAAACATGAAGCCAGTCCAACAAAATCCACAGAAATACATCGGTACCTGCATGAGTTCTTGGAAAACACATTAAGAAATATTCTGGATGTGAATATTTCCTTCTTATCCTCATCGTTCTTTTTGTTCCTAGTTAGGCAGCTCTTCCCAGTTTTATTGTGGATATGCCTTTCAATGCCGGGCTAGTAAGAGGTAAAGACAAGAAGAGTCGTGATCTCTTCAACTAGAAGAAACAGGCGGATCATGTTGATATCGGCATCACATATAACGTTGGTGGAGTAACAATAAGCAGGTATCCTCTCACAATCATCATAGAGTAACAATAACCAGGTATGTTCTCGCACATGTCAAACGCGGACCCTTTCGTGATAATGCATGCGCTGCGGCAAAATTTTTTGTGGACCTTCAAGAAGGAGTTGGTGTACGTCCCCTCGTTTGCGTTGATTACATATGCCCTAGAGATGGAAGACGGACTAATGCCTCGGTGGAACCGGCAACAGGCCATAGAAACTTGCAACCGACTTGCGGCCAGTGAGCGACCCCCAATGGTAGCTCCGGAAGGCAGCCGTTCACGGACGGGATTGATATTACCAGAACTGAAGAAAGGAATCTTTCATGTGCAACAGCAACGGAAGGCGATGATACTGCCCATTGTGATGATAGGGGCTTATGAACTATGGCCGCCGGGAGGCGTCTGTCGAATGGCAACGTACTTAATCAAATTTCTTTTCTTTTGATCTTTATTCCTGATTCCTTTTTGCACTCTACTAAGAAGTAAATTAAATTTTCTTTTTGTACTCTTAGGAGTTAGCAGAGATCGACAACACGTCCCTCTCTCTCATGAATATTTTTAGAAGATGGCTACCCCTATTCTACCAAAAGATTTTGATCCGAGAATTGTCACTTCGATGGTCATAGAAGGTACGCTTGAATTAACATGTAGGTTGAATCCTGCTCAGGTGTAAAGTCTCGATTTTGCCAGCCATGGAAGTGCCAGAGGACGAGCCACAGGAGCGCACGAGGGAAAGGCTACGGCGACTCTACATCAAAGAGAGCGCGAAAGACTGGGGTGACCTCGATAGAATCTCCCCAGTGTTTTTATTCAAATTATGGTCGGTTTTTATTCATCTCCCTCAACATCCTGCCGACCTAGCATCCTTTCCTTTTATTCAGTTCCCATGAAATACAGGAGGAAAGGGGTCGAGGAGATGAGTAAAAGTCGACTCTAATCAAACATGTTTTCTTTTGGCTTCCGTTTTGGGGCTTTTGCTTTTACCTCATCTACTACACCGCAGCCATCGTAGCAGCATTCGTTTTGGGAGGGCTTCGATAGAGTTTATACCGTACTGATTGGGGATATCGAGATAATCTTGTGGACGAGGTTGTGGGGAGTTGCTTTGAGTTTTTGGAACGATTGAAGAGCTTTTGAAAAAGAACACATGACAAACGGCGCGATCTGGTGGTGAGAACATCCTCACTTACAAAAGCCGAAGACGAATACGTGAAGCATCATCTTCGTGCTGGCCGAAGTCATTGGAGTAGCTTCCTGTGATTCTTTCAGAAGGAACATCAAATATTTTTCACTTACTCAAAGAACTGGACCCACAACCCAACTCAGGCCTCCACACACTGCGCACACAACCCAAGCCCACCTCCACTCGACGCAACATCTTTATTCTCCCAATTACTCGGACACAATGATATTGTAGCAAGTAGTGCGCGTTCATATTGGAGCACCTCTTGTGTGGTTGCCTGGGGTCGCGGGATGGAATTTCTAAGGTATAGCAGACTAGAGGGACATGTAACAAGTTTCTATAGTTCAGTGAAAGACGAGGCAAAAGCGCAAAATGGCGCTAGAAAAGAAGGATAGAAGAGTAGCACTACTTTTGTAAAAAGAGCGATGACTGAGAAAATCTCATGAGGGAAGAGCAGCAAAGCGCATTTTCATGGCCGTAAGAGTGAAGTGAGAAAGACAAAACCAAAATCCAAGGCAAATACTGAGACTAAAAATGGCGTATGACTCATCTCGCGTTGGAAGTATATATAATAAAGGCTAAGTAAAAATTGAAATTGAAGAAAGATGGGCCCGAGACTCTCGTCAAAATGGGCGTTGTGAGCAACATTGTTGCCGAACAGAAGTAAGTACTCGAGTAGTGTTTTTGTTCTTCTTGTACCTGAGTTTTTTTGTATTTTGTTTTAATCGCAACTACTCCTGGCGTTTGGCCATTGTTTGAGCAAACAAAGAATGATGGGACTCCGACTAGCATCTGGTTGGGGCCTTTTGCGCTGATTCCTGGTCGAAGGACAAGAGACACGCCCCGTTACTCTGTCGATAATATTGTGCGGTGCTGAGTGTGCAGTGAAGAACTTCTACGGTTCCAGCACTATCGCAGTGAAGGACGACGTTGGCAATTACGGAATACCTAGAGGGCCTAAGCACTCCTAAAAATGGGAATCGAACGAGACAGCGCGTTGTTTGACGGAACGGAGGAGATGAAGGTGATCGGCGCAGGCGTCGCCAAGCCACGTGTGCTAGGAGGTGGATTTCGTACAGCGACTAAGAGCAGCAAAGGCTCATCACATGCGGAGCAGACAGCTACTAATTAAGACCACTAACTTAGGCAGGATCGCATGGGACCGCATAGGCATAGGCCTCCTTGAAAATGACTTGCTTCCAAGATTGAAGAAGAACTACAGGAAGAAAGTCCTCAGGGATCATATATCATTCTGAATTTTGATAATGTACTTACCGCTTCTTGGATTACTGAATACATTACAACTACTTGTTCTTCCAATAAAATCTTTAGAGTCTTTAATCGTCAGGGAAATCTTAGACAAGCTGCTGAAGAGATTCACGCCAGCAATAGGCTTACCATTAACATCACTGTGCTTGTTGTTAATCTCTCGTCTAAGTTAATAGTGGCATGGAACTGCAAATCGTTGGGACGAGGTCTGGATCTCAATCACCTGGCGGCGGAGACGGCGGCCGTGGGGCTTTGATGGCCAGGCGCGAGCGGGACCGTAAAGACGCGCTAATGACGAGTATGGAGGCGGATCTCGCAAAGCTACGGCAAGAATTGTCGAGTCTGGCAGCGAGGTGATTATATGCGAATCGCTTACACTCCTTGGATAAGAATGTTATTTTCTGTACTCGTAGTACGATTTGTAATTATCTGTTTGTAATAGAGAAGAAAGTCAAGATCAGCATATTATTTCTGGTGTTGAGGCAGTCATTAGTTACATGAACTTTCCTTGCACGACTTGTACTCGCACACGACCAGCAAAATTTTAACGAACAGCTCAACTCAAATGTGAACCAACCACCTGGTTTATCATGAGCACTGGCCGTAGATTGATTTTGATACCGAATGTTGAAAAACATCAGTTCTGCGACCAAGGACGCATTAGTGCAAGAGTATGCGCCAAAGCTACGGGCTTCTCATGACGCCCTACTGCAACAATTGGAGGCTGAATATAATTTAAGGAAGAAAGAGAGAGATAGAAAGCTCACCACGCAACCAAGCACAAGCGCGGGAATTTCACGCGGTCGAAGTGCGGGGAATCAGGTATGTAGTTACTCGCGTGGTGCTGATGAAAAGTACTGTGATGTATGATTTGATGGGCTTTTACTTGAGATCTTCTAGTGAACAAACTGAAGGTGAAGTGATAGTACTAGAACCAGTGTAGAATGAATGTATAGACAGTCGTTCCTGTACGGAAAAGTGGACGAAGACTGATGTATCGTTGTCATTTTTAAAAAATGAAGTCAGGAAAACTACAGAAAGTAGGTTGAATCAATGAATACAACAACCAACGAAACCCTTCCAGGCCCATCACTTCCAGTTTCCACCTGATCACCTTATCGTGGATGCTCAGGAGGAGATGATCTCTGGATTGAAGAGCTGTTTTGAGCGACAGAAGTCAGTATCCGTTGGTGGAGGATTGGCGCGCGACCTAGTCAACAGCGCAGCTACGGACGGTGCAGGATCCGGGGGAGAGGAGGCAGTGAGCGTGCAGAACTTGTGCTTAGCGATCGAAGTGGACCCGAAATTAAAGCCATGGCTTGGCCGTCTGGCACGTTTGGACTGCTATACGGATGAAACACTCACGTTGCAAGAGGTCGTGAACCAAGTACGAAATCTGCATCCGGTTTCGCGGATATTGTGGACGCAGTTTCGAGAGTACCTCACACGCGGTGGCAGCTCTGGAGCGGGCACGTCTGGCATCACATCGGGAATGGCGGGAGGATCATCGGGGGGCGCGACGGGCCGCAGCAGAGCACACGTGCAGTCAGCGAAAGGGAAGAAGTCTAACATCTCTGGAGGTACTACATCCGGACCGGGCTCGTCCTCGCTGAAGACGACTAAAACCTCTTCTGTGGCAGGAACTGCTCCTGCAAAAAGCAACAAAAAAACTGCACAGCCGGGTGTTAGTAAGACGCCAAAAACTTCCGGTAGTGCACGAAGCAGTACGACAGATCTGCAGAAAAGCCTGGACGCGAAGACAGAAGCAGCGTTAAGAATGCAACGCGAAGAAGCGGCAATAGTGCCGTCGAAAGGTCGTTCTGGCGGACCATGCAGCTCTCCTGCCGTCATCGGCATGCGCGTTCTTCTTCAACAAGAATTTCAGAGTGCTGACGCGGCATATCGAAAACTGGATCAGAGAGGAACTGGTGCTTGAAAATTTTCACCATCCATCCCAGCCTTGGAGAATTAATTTTGCCAGAAATAATGTTTATGTTGTACATTGTATGTTCGGGGAACAAACATACTTACATGATCAGAGGGCCGTTCCATGGTTTATAGCTCTGATTCCCCTCTTAGCGCCCTCTACTTTTCCCTTCTAGGTTTTATTTCCGTTGCTGAGTTTTCGATACTATTGCGTTCTTGCGGGGAACGTTTTGTGGAGGGCTTTGCAGACGGGTCGGTAGAAAAGGTGTGTCAGCTATTGCGGAATGAGGACATGGAAATCAATATCAGCGCTATGCTAGGCACACCCGCTCCTGTGGGTTCTGCTGCGGCTGTACGTGTCGATGCGGCCAAGGAGATGCCTTTGGTACCTGCGGATGAAGCTTTTTCCGCTTATACCTTCGGCCAGCCGGGGCCAGGAAACGAAGATGGTACAACTTCATGATAGTATACAATGAATTATTTTGTTGTTTATGACGCGCACAACAATATATTTCTCAAGTGTACAATATTGTAGTAGTAATCGGAAATTCGAAGACTTCATCTTTCACCAAGAACATCAGGTCCAGCACCCAAGCCACTGGTGTACCAAAACTTTTTTGAGGAGCAAGGAGAAAGTATCATCCTCAACAAGATGGAAGTACGTCATTGGCAGGAGCTCGAAGCCATTTTCAACAGCATAGACGAGTCGAAAGTCGACATCCATCGTTTCCTTTACAAGGTGTAGCTATTATTGTTACATCAATAATATCCTATGTTACAATATTTTAGTACGATCTCGCTCTGCCTCGTTTGAAAAAATTTTGATAACTACAACTCTTAAAAAATACAGAGTTCGTTGCACATCCGCCTACTTGACTATATATACTATCATCGTCAGATACTACTGTACTGCTACTGCTTAGCCAGTTATGCTTAGAGCTCCCTCGTCCCCTGCCATTTCAGGTACGCGACCATAAAGATTCGGCTTTTCTTCAAAACGATTGGTTGGCTATAGTAGTCGAAGAGGTTCGAGACCCTCTCACTGGAGAATTACGCAAAGTGACGTTGGACCAATGCCTGCAATATCTGGAAGCCCTGAAGATTTATGAAAGTATCTACTACAACAACTGGTTTTGGTTTGATTTTAATAGTCTGGTACTATCTTGACAGAGGAGTTATTTTTCATGTATTGGTCGAAGTCATCTGCTTCGATATTATAAAAATTTCGTGAAGTAGTAGGACATCCAAGCTTCTAGTGAAAAGAAGGTCGTATCTGTTATGAGCTTCATCTGTTCTTCTGTAGTATCGAAGATGTTATTTTTTGTAACTACTACTACTTCCGCACCAACAGATCAGCCTTGGTCTTGGTTCCGAAAGCGAATTTTGGAGGCTCCGCGCAAGCGGCACCCTAAGATTCTAGAGTACGCGCCATCGGCGGACGTCGATCATGAGAGCGGAAATCAGTGGCTACAATTGGCGTATAACGTAGACTCACGCGTACTCGGCAGAGTTCACGACGTTTACAAGCATTGCCAAAAGACGAAGCCGGATTTTCCGGTGAAGAAAGCGGACTTTGTCTTGCAGCTGAAGCAAAAACAAAGCCTGTTGAACGAATTCCACAGAAAGACGCTCATGGACGTCGAGGACAAATGTACTTAGAGCATCAATGGGGCCGATGAGTGATGACGCGTTCACTAGTTTAGAAATTAATTCATGTGATGGTTAGGTCACCACAGAGATGACTAAGTGATGACTGAGGCACCACTTACCTGCCTCAGTGATGACTAGGTCACCAGTTAGATGACTAGGTGATGACTCGGTCACTATTTGGGCACCTAAATGATATCTCGTTCACCAGTTCGGCGACTAAGTGGCGACTGGTTCAGTAGTTAAGGGGCTGAGCGCCTGTTGTGAGTACTTAGGCCACTTGTTAGGCCCCGCAGTCGTGCCTTCCCTGCCTCGCGCCGGTCCCTTATCTGCCTCCTGCCGGTGCGTTGTCTGCCTCGCGCCGGTCCCTTATCTGTCTCGCGCCGGTCCCTCATCTGCCTCGCGCCGGTCCCTTATCTGCCTCGCGCCGGTCCCTTACCTGCCTCGCGCCGGTCTCTTATCTGCCTCGCGCCGGTCCCTTATCTGCCTCGCGCCGGTCCCTTATTTGCCTCGCGCCGGTCCCTAATCTGCCTCTAGCCGGTCCTTTCTTTGCCCTGTGCCGGTCACCTATCTACCCCACCTTTGTTGGCGGTTTCGCTAGTGGTTTTGTAGGCGGTTTCGCTAAGTTCTTCAGAGAGTGCTTCGCTTGGTGCTTCACCAGTTTCTCCACTATAAGTGTTTCACTGAGTGCTTCCCTGAGTGCCTCACTAAGTGGTTCACGAAGTGCTTCCCTAAGTGCTTCCCCAAGTGCTTCACTAAGTGCTTCACGACATGCTTCACGAAGTGCTTCACGAAGTGCCTCGCTAAGTGCTTCAGTACGTGTTTCGGTAGCGGTTTCACTCGCGGCTCCGCTAGCGGTTTCGTCAACGGTTTCGCCAGGGGTTTCACTAACGGTTTCGCTTGCGCGCGGTTTCGCCAGCGGTTTTGTCAGCGGTTTCGCTAACGGTTTCGCTAGCGGTTTCGCTAGCGGTTTTGCTAACGGTTTCGCTAACAGTTTCGTTAGCGGTTTTGTCAGCGGTTTCGCTAACGGTTTCGCTAGCGGTTTCGCTAGCGGTTTTGCTAACGGTTTCGCTAGCAGTTTCGTTAGCGGTTTCGCTAACGGTTTCGCTAACGGTTTTGCTAACGGTTTTGCTAACGGTTTCGCTAGCGGCTTCGTTACCGGTTTCGGTGACGGTTTCGCCAACGGTTTCGTTAACGGTTTCGTTCGCGGTGTCGCTAACGGTTTCGTTAACGGTTTCCCTAATGGTTGCGTTTACGGTTTCTCTTAGCGGTTTCGACATACCAAATTTCTACGCCCATCGCCACAGCCTTCGTGCCTATGTGGGCTGAGATTCTACCCGGGCTAGCGTCACACGAGCGCGATTTGTTGCGATGGTCTGACGTGTTGCAAGTGATCAAGCAGAGATGCGATGTTGGGAAAGCTTTGCGCAGTAAGCAGCAAGCGCGCGGTTCGTCTACGTCTCCCAGAGGCTCAGGAAGTGGAAAAGCAACACCTACTTCGAAGAAATCGCCGCCTGTCGTCGAACCTATTGTGGTAACCACAATGGAGGATGATGCGGAGGCGCCACCAGCTGCGAGACAATTGGCGGCGATGGTACGCTCAATCGAAAACGCCGATGAACCATTTGACGTTGGAATCGGCTGTATATTTTGTGCTTCTTTTTTTCAATTTTACCTCGTAGCACACACGTGGCTGAGGGCGACGCAAAACCAGCATGGGACAGACCTTGAACTTCAGTTTTTGAGAGAAAATATAGCTTCCTTTTGAAGATTTACGCTGACTACACGTTTGATATAGGTACTACCGATTTCATATGACTACTACAACATCAGCATCGTTTGTGGCGCCAATCGTGACCCAACCGACGGAGCGCGCTTTGCGGTCACCTGCAAACAAGAGGTCGCCATCCGGGTCAAAATCACCAAGTTTTCGATTTGGTGATATTTCGGTGGTGAAAGGCGACGACTTCGCGGCCGCACCTCCTGCAGCCACGGCGGCGTCGGTGCCACGAGTCCAAGACAGACTTGCCATGCCGATTGGCAAGCTCTCCATAACGCTGGATACAGACTATACTGCATTTCTCTTATGACATGAATTTGGGAAGAAGACTTTCTGTTTCTTCTGAGCAGATGAACATTCCTGTTTGGATAATCGACTACTTGGAAGCGAGTAAGCACAGATAGAACAATAATGTTTCTTTTCTCACTTGTGAATTTCGCGCTCTTTCATAGTGGCAAGCCGCGCAACCGGAAACTAGACTGGAAGCGATTCGCAGAAGGCTGTGCAGTTTGTTAGAGCTAGACGATCATGCAGCGTCCGCAGCCTCTTGTTTGTCAGTGAAGAGCCTGACGCGCGGCGCGAATCTCGCTGAGGAGTCTGCTTCCTCGACGTCGGAAATTTTTAGCGGCGTGCTTGAGAATGCGCTCACGTTGCATCTGGAGACGGAAGGCGCTGTCTTAGAAGCCGTGGAAGAGCGCCTTGTGAGTGCGCTGGGTGCCGACCTGAATGCGCTCGTCGGGTACCGCGTTTTGTACATGAAGTGGCAAAATCGCATCTTGATTCGCGCAGGAGAGAAAGCCATGAACTCTACAGTCATGATTCTTCCTGCGAGCACAGGAGCACGGATGCAGAGTCGAGACGCGCCCACCTCGTCTTCAATGGGAAACATTGTCGCTCCGCCCGGGTCTGCGCTGCGGAGCCCAGCGCAACTGTCACGGGAGGAGCTAGAATTAGAGGAGCGGAAGTACTTTGACTGGAGCAGTGGGCGCAATGTCATGCGCAAACATAATTCCAAGTATGCAGCGTCCACTTCTGCATCCAAAACGAGTGAGATCCGTGCACCGGCGTTTGCGTCCGAAGACAGCTATTGGGACGTAAAGAAGGGCACCAGGATCAAGGACAAAAAAATGGCAGAAGACTTAGCGGCCAAAGAGCGCGAAGAGCTGCACAGCACTGGCTTTGTCGCGAACCCTATTCCACAGCATGTTTTTTTGCCACGCTATTCGCAAATGGACGTGGCCGACCGCAGGTCACCAGGAGATACCCTGGGACGCTCCTCCAGTGCGGCGAAAAGTACTTAAACTTATTTCATTCCTACGAATTGCTAAGGAGAGCCAGCTCACGGAGTCGGATTTTACTACTAAGACTCATACATCTGGGGAACCACTTCTAATTATTAATATGTATACGTAGTTGGATCTATCATGTGCGGGTACACATTTGATAGTACTTCAACGTCGTTGTACTCCTCGTTATTTCTTTCCTAAATACTAGAAGACTTGATGATGCTTTTTCGTTGCGCAGTTGCCTTCGGAAGCAGCAGCGATGGAGAGCGCAGACGTTCGAAGTCAAATTGGGACGACGACTTCGCGCCAGTTCTGGATAGTTACCAGAAACACGCGAAGCATATGCTGTACAAAGCTAATCGGTCCTCCAGCGTTCCACCTGGCCACGATCGCGTCTACAAGGCGCTTTATCCTGAAGAAGGCGGTGCCGCCGGCAATGCAAGTACGACGTCGCGGGCCGCTCCCGTCGTTACGGTGCAGAAGCGAAAACCGGTGGTTCCACCTCCCGAAAGCTACACGTTCAAAGCGGGGAAGCCAGCGGAGAAATCCGTAGTCGAGGTGGAGAAAGAAAGAGAGTTTGCATTCCTGAAAACGACAGGGTCTGTACCAGATTTCAAAGCGGCACATTCGAAATTTCAACGTCAAATACGAGAACGCAAGCTCGCCAACCAAAAGGCGGCGACGAAAGCCCAGCCTTTCGTTTTTCAGGCGACTACAAGGGTAATGCGTGCGCCTCCAATCGATGAGACGGATCTGCGCTGGCAGCGCGCGGGAGGAAAATATCAAAAACAACAAGCGCGTACTTCTAGGAGTTTTTATTTCACAACTTGTCTGCATGAAACTAACCGTTCCTAGCACACTTGCTGTCCTAGAATAGGTCTTGTCAAAGAAGCCAACACTGTGTGTTTGATTCCTGGAATTGAGTCACCTTCCCATGAATTTTTTTTTGTCTCGTAAATTTTTCTGTAAGACTCCAGAACCTCCGCTTCTTCTACCACGCAACTTCTGTACCACAGCCGACCGCGTAAAGCAGCTTCAGCTGATGGCAGAGAAAGGTCGGGAGATTAAGACTACCGCGAAAGCACTGCAATATCAACAGCACATGGCTGCCAAGATTCAAAGGCGAAGGGAGGAGGAAGCAACCCGAAAGGCTGAGGAGCAGCTGTACCAGGAGCCCAACGAACAGGTGAAGGAACGTGTACAGAGCACGCTGAATCGAACCTCAAATTATGTCCACGAAGATCTGTGATGAAGATGATATTAGTGGGCGCTTCTACTTAAAAATGGAAGCGAAGGGTAGAGCACTCCCTTCTGCATGATGTTTGTTTTGCTTTTTCCTCCGAAAGCCCGAGAGGATCTCATTTTTTTCATGAGAAGAATCGCATGAATTGTGCCGTTGCAATTGTATCAGGAGAATGATCTTCAGCAAATAGAAAAGAGTATTCTCGTAGATGAGTCTATCTTGAAGTATTATCGGTCTATCTAATCTTCAAGTACTTATACCAAAATGAAATGTTGTAGAAAAAATTGTATTCATCTGTATCCTTATTATCTTCATACTCCGGGTGGTGGTGCCAGTGCAGCAGCTCAGACAGACATGGAGGTGGAGAAACGGACGTACGGCATGCGGATGAATCAAATAGCTACGGAGCGACGCTGGCAGAAGAAGCTGTCAGAAATGAACGAGCGATTAAAAACAAGACCTCTGCTGATGGAACGCACTCAGATTGACCAGGTACTCTTTCTTCACTCTGCATTATTTTGTGTTGAGCTTCTTCGGTGGTAAGCTAAGGATGTTTATTTAAGGTGCTTGACATGAATCAACGAATCTTGATAAGCGAGGGTAAGTACCCCGTTATGATTTGCCTGTAAGTTCTAGGAGTAGCCCTTTGAATCACAAAATGTATTTGAGAACGTACTCCTGGATCAAGTGCGATCATCATTTGAAAGACACTGATCGATGATGACATACTTGTCCATGATCAGGCACGAGAGCGCGCTCGACAGCGTGCACTGCTTCGGGTGAGGACGGAGATGACGGCGAAGGGCGTTAAAAACGTTGAGAATTTCTTCAATAATGAGGAGTTGAATTTTATGGACGGCTACTAGCAGTCATGGATGGCTAAGTACTAGCAAAGGCGACAAGAAGCTGCAGATCTAAGCAGACCACCTAGTAAGTAATAGCTTCAAAAATAGTCTCCCTCGGAAGTCTTAACTTTCTGCTTACTTTTCTGCGTAATACAAGAGGTACTCATTTTTCATTCGTGACTTAAGGTTTACACCGATAAAAATGCTCGATTGTTCTCACAACTACTACACTTTCATGACATCATCATTGTGGCAGCATGGTCCTGTAAAAATCTATCAGTCAATTATCTTCGAAAACAAGATGTCGCTATTGTAAAAACTTGGACTCTGTTTATTTTTCTATGGCTGTGAAGTAAAGTATGTGTTACATTACTAGAGTTTGGACGATGAACTAGATAGAATTATCATGATTTCACACGTATGCACAACAGCTCATATGACGTTGTTGAGGCGAATTTCGATGTAGGGTTTAAAATTCGGAGCAGAACTATTTTTATTTTTTTTTTTGAAGTGAGTTGGGTTGAAGGGGCAGTACTAGGAGTTAGCATGCGCAAGGAGGTGCAATTGAAAAGTCTACATGATCGGTTCTGCTAAATACGTATTCTTGAGCCTGAAATAACTATCTTGTTCACTATGTTAGTTTATAGGTATCAGAGTCAGTAACTATAACTTGTTAGCAAATAGTTAGACGAGCCAGGACTAGGTCAACAAAAATGACTTCCCATTTCCGAGTTTGTAGAAGTGGCAGACACAAAGAAGTTTTGTTACAGTAGTACTTACTATCATTTTCGTGGTCGATTGAATCCTAAAGAATTGAATAGAACTCTTTATCGAACGGAAGAAAGATTTTATTAGTACTAGTCACTTACTGGCGTAGCAGTAGATGCTGTAATTTAATTTTGTTGTTTGTGAAGGTAGAAAAACAGATTGTAGCAAGGAGTTTCTTTTAGTCCGTCAAACCTAAAGGTCTTCCTTCGTTCGGTGAAATATGTAGCACCTAGTTTATGGAACATCAAGTACAAGTAGTAAATGCCGGATCCTGAGTCGTAGTAGCGTTGTACGGTGGCCGAAAATTTTTTCTGTTGTCTCCTTATATGCGTGCTGTCCTGACCGAAATGGTATTCGCGTTTTTACGCGAATTTTGTACAGCAATCAAACTATCGCTTTCGATTTCTAAATAGAGATAAACAACTGGTGGCTGAAATACATAATAGATACGAGAAGGAAACTACCAGCGTTCGTTGAAGTAGAAGAAGGCAGCCTGGTTCTTAATCAATCTGGAGTCACAAATATAAATCTCCGGACATTTCTATGTATCCTTCTACTGGTACTCACTGTAATAATATGTTGATTTTGATCGTGCCTGATGATGTACTATTGCAACGTTTACGAGTAGAAGTAGGTGTTAGGAGATCAATAATTATTCTATTCAGAACTTTCTCAAGGTGGTCCTTGTCACGCGTAAGCGTTTTTTTGTGGTTGATGAGTGTCAGTTGCCTTGGGCGAAATATATTTCGTGTCCTTTTTCGATTGGTTGCACAGATATTGTATCGTTTCTTGATCTTGAGCTCCCATTTTGTGTGGAAGGTCGAATTTTGATTTTGTTATACTTACGCAAGTTAGTATCTATATCGTCTATACGGATCGATGGCAGTAAGATATGGACACAGGCACGTACTAGGAGATACGGTTGTTCAAACTGGGAATCTTATGGTGGAGATCATCAGCGAGTCGTATCCATGTGGGTTATGCATCAGGCCGCAGTCTGCGAGATGCAGTGCATGTCTCAGTTGATGTAGTTACTTCTAAGATTTATGTCCCAGATTAAGTCGTGGTCGTGCCGCACGCCGTGGAGCCCCAAGAGGACGGTACGACCTCAAAACCACGACGCGCTTGCTGCTCGTCATAGTCTGGGTTCACGAGTAGCGTGTTGCAGCGCGCACCCCTTTTTTGAGCGGACGGAGACGATAGTTTCTGCCGGTTTCATGACTGCACCGGCGTTGACGGAACAGCTTGAGAGCGTGAGCTTAATTGACCACATCAACTTGAGGAAAGCATCCTCACCTTCAATGAGAGTGGTCTACCATGATATATATTTGTAAATGATTTCGTTTCAACATTTCGTTCCAAATATAATTGGATAGTAAATTTAGATAGAGAGAGGTCTTTGATTGTGGACGTAGCTGGGTGCTCGTCGCAGCGCGGCGCGCGAGTTGCACCACTGCGTATATTTTTTTGGATTGCTTCGTCTGTGTGACGTAACGAAGCTCCTCTTTTCTTTGTAGTTGTTGAAGTATTTTTGCACATCGATCTATTGCTGCGTGCGTGTGTAGTCATTTTGATTGCCACAACGTATGGAAACGAAGTGCGCGGCGCTTGGTGTACACGGAACGATATCCCGGCGCTTGGTGTACTAAGCACTACATCCAGTAGTGCCGTCGAAGGCTCTTTACAACAAGAAGGGACGCACCTAATAACGTGGAGTCGCGGTTGATGTTCCTGTTGCGATCAACAGGGAACAGTTTTTTTCCGCTCATTGGCTGCTAGAAATCGTCAGGGAAATCTTAGGCACGTTGCCGAAAAGATTCATCAAATCAGCAAAAGTATATGGAACACCGACACCATGAGATGATGCCGGAAGAACGACGCCAATAACCAAGATGCCAACTACGCTATAAACATGCGCTCGAAAAGTGATACGCCGACCTCTCTTCATGGAAATATAACTACTACCATTAAGGCCAATGATATAACTACCACCTCCCACCAAATATAACTCCTTATTTTTGTCACAAACACAACTAATCTCATCGCTACTCCTGCTGATGACAAATTCACAAAAATTGGGTACTCTTTTTGCCTCTTTACCCTCTATTTTCCCAATACCTACTCTGCAAGAACAGATTTAGATACATTCTACAAGAGGAGTTTATGCCATCTTCAGGAACGATGATCATTCGTATCTTAGCTTTCTGCTTTACAACTAGTGAGCACTCGTCTGCAACTACAAATGTAATACCAATTACCTTCTGTTTCTAATGTCGCCACTGCGATGAAAAAATGGGCAATGCCTGCTGCAGCGGTGGTAAGGCTAAAGCGACTAAATCGCGAAGGAATTCCTCAAGTAGAGAATTCCACACGCACAAGGAATCTTTACGATATCACACAGCGCATAGTTTCGAAGACGACTACATATTAGAAAATGACGTACTTCTACTTTTCAATTTCCTATTAGTGTGGTTCCCTTCATCGAAATGATACTAATTGTAAGTACACACATCATTTCACATTATTTTCGTACACAGATAATCATACTGTTTATGTTCATGACCTCCTCGTCAAAATAACGAAAAACCCACTACAATCAACATTCACAGGGCAACGAAGTCCTTGGTAGTGGCTACAACGGATTGGTGAAGGTATGCGTGTCCAAGGTGACACAGGAAAGATGCGCGGTGAAAGCATTCACAAAACAGAGCGCGAGCGCCAGCGCGCCCGACGCAGAAAGCACAAGGCAACATTAAGGCGGAAAAGAAACTAACTCCTTCCACGCGAATCCCGTGAAGATACTGAAGAGGTAACCCGTGCCAGATTCTCGGGGTGTACTGAGGCAAGTACAGGCTCGAGTATTTTCACGGGATTACTTTACGAGGAAGGTTAGGGCTAGTTCTAACAACAGATGATACAAAACGAGTGCGAAATATACCTGTCCATGGACCACCCCAATATAGCCAGACTTATGGACGTCTACGAGGATCAATTCAGCATGTATTTTTCTACCATCTTGAGAATCTACTACTTTACGCGTGACTGATGCTGATCAAAAAGTATCTCAACTTGACTTGCTCATTTTCTAGAAGTAAGTGTGATGTTTTTTTCACGAGAAAGTACGTTTTTGACGACTCCTGCTCTTCAACAAAGAAAGCTCGCCGTCATAACGAGCAACAAAAACTCTTGTCCAGATTTTTCGTGATGGAGTTATGCTCCGGAGGCGAATTGTATGCGCGTTTGATAGCGCAGAAGCAGTATACGGAATCAATGGCGCAGGCGGCTGTCAAGCAGATGCTTCTCGCGACAAATTATCTACACCATCACGACATCGTTCATCGAGACCTCAAACTCGAAAATTTTCTCTACTGGAACGAGGTATAGTAACGAACTACCTAGTGTAGTACTATTATTCGTGGATATTTTTATGTATCCTACTGAAGCGAAGTTGGATGATGAATTGGGATCATTCATGCATGGAATTAGACAGAGAACCTCAACAGTGCTACATAGTAGTACAACACGGCACAGAGACAGACCCAGGCACAGGACTAATCATCCGTCATTGCTGATCCTCATCAGGAATCAGACGTGTTGAAGATGATAGATTTCGGTTTTTCGCACATTTTGGAGGGACAGACAAAATTAAGGATTGTAAGTTGACCCCGCTATGCGCATATCTATGGCTTTCCCAAGGGGGAAAAGGAAAGATGGGCCAGGTAGATAGGTCAACTTTCAACCCCTAATATAGCCTATAGCGGCAGCTTGCGGCTCCATTTCTTATATGGCTCCAGAGGTGGTGTCACAAAAGCAGGAGTTGTTAAGGGTTACCCTAATCCATCTTCTGAAGCGTCTTGGACCTGTCCCATAAGTGGAAAACAGGTCTAAAAGGAATCCAAAGATGTATTGGGGTGAGCTCTAAAGTTCATAACTCCGAAGGTAGACATGTGGTCTCTAGGGGTGATCACGTTCATGCTCCTCGCTGGTTATCCTCCCTTTTCCGGAAACGAAAGCGAAATTATGGAAAGAATACAGGCCGCAAACTACTACATGCTACCAGAAAGGTTCTCTAGATTTCTTAAACTAGACTAGAGTTACGACCGTCATACTCACTTAAATTCAAATTAAGTAATGATACTCAACACACTAATGATAAATACCAAATCTGAACCTGGACGAGATACTTACCTCTGATAATTTATTTTTATCATACCAAGTATATTTTAAGAAGATCGTAGTTGTCGTCGTCGGGTCTAAGATTTTTCGGTTGTGGAATTCGCTTTGATGTCATTTGTTGTCGTCTTGAAGATACCTTCTTATATTCATTTACAACAAATAATAGGTGGTACAACGTTTCGGCGAAAGGGCGTGACTTTGTAGAAAAACTGCTGGTCGCCAGCCATAGCCGGAGAATGTCTGCGGATGAAGCGTTGCATCATCCATGGGTCACAGAGGCGATTGCGCCGAGAAGTAGCGCGAAGAGTGTGAACGAAGAGTGGGGAACAGAAGTGCTCAAGGGAATCCGAGGTTTTGCAGCAGCCTCGCACTTTAAAAGGGCGTGCCTTAGCATGATGGCATGGGGGCTGGCGCCGCAAGAAAGAGCACAGGTTTATTATATGAATTTGATAATTTTAAGATGAATGTAGTTAATTAGTATTTTTAAAATGTTCTTTCATAATACAAATACACCTTGTTCAAGTAAATGATTTGCCTTCGCTATGATCGACATTGAAGCGTGAAATATAATAATGATGTTCTTTTATGTCGAATGAGCGCTCCCGCGAACGACTTGTCGAAACGACTCACCACCAGGTTCGTGACCTCTTCTATATGATGGACAAGGAAGGCGAGGGGTACGTTACCCTTGAGGTCTTCAAGGACGCGTTGCAAGAACACTATCCGCATCAAGTGGCCAGCGAAGAAATCATACGTCTCTTCAATGCCATGGACACAAACCATGAGGACAAGATTTACTATTCAGACTTCCTAGGTACCTTTTCTACCTGTATACATCCACTAGGTCGTGCCTCTACCTGTTTATATCCACTATCCAGACTTCCCAGGTACCTCACAGTCTACTTAGGGGAGTCTACTGCATCAGTAAGAACAAGAACTAGGTGCTCGTCTTACATTAAGGGATATGGACTCCTCCGATCTGGTTGAATATTTCATCACTTGTTGTAGAAGTTGATGTCCCTGGTGTTTCGAATTGCTATGTCGAGTACCCCTCTTCAGCAACGATGTTACAGTTTCGAGTAGCCGTGCACGACAATTTGCTGAGGCATACTTTCAATCAGCTGGACGTGGATAGAACGGGGATGATCACGGTCGAAAATCTGAAGCATATCCTCGGAAGGAGTTTCGAGCCTGATCGAGTCGAAGAGTTTATGGCCGAAGTCAAGGGTGACAGGAACGGGAGGATAAGCTACGGTGACTTCTGCAAATACCTTGGCTTTGACCTGCAACCTGATTATGGCACACAATAATGGAAAACAAGTAGAAGTTTGTCAACATACTACTGAGTACTGTGATTTTTAAATGAGTATCGCTCTCCCGTCGGCCTGGGATGCTTACTTGTTGTACTCCTGTGAAATTTTTTCAGTTGGTTTTGGTTCGTGGCGTTTTCATTTGTGACTGGAAAGTGATATCTTCATCGGAGGACTTTACAGAGAATAGTAGAGTTTATAGCCTCTACTTATGTACGTCCACCCCCTTTTTCATGGCGACGGAGCTGTTACACGGAGGGGGCGGTCGGCCTCAAAGGAGGACTACGAGGAAGTGGAGAGGAAGCTTGGCGAGCAGGATCTTCTAATCTTACGAAAAAAGTCTCGAATCATCTTGGACTCCTGACTAAAAAGACAACTAGAATGACTCAATGAATCATGAGCACAAGAAGTCGCCAAGAATTTTTTGTTCGTTTTTCTGACGAGGTCGTACCTTTCATATTTTAGCAAGCTGTACGAACAGGATAGGGATATTGCAACACCAACAAGTCCGGACGTATCCCTACGTGACGAGCAGAGTAGTCCTAGCGCGCTTCCGAAAACTATAAGCAAGCTCGGTCAGGCGTCGGGTTTCGGAGGTACTTGACTGTGTAGATCAATTTATAGGACGGATCTTTACATGTAAGTACGTCGGACTGGGTTAATGTTCCTTTTTTTGGGAACGTCCCTCTTGGTCCTGCTGTAGTACAAAAGGTTCAGGCGTTCTTTTTCCGTTGCTTCCTATCCACATATATTGTCACAAAGGCTTTTGCTTCATTGAATACCCAAATCCACCACAGCTGCGCCTATATTGACGGGCAACAGCGGTGGCAAGTTGGGAGGAGATAGTGACGAAATTCCGGCTATTGCAACACCCCTGAGCCGTGGTGTGTCTAACGCGGATTCGAGAGATGGTCGGGAAACGCTGCCACTAGATAATAGTACTCTTTCTTTGGGGGGCAAGGCGAATAAGCTGGTCACAGAGCGAATTCCGAGTGAGGGTGCGTCCGGCGCCACGTCTAATGCGACCTCGGCCCTGGTGCCACCCCCAGGAATGCAGTTGTTGCCAAGGGACCCTAGTGATTTGGCGCATATTCAAAACGCACGTAGTACAAGCTCCCTCCGTCTGAAGATGAAAATTTATGGTCAGCAGGAGCTTTTTTCAATCTCTCTCACCATCTCGATCATACCCTTTTTTCGAAAAAATACTCAAGAGAAAGGGCGTCGAGAAGATGAGAGATGAACCACTCGCTAAGAAGGGGAGCGCCCGCCAGAACGGACGGCTTCGGGTGGTGCGTCCGGTGGAGAAGCGAGTGCGCCGTCTGCATCGGCGCCACAAACCGGGGAGGAAAATCGGATCTGAGCGTCAGACGCGGAGTAAAGACGGAAAAACTGTTTCATACAACTATACTGTAACGAACATGAACTAACAAGTAGTACTTTATGATGCTAGTACGGTCAACATGTCGTGACACACAGATTAGACTCATTTTTTGACTCTTCATTTTGTAGTGATAGTACGAGGAAGTGGCTATCATGCGATTACTATCGTGATAAACAACTTATTCAATAAATTCGCTCATCTTCAAGTGACCTTTTGTTTAGTAAGACTCCTCAGAAAGGAAGCGACGATATTTTCAGTTGCAAGCAGAAACCTCCAAGCGACGACAGTTATAGTTTTGAGTGATTGACAGATTGATTTTTCATGAGCTTTTTTCGCAGTTGCACCACGATTGCGGCGAGATTTGGACTTTGTTCTATGACGGATTGTAGTTCTTTTGATTGTTCTACTGTAGATCCACATGTACTATGTCACTGCGAGGAACCACGCCAGGGAGAGAGGCATATGCGGAAATAGATGAAAGACATAGACGACTCGAGTCGCTGAGTCGGCCTCTCATCTTAGTGATGGTTAATAGACCCTGGCAATCTGGGTTGTCTGGATCTTTGATGGTTTCATCGGCGCTTTTTCTTGTTGTTTCAGTGGCCCATGAGTTCATCTCAAAGGGGTGAGGCTGATTGATTGTTTGAGTTTCCTTGTATTTGCGTCCAGGACGCTAACGGCTTTCCAAATCTCAAATCAATCTGAATCCAATCTCCACCTCTCTTGAGTAGTTGTACAGATCAGCAGGATTTTGATAAGATTGTGGAGTAAGTATATTTTTTTCGAAACCAAATGCAAGTAGTGATTCTTATCATAATAATATCGAATCCCAACCATAACCAAGATATTAAGCTATCTATCAGGTAAGCTATCTATCAGGTTTCTCCTCGTCCTCGTGAGTGATCCAAAGCTGTTATCTTATCAGTTTCCTCCTGTCCTTATGCATGTCATTATGTTTCCTTGGGAGAAGCGACTGGAAGGTCAATGCGAGTAATTGCAGGTTTTTGTAGAGCGGGTATAGTTTTGTAGAGGGCTAGTTATCTGTGCAACAGGGCAAACAACAGATACGGATTACATCTTCAAGATAAGAAGTCACTGACAAAGTTTGTACAGATGATTTAGTAAGACTAGGAGCTGTAGCGCGTTACTTTTTCAACGCGTACATTATGGGGCTGAAAAGTATGCTAGAATTGCGACAGTGAATACCAGCTGTGGACATAGAATATCATTACGGATAACCTAAGATCCTGAACGACGTTATCGCGACGACTACTCAACTTGGTTGTCCTCCGGTCGACAAGTGTAGATTCATAAATGAGCAATGTAAAAAGTCTGTCCATAATTCAATAGGGGCCTCTATGAGTAACCTTGACCTTCAGTTAGATTGATTGAAGTCCTTAACTTCAATATGTACGAGCACTAAAGAACTTCAATTAGCTTCAACGAGTCAAAATGAGGATAATTTCAAATCTTCTACTACGTCGAATGCAGCTGCTTCCCACCTCTAACCCCTTGTTTGAAAGAGTTTTCTTCTGTTACGATGACTTGGCAGCAGTAATTTTTCGGTGTGGCGCGACGTCCCATCGATCGCAGAAGAACGCATGTCACGACCCATGGATTCATCAAGACTAATTGTAAACTCATCAAACAGGTGTACTACTGATAGTTTTGTATGATTTTGAATTCATCCAACAGTACTACCAAAGCTAGTTATTTTGTAATCAGCTTATAACCGTCTGATGTCGTGCTTCTACGGTGATCAAGAGCGATCACATCAGAAGCACACATATAGTGTATAAGCTTGGACGGCATTGTAAACTGAGAACGCAACGATGCGCGTTTTCGGTTCATACTGTTTTTTATTCGCAGCATGTTGATGAGGATGAGCTACTCAGGTGTACATTGAATAGAGTTACTCATAGGCTAGTCTTTCAGTTTTTGAACTGCTTTGTCTCGTCGGTAGTGCTACTTGAGACGCCATGATAATGACTGAGCAAAAAATACAAGATATACAGGAAGCAGCTCGATAACAACGAGCTATTGGTGAATTGACGCCTTCGGTTTTCCGACGTTGCTCGAAAAATATTGGGATATATTTCTCTAGAGAGACGAAGAAAAGGAAAATCGAAATGCATAGTAGCGCAACATCTAGCGTGAAATTAGTCTCTGTTTTAGTGCTAGATCGAAAATGAGGTTGAGTGAGCTTCATTGTCATCTTCTACTCTGACAAGGCAAAGCTTTACATCGACGACGTCCTTAGATCATTTGGACAACACGGTTAGAACGTCTTATGTATATAATAACATCTTCTACTCTTACCGCTTTGCATGCTCTGTCCAGCATTGTCCTGGTCGCTGTCAAAATGGTGATTTCAGAAGATTCCAGGTCCAAAGATGGCAAGCTGCTCAAACCTACTGAGACACCTGGCTTTCCAAGGATTTTGACAAGTCCCACGGTCAGCACTCTAAAGCCACTGAAGATCGTTGTTCGATCGGAGTATTCCGTGCGCTATTAATTTTTGTCTTCATCGTGTCAGAAACGCTATTACAGTAAGTGTGCGAGAGACAGTGAGCAAATACACAGACATTCTACGGATCTGCGATTTACCTTTTCTAATCGAACTGTGCCCTTTCTGTGCCCTTTGAAGTAGATGCCATTCTCTTTAAAATCAATGCCGCTGAAGCGACTGTTCCTATGTTGAGAGAAGAGACGACGAGCCAGAGAAGTGACGAGGACGAGTGAGTCTGTCTGTAGAAGGCTGATCGTGTAGAGAAAGGGCCTACCCAAAATGTTTTTTTTCGAGAACAGGCGAGTGAGTTGATGAACCTGTTGGTTATACATGGCTCTACTTTTGTTATCGAGCCTCTTTGAATGCTTCCTTGTATCAAAATTCGAAGTGTTGAACCGAGATAAAAGGCGAAAGAAGAGGCTCTTTTGGTGAGATAGGTGTTCGTAGCGTATCATTCTCGTTGCATACGTATTGACTTTCACTATGTCGGGATACCATGATGCGCAAACGTAATCCACCTATAAATCAACACAACTCTGTTAGTGTCTGTTGTCAGAAACTGTCGATCCCGCTTTTTTGTGTTTCCGGACAGAATCTAGACGAATGCTTTTTTCACGTCGGTGAACGTTCATTTCCTTATAATGGTAATTGCTTGAATTAACGGCTCAAACAATTCATAGCTGGAGTCCTCTGATATCCTATTTTCCCATTGTGTAGGGAGTAAGATACAGGTATACCTTCAGCCACAGACGATTCATCGTTGTTGAGCCTCGTTTTTTTAGGCGGAAAATATCATATTCCCTAGAAAGAGCGTCATAGTTCTCTCCTGTCGTTAGATCAGCTCGATTGTAGTTGTGACTGAATAACTAACTTACTTGACTCTAGTTGAACGATTGACACTTATTGTTTCCGGAATTATCCCATTTCGTATGAAAAATTGAACGAAATTATTTTCAGTGTACGATAAAGATTAAGAGTTCTAATTACTGGAGCCCAATTGTACAGTCTAAGTCAGATTCCTGTTGACGTTATCCTAAGCCCGAAGAGTGAATGTAAAAGCGGTACGATCCTAACGTTGGTTTTCCCATTAAGTAGATTTTCCAAGGACGAAAAGCACGAAGTTTCTTTTTCCTTACACAAAAGAAACACATATATTGTCAGCATGCCGATGCGAGTGCAGAATCCGCTGCAACGCGGTGCTGGAGCTCCCGCTCCAGGCACCGTTGTTCCTCGCTTGAACCCCGAGAGCCGACTGCTGTTGGGCCCGGGGCCGCAGAATGCGGACCCGCGGGTGCACGCGGCCATGGCGTTGCCCCAGATCGGTCACATGGACCCCGACTTTCTGCGCATCATGGAGGACATCAAGATGATGCTGCGATACATGTGGCAAACCGAGAACGCCTTCACCGTTCCTGTGTCAGGTACAGGCTCCGCGGCATGGGAGGCCGCGATCGCGAACTTGACCGAGCAAGGGGATAAGCACTTGATCTGCGTGAACGGCTACTTCGGGGAGCGCGCGCTGGACATGCACAGCCGGTTCACCGATGTTGTCGAGAAGATCCAGAAAAACTACGGCGAGCCCTTCACGCCGGAGGAAATTCGAGCGGCCCTGGAGAAGCACAAGCCCAAGTTGATGTGGCTCTGTCACGCTGAAACGAGTACAGGCATGCTGCAGGACCGCGTGGGCGAAATCGGGAAGCTGTGTCGCCAGCACGACTGCCTCCTCATGCTCGACACGGTCACCTCGATCTGCGGAGCCCCTATCTACCTGGACGACTGGCGCGTGGACGCGGCGTACGCGGGTGGACAGAAGTGTATGGGCTGCCCGCCGGGTATCTCCGCGCTCTCGCTTGGGCCGCGCGCGTTGGCAAAACTCGAGAATCGCAAGGGGAAAGTGAAGAGCTGGTACTTGGATATGAGCATGATCAAAAAGTACATGATGGATACGCCGGCACCCGCTGCGGGTGGAGGGCAAGCGGCCCCGCCAGCACGCGTGTACCACCACACCGCGCCGATTTCGATGGCCTACGCTATGCGCGAGGCGCTCACGAACGTCGCGGAGGAAGGGCTAGAAAACTCCTGGGCTCGGCACCAGAAGACCGCTGCCTACTTCCGCAAAGCCGTCACTTCTCCGGATTTTTTGCCCACGAAGAACGGACAGCCACTGATGAAGCCGTTGGAACTGCTGCCCTTGGCGTCCCAGAACCAGCTCCCCGCTCTGACCCTCGTGAAAGTTCCTGCTGGTATCGACGGAAAGCAGGTGGTCAAGCAGATGCGCGAGGAATTCGAGATTGAAATCGGCGCTGCGCTCGGCCAGTTTGCGGGTAAGTACTGGCGCATCGGCTTTATGGGCTACAACTCGAGCGCCCGTGCCGTCGCCGCGTGCCTATCCGCCCTACGAAAGTGCATCGACGACCAAGCAAACGCCCAAGACGCTTCTACTCGCAACAAGGATGCCGTCCGTAGCGCACAGGTTGCCGACCCTGGAGCTTTCGCTGCTGCTGGCCGCTCTAAGCTCTAGACAGGTTGCTGTTCTTATTCTGAGGTGAAGACTTGCAAGTATTTTCTGTCTTCAGCCAGGCTTCATTATTACCTTTTCTCTGTTTGTGGGTTTATTTGGTGAACCGGTACCCCATAGCGAATAAACCTGTGCACACAACCAGAGAGCTGAGCACTCACCGGAGGCGTTGCGCAGGGCTCCGGCCTGCCTTTGGAGGTGAGGCCTATGGGGCTGACAGGACGACGATAGCGCCGGGGCTTAATTAGTTTTAGCAGATAGCAGGAGGCTTCAGGATACTGGTTGATACTTACCCTTTTCTCTTTTCTATCGTCCTCTGGTCTTTCTTTTTTCTAGTTAGGTCGGCTCCGCCACAATATTATGCTAGATTAGTATAATTGATTAAAAGGGCGGTAGCATATAGTCCTATGGAAAAAAAAAACACGTCCGCACGTCTCGGGCTACCGCGCTTCGCCCCCTGATCGATTGATAGGTAATGGAAAGCATTTTCTTAATACATAGTGAACATACAACTGATGACCACACACAATGAAAATATATAATAGAAGCTGCATTCCATTAACTGGACTGCTTTGCATTGGGGAACAAGGTTCAAGGCCGTTGTTGCTCACGTGTTCACCAAGCTCAAGACCCTGGATCAAAACGCAGGCCACAAAAGTATTGAATAGGTACCTGCAAAGAAGGATATTGCGATATTTCAAGACGGGCAGTCCGTCGCTTTAAAAAATGTCCTTCAGTCCATCCTTCAGTCTTTGCTGCTGCTTGGAGCTTTTGACAATAAGAAAACAAGAGATTATTTCAAGATCAACATTGTGAGGCAGACATAGAAGCCAAGAGATCAACGATCAGAGTAGGTGCTGCAGGGTCAACAAGATCAACAAGATCGTTTGGATAGACGTTCTCTTGCCTTAGCGATCTCATCACATCATTGATTGTTCCGCGCAACTGGGATGAGACAATGATACAATCAAGGACTTCTCCCTGAAAATAGAGCCTGTTTTCCAAATAAATCCAGAGATGAACAACTATTCATGAGTGATAGTACTCACCAGTATGGAGACGACTTTTCCTCTTCCTTGAGTACAATAGCGTAGTGAACTTGCTATTGCTATAGTTCTTTTAGTGGCCCAGGAGTCTGTATCTAAAATCATAAAAGAATAGCATCAACAAGATGGAAGACGACCTGTTAGCACCAGAGGATGGACCAGAGGACGAGCTGGCCGCATTCTTCGAGGGCTGCGAGCCCGACGAGGAGGATCTCGCAGACACTGCTGCGCTTTTCGCCGCTCCACCTAATGGTGAAGGAGAACAGGAGCAGAATGGAACAACGAGCGGACAAGCACCCCCTCTGTTGACGGGTTCCTTTACAAGTGGGGGATCCTCCTCTAGCACTGCAGGAGCTGGCGCACGTCCTCCAGCAGGAAAAGAAAATGCAGTAGTTGCTACTGGAAATGGCCAGAAGAGAAATAGCAAGGCTGCTGCTGGAGGAGCCACAAGCAGTGGTCGTGGAGGTGGGCACAAAAAACGTGTTCCTCCTAAAGCTGGTGCAGCTGGAAGTGGAGCTTCTAGTTCTACGAGTGGCAAAAATGTGATGAAACGTCCTGCCAGCAGTGGTGGAGCGGAAGACGATTTCGTCGCAGGTGGAGGGGCTTCTTCCACCTCGAGCAGGCGGCGACGGAAGGGAGGAGATCAAGCTGATACTGTTGGGAACGAAAATGCGCTTGCCATAGTAGATCCGAGAGGCGTCGAAAAGCCATGGGCTGGACAGATGGATGAGTCTTTGCCACTACAAGCCCAGCGCGAAGAGCACCTGAAAAATACTGCTACCGGCAACAGCTTCTCGTTGCACTCGAGCATCTCAAACACCGTCCAAAAACCGAAAACCGCCTTTGAACTCTTCGTGGAGGAAAATTGCGTGGACAACGAGCAAGCAGCTTGGACCGTGTGCACAGATAAAGAGAGATACGAGGAACTTGCGAGACAAGACAAAACAAGGTACAACTATCTATTAAAGCAGAAACAGCTTTTTTCCTAGTTAGGGCTCCACCACTATTTTCATGAACTTCAAATTCAATTCACATAAATGAATGCTTAATCTGTTCTTTTACAAACATACTTAAATGAAATGACTCCAGGTACGAAGAAGAGTTGAATGTAGCGCATGGTGTGAAGGAAGACGGGCTGTTCTCCCTGATCTTGTTAGCAGGTCAGAAAAAGCAAGGAGAAGAATCGGGCGACGCTGAAAAGGGTTCGAACGCGAAGGAACCAGATGCAGCAGCAGACTTCGATGCGCTCCTCGGTGGCTCTGACGGTATTGGAATGCAGGATTCGAGTGAGGGATCCGGGTACAACATATTATTGATATTCTTTCTACTCGAGGTGTGCTTCTCAAGCACCAGAGAAATTGTAATACTTTGCTCAAATGTTATGCCTGAGAAGATACTTAAATGTAAATTGCTATGACTCGTATCTTCCTAGATATGATGGCATGTGCCTCTTACTGCCCAAATCGGATCATGACAAAATCTTTCATCTCCAGGCCCGCGGCGAGGAGAGACCAACTTGCGATGCTAAATCCACCTGCCTTGGGCAGCGCTGTGGATGGTGATGAATCTGGCCAAGCGCCTCAGGTGAGGCTTGACGAAGATGGGAATATCATTCTTGACGATGCCATCCAGCAGGACAATCAAATGGACCTCCACAGAGCGGTACTAGTATTTTCATTTATACCTGCTTTACCTTGACAGGTGGATTACACGTAGATGTTGTGCTTGTGACGAATTTTTGAATTTTTATGACTGAAAAAGAGGATCAGGGTCACCAAGATGCCTGTTGATTGCAAATAATTCATTAATCCAGTAAATGAAAACGAAAGTAATCCTATTTTTTAATCCTTGTAGCTATTATATTCCAATTCCATAAACTACAACAGGGTGCCGCATTGATTCCTACTTCGGGTAACAAGAAGAGTAATAGGGGTGTGAATGCGCGGTCGATGCGGTGGTCCGAAGAAGAGACTGAGAGGTTTTACAACGCGGTGAGGGCTTTCGGGTTCGATTTGGTTCTTATAGGTTCCGTGTTTCCCTCACGGAACGCGGCGCAGATCAAATCCAAGTACAACCAGGAGATGAAGAAAAACGGAGAGAAGATGAACGACGCCTTCAACGATCGCACCGACTCCCGCACCTTTTTTGAGGTCCAGACGGGGAAGAAAATAGACGAGAGCCAGCATTGGGTTGCGCCGGCTCTTCCTGCTGGCGATTCTGCACTGGCACTCGAAAACGCAGCTGCCGGTGACGGCATCAATGGCCAGATCAGGAGTCTAGCTGATCGGCCCGCCGACTTCTCGTTTGGTGCTCCAGTTCCGGCACTCGGCGCAAATGCATTCAACGACCTCGACGCCAACGAGCCGCCGCGTGGTGCGCACAGGCAACGGGGCGCGAGCAAACCGCGTATTTCGCTCCCAGGTGCTGCTCGCCTTGGCGCTGGCAATGCGAATAACAACTTTAATGCACCACCTGCGCCCCCGCCAGACGAAACCTCTCAACTCATGGACGAATTATTTGGTAGCTAAATTTAAACTTCTTTCCCCATCTTTATAAGAAGTTTTCTCGCCCCACCCAGTAAACGAACAAGAGAAGATGTGATGGAATTGAATGAACAGGATCAAAATGACAAGTATTAAATTAGTTTTTTTCTAAAAGAACGAAGGGATTCGAACATTGAACAGAAATCTGACGACTCCACTCAACGAACTGAGTTCGTACATTAAGAGATCATCAAGAACATGAAGACCTAGGGTGCAGCGGCGGGCTCGCGAAAAGCGGACTGTGTGTTCATTTACTGCAATATTATCAAAGTCACAGTTTTACAGGTGTGATCTTTTTTCAGATAATTAAATAATCACTTTTCTGACGAGACTATGAAAATGTCAATGTGACCAATCTGCAACGGGGAACTAGTTCATGATGGAGCTTCCTGAAATTAAGCTTGATGGAGGAACTGGTAGGTCTAGATGATTCGAGAGAAGCCTGCGATCTTCGTAGAATATGATTCGCGAGTAGATCTTGTAGTTCCTTTAGACTACCTCGAAAAATGACGAGCATAAGTAGTCGATACACTGTGATGAGAAAAGTTCCCTCGTTCCTGCCTACCCTCGGCTTCTGACGTTGTTCCTGCCTACTATGACAAAGGCTTCTGACGTTGTCCCTGCCTACACATGGCGAGGTCACGGAGAATCGTGGGCTGATTATGTGGTAGCAGCGATTGTGCACTTGTTGCCGTTAATGCTTTTAGCGATTGTTATATCCTTAGACTCATTCAGTGAAATTGGTTCAGATGAATTGTAATGTTGAGGTTGGAATAAATTCACAATGAACTACTATTCCTCGTCGTCAAGTCGTCGTGATAAAAAAACTCCATGAAGCTGTCGAAATCATTTATTCACAATGGCGAATGGGAATCCTGTGTACCACTTGTTCCAGTAAATCTGCACGAGAAAAAATGGAAATCCAGTCTCAACAATGGAGGAATATGAAACAGGCATCGCAAGGTTGATCCCCTGTTCCAGTAAGCAACTATAAGTAGTCGTATGTTAGTCGAAGATACAACTAAGAAGAAAGTAGTCATTCAATAATTTCCCTTCTTATTTTCATCATCACCGACAGGTTTCTTGATCCAAATTGATTGATTGCGGCGATATTAACCCTAAGCGGATCGGGATTCTGGTAGATTATACTTATCTGGTGTGAGTACATGGTGACGGTCTAATGAGAATCATTAAAGACTAATATATACAACATTAGTTGGTTCTAGATGACGTTAATCTAAACTCTTGTATTTCCCTCTTTTCTTCTTTTCGTGTCTTCGTACAAGGAAGCGAGAGACAAATAAAAATGGTTGAGCAAAGGATATGCTACGTTGGCGGCCTGGCCGAGGAGATGACGGAGGAGGCCTTACGCGCTGCTTTCGCGCCATTTGGCGAAATAAGGGAGTGTAAGATACCTACAGCCAACAAGGACAGCAAGAGTTCTAAGCATAGAGGCTTTGGCTTCGTTGAATTCGAGGAGGAAGAGGATGCAAAAGCCGCGATAGACAACATGCACGAGTCGGAGTGCTTCGGGAGGACACTAACATTATGAATTTGTTTGATTTTTTACGCAAGGCCAAGGCATTCATGACATCTACCGTAGTTGTCAAACTAGAATTTTTTTTAGGAGATCTAATATGACACAACAAAGGTAGAACAGGCTCAATGATTGACTGAATGCTAGTACAGAAGATTGATTATGTTATACGTCATAATGCTAAAGTTAGTGCGGCTCATAGCTGCTATCGACATATTCAGTGTAAAGGATATTTGACTAATCTACGTTTTGGTGGTCAGTCCTTTGATTTAGTTTTCCAGTTACTATTTCCCCTCATAATATTGTTGACTTCCTCTTTCATACTCGGTGAACCATAGTCGAGCGCAAGCAAACAGGCAGCCGGACAAGGCGGCGCGACCGATATGGGCAGATCAGTTTCTGCATGTGCAGAAACTTCAGGCGGCTGGTCTGCAAAAAAGGAACTGGCGCATGTAATGGCGTATCTAAAATCTCGTGTTGGCTGGGAAAACTTCTGTGTGGGACGATCATCTTGGACGTTTATGTGCTTGGCTCGCTTGCCTTGGTTAGATCATGTGAAATTTTTCTAGACTTCGCGATTTTCTAGTCTTTGCGATCTGTGTTTTGGGTTCGGAAAAGTACCCAATGACCTAGCAACGACAATGACACGTGTGCTGGTCATGCGATCCCTGATTCGTCCATCCTGATCATAGACCCAGATAAACCGATGCTTTTACCATGACCCCAAATAGAGTGAGGCCACTTGTGTCGTGCCTGGTCCGTTTCGTCATTTATCTTCATGCGATTTGATGCGCGCATCGAACTGCATCCGTTCTAACACGGAGAGGGCGACCCACGTCTTCAGCGAGGATCTTGATGTGTTTTTCTCGTTTACAGTTGCCATTCAAAGTGATCTGCGTCTAGAAGTGCAAAATCTTGTATTCCGCTTTTTAAACAATCGGTCGGTGGAGCAGTGATTTCGAAGATTGAGGTACATTTGACCGAGGTGGAGCTGTTACGAGATGAAACGGTGTTTTTGTCCGATCCCTCCAGTCATGTGTCCTCCTGGTGTGTTTGAGGAGCACGAGTCATGATCTTCCTTGTGGCTCTTTCTGTCAATATCGTACATATCTGTAGAGACCCTCCGCTGGCGGAGAAAATTTGAGATCATTACGTGATGAAATGACTAAACGATTACTTGCAAAAAACCCTGAATGATTAGCCTGATTCCATAACAGGTTTGTTCAAATTTTTTTTCTCTGTTGTATGTCGAAGCGTGCTGCAAATCTAGGTTCGCTTTTACATCTTGATAAGGTTTAGCCCTAGGTCCAGCGACGCTCCAAGCACATAAAGAAAATAGCCGGCTTCTACTCTTCACCTCTCTTAGTGTCAGCTTTAGCCAAAACTTATTAACTTTGGATCTTTCAAGACGAAAATGGGTGGGTCTGCTTTGGGTGCGGATTCCACAAGTGCACTTGAGGACATGACTAAGGAGGACCTTGTTCATTATTTGCAGTTGCAGCCTCATCCTGAGGGTGGTTTTTTCAAGGAAACCTGGAGAAGCGAAGTCGGACTGAGTAACGGGGGCCAGGTCTGCGGCACTGCTATTTCCTTTTATGACGAAGTAGGTAAATCTAAGTTGTAAGCAAGTACTCGTGAAGATTAATGGAATCTTCAAAGGAGCGAGATACACGATAGCATCACCAGTCTTCAGCATTTACTTGTCTCGTCTAATTTTCTTTGCTCGACCGTGATGATCGTTCGCATCTGCATGTTCTGAAAGGTGGTAACGATGAGGTCTGGCACCACTATGGCGGGGCAACGCTTGAGGTCGTTGAGATCGATCCTGAAGACGGCAAGCTGACCATCACCCGTCTGGGCAAGAACGTGCTCGCTGGCGAGACTCCCCAATATGTGGTAAAAGCAGGAAAAATTTTTGGAAGTCGCGTACTAGCGTGCTCTACGAGTAATGCCAGTAGTGATAGAACATCCTGGGCTTTAGTAGGCTGCACAGTTTGCCCCGGTTTCGAATTTGCGGATTTTGAAATTTTGGACAGAGTCGCTCTCCTGGAGCGCTTCCCACAGCATGAGAAGACGATTTTAGACCTTACCCGCGGTTGAGCGGGTGAATAAACACAACATGAAGTAGTCGTGCGTATCGGGTGAGCGGTTATATGAACAGAACGCTTGCATAGTTAGGGATACATCGAACATAATATTACATATGATGCCTGGCCATCTGCTACGAGAAATGAATACGTAGATGTTGATTTCATATACCGATCGACCCTCACACTTGCTTCTTCTGGCGGCTTGTCTTTATTTTTCTAGACGGCTATTAGGATATCTCTGATATCATACCCTATATTTATCCTAGACAGGCTCAGAACTCCAATGAGTAGTACTAGTCCTCGCGGTGGGCGCACGGCTATGTTGCACAGGATCAAATCACAGAAACAGATACCATTGGTTTTAATTCTCGCTATCGTTCTCAACCAAGAATTTCAATTTTCGGTATTATTTCTAGCTTGGAGACACAAGAAATCTTTGAATTCATGAACGAGAAGTGTCAACGACCGTATAGCTGACCACAAATATGCTACTCTGTATACTTACGCTCCTTTCGTCCTACGCAGCTGCGTCACTTGTTCGAGAAAACTCTGTGTGTTTGCCTTCGAGGATTCAGGGAAAATATTTTGAAGGCTGTCTATAGATCAAAAAAGTCTGTATGATCACATGGCAAGCAGACGAGCGATTTTATGTCGTTTTTGCACAACCCCTCGGAGATCTACTTAGCTTACACCAGAAAGCATCTTGAATGAATAATGAGTCAACACATGGCGTCCTCCCCAAAGAACCCCACATATGAAAGCTGCACTTCTTCTTTGATTGTCAACCTTTTCTTTCGCATATCATCCTCTACATGTGAAAAGCTTTGTTTCATCGTAACCCCATATATGAATATATACACTTTCTTGGATTCTTGTATCTATCGCGCATTTTTCCGCTTTCGTTGAATCTATATTTTATGTTTTGCTTGCAGCTGCGTAGATAATTTTGCAGCGGCAAACCTTCGAGAAGTTACATCTAGGGTTGACCCAGTGCTAGCAGTAAGCTGAAACACCTTTATTCTCTTCCCGTCGCAGTTTTCAGACGGTAGCGCACTACTTATTCGAGGATCTTTGTTGCATTTACGATGTGATAATCATCAAGTTGCATGTTATGCCTTTGTTCGCCATGATGGGGAACTCGTATGTGATTCAGAGATGAGGACTTAAAAGACAGGAGAATATTCAATCTAAAGTAGAGATTCTTATGGGTTTTCTGCTTTCGGTTGGAAAAAGTCCGTTGTAGCGTTGCACTCAGTCACATGAGTGGTGGTTCTTCAACATGATGTTGGACACCTACATGTGTTCGACTCTTTTGACAACTATTTCCTTGTCTTAGACGCCTTCGGAAAAAGACGACAACAAGATGCGTGAGTTCGTGGAGTTTTGTCTGAGACAGGCGCGGCTGCGAGATTTGTACGACGACGATGACGACATTGACGAACAAGAACCTGTTGGAGAACAAGCTTCTCTGTTAGCGAAGAGTCGGTCCTTCGGTGCCGCTGTCGGAGCTAGGTTTTACGAGCGCGGGTGTAATCGCACGGTGTGGTTTGGGCAAAATTTCGAATTCATTCTGCGCAGCTTGCTCGTCTCTGGACCGCTCTACATCGTGGATCACGTGCCGCACGCCAGTTCGCTATTGTCTTTGAGCTTTCTCTACACTTTCGCACAGGCTGTTGGCTTGACGTTTTCCCTGGGATTGACGTGGCTTTCGGTGCTTTTGCAAACTATCGCTAGATGTTTCAAAGAAGGCAATGGGACGTGCCTGCTCCAGAAGCCGGAGGCAGTGATTTCTTCGCGCGCGCAAGAAACCGCAGCGGAAATCGAATGTACCTTTGTTGAATGTTACTTTCACATTATTTTTCCTTTTACCGTAGTCGTATGTAGTATAATGTATAAAAGAGTTTAATTATTGTTGTTTAAGTTGTATGCGCTCTACTTGGTGTCAAGGAAGTGTTGCAGTGTGAAAGTTTCATTGCCCAGTGGAATCAGCTAGCAGGATTTCCCATAAATTCTTGAGTCTAGAGTCCGAAACCAACGGACACGAGATGCGTGATCATTGGCAAGATTCCATCTCACCTGCAACAGCGTACACGTTTGTCGACTGGATCAGCATATGCCTCTCGTTTTACGTGTACTACGCGTGCACGCGAATGCTCCTGCTCGTCGGATACGGTTTATACTCCATATCATGGGAGTCCTTTGCCTACTTTCCGACAGTGCGGAAGACGGTGTCGCTCTCCATGCAAGAGCTGTCGGAGAGGTACGAGGTGAAGATCATGTACAGGCGGTCCCGGACAGCGCGGAAACGTTCAAACCGCGGCTATGCGAGTCCTTCGTCGCAGTACGGAAGCGGGGCCGACGAAAGCGGTGGGGACCGTAAACCCTATGGACTCGACGAAAGCAGTGCGGTCTCAAGCCGGGTGGTTAGTCGATCGCCACCGACGCCGCCTACAGTCAGTGCAGAGATGAGGGCCAATGATAGCCGGACAACCCGAGGCGTGAGCGTGCACCACGGTGAAGACAAGGGGAAGGCGTTGAACTCTGACGATAGAGACGATAGTCCTCGTGATATGCTTAGTCCTCGAGACAAGGCTAATGGCAGAACCGTCGTGGGGTCCCCACGAACGCCGTTCGACGCGGCAACCGGCTTCAACAAGGTCCTAAAAGTTCCGGAGTTTCGTCTTGCACATGTCGAGGAACCGTCGCCGGGCGCTCCACTTGGTCAGCAACAAGAGAGACTCCCTAGTAATGTCTCTCTGTTGAGTAGTCTGCGGGAAGAAGTGCTCCCATCTCCTGGGGCGCGACAGGTTCGAGACAGCGCTTTTGGCCCTGGGTCAGCAGACGCAGAGCCCCCATCTGCTCGTCAGAGTAAGAGCCCAGAAGAGATGAAACTAGCGAGGCGGCGCCAAAGGGGTCGACGAGCTCTCTTGTTTCTACCGCTAATCGGGTTGTTCGTCTTGTCCTCGTGGCTGGCCTTCACAAGTTGGGTGTACGAACTGCAGAGGCTCTCACGGCAATGGGTAGACGACGGCTTGGACGGGCCGCCTGTCCCGTCTTTCCCCGGCGCTCCTGGCGCGTCTTCGGGATGGCTTTCTGAAACGGTCGCACAACCGACGGGGCGGCTCAATCGCTGCTTTCGCTTCCTCATTTTCCTTTCGCTGCTGCAGTGGGCCGCACAGTATTTGATGATGTTCCCCAATCTTTTCACCGCATTGGCAACGACGCGCTATTCCACCGCGCTTTTCAGCAGCTACTCGCTTCTAGCGGCGGCGGGGGGAGTGCGGCTGGTTGAGTGGATTCTTTTTCCGGTGGGGACTAATAAAGCAGCAGGGTATACGGTTTTTTTTAATTTGTTTCCGCACCACGTCTGGGACGCGTCTCTAGTGACCCTCTACATACTCTGGATGCTGGTTTCACTGCTGGCTTTGTTCAGTGACAAGAAGGCCTTGTTGCTTACCGGGTTCGACGCAGAGCGGTTCTCGGACGATGATATGTGGCGGAAGCACATCGCGCTCTTCAAGTTCAACTTCATCATACCTATGGGTTTGCACTTCTTGCGTGGCGCCTTTTTCAGTCGGAACCTGGGGTTCAAACACGCGGTGACCGATTCCCTCGTCGTAGCACTTTTTTATCCGCTTTTGCTGCTGCTAATCTGGACGGTTACTTTCGTTTTGGTCGTGGCCTTTCGCCGCGCTAGCACGAAACAGAGCGCCGCAAGCGTTGGCGCGATGCTGTTGGCGGGTCTTCTCGCGTACTGGATATGCTACCATGTGGTGCACATTCAGGACTGGATTCCTGTGGCGCTACTGAGCGCTCACTGTTGCCGGCAGGTGCTCCGTCTCCAAGCGAGAGTTCTCTATTACATCTATCACAACAAGGCCGCTTCTTGGTGGCCATACACGACATGGCAGCAGCAGGGGAAAGGGGAACAGAGTAGTAGCAGCACGTCGACAATATTGCTGCCACCGAAAAAATTCGCAGAAGACGGCCAGAAGATCATGGAGACGAAGTCGGCTGCTCTCATTCGAAAAAAGCTTTCTGGAGGTGGGTCTTCCTCGAACTTGAGACGTCGTTTTGGCGGCGCGCCCGGCAGTGGCAACGCTGGCGACGTCGGGAGCAGCGGCGACGAGAGTAGCAACTTCCCCTCTCGCGTTGTTTCGCGTTTGGACGATCAGTTTCCCCAGAGCAGTTCACCGGTCGTTGCGAGTCCCGTTTTGCCTCCGGTGTCTTCGCCGCTCACTGGCTTTACCATTCAGAAGGCCGGCTCCCCAGTGTTTGCCATTGGTTCGGCCCTGCAACCTTTTCGGGACAACCTCGCTTCGAGTTCCGACAACTCGCCTAAGCAGTCGCCCGAGCGAGACGAACTGGTCGCAGACGGGCTGGTGGGCGTTCGAAATACATTACTCAACACGAATGGCAGCAGCAAACTGACGCAACGCGCATCCTCGGGGAAAGACTTAGACAAGACGCGCTCGACTGCAAAGCTGTCTTCCACCAATGGAGGAGGTAATAGTACTCTTAGTAGAAGAGGATCGACTTCTTCGGTGACTCCAGGACCAGAGAGCCCTTTGAATCCAATGAGGCAGCGTCGCAGTGCGACGATGCAATACATCGTTGACGGCTACGGCAAGGTTCTGATTGTGATCGCCGCATGTTATCTGGCGATGTGTACTATGTTGGCTTTCTTGGGAGAAATGCAGCGGATGTACAGCTTTTATCCGAGCATCATCGGGGCCAAAGTTTCTGAACAGAGATCAATACCCTTTGCCTACCATTCGGAGGATGAAAAAAGCGCAGAGGATTCCAAGTATCTCATAGTGGATCATGTTGTTTCGCAGCTGCAGGTAAAACTACGCAATCAAACGGGACTCACTGGTGGTTTTAGGGGCACTGGAAACGAGCAGAAGTTCTCTGCTCTTGACATGTCTCCGTTAATGTTGAGCAAGAACAACCTCGCTGCACTACGGTCAGACCATGCTGGAGAAACCAGCATGGCTTCCGCACCTTCGATAGCGTCAGCGATGTCAGAAGAAAATTCAAATCCCGAACCAGAAAACGAATTCCGTTCTCAAAATCCCTTTTGGGCGGTGCCGCGATATGCCACTTGCGGCCAGCTCTTTCACGGTCTTTCGCTTTTGGACTACTTAAGACTCCAACAATGTGAATCGATCCATCTTCAAAATCATCCTGAGAGTCAAAAGCATCTTGTAGAGGATTTCTTTAAAGTTGCACGGAGATGCTTTTCAAGATAGATGGATTTGATTAACGAGTGTCTAAATCACTCATTGGTAGCCCAGTCGGCCTACATGGACACCGCAGAAGCGCGGCAAGAGTTTTTGGACGTTGCCTTCCCGCCACAGTGGTATACCGGAAAACGCGCAGGGTTGCGACCGCAGATTCGATTCCACGCCTTTGCGAAGACAAGGAGCGCGTCGTGGGTCGAGATCTATTTTCCAGAACTCGAACAGACTCTGGTGGCTATCAAAGGCACCGATCCACTGAAGCTGTTGGACTATTTACGAAAGGAAAAAGTGAACTCATCGATCCTCAAGAAGCTTCTAGGTCCTTTTTTCTAAGTAGGAAGCTGCCCCTTTTCTTGAGTAGCTTTGACTATGAGCTGACTTTTTCCTGTCATACTATTTCGAGGATTTACGCATTTGGCGAGACACAGTCTTGGTTACCTTATTGGCCAATGTCTTTCCCACGATCCGCGTGTGGCCAAAGAGCACCACCGAAATGGTGATACGAGCCCAGCACGAATTCTTGGGTCGTTTAGGGTTGCGGGAGTCCACTTGGGCTTTTGACGACCTGCTGAAACGCTACAACCCAAGCAGCCGCTTTTTCCGAGGCAGCGATCAAAATAGTACTAGTAGTGGTGTTGATACTAGCACTGAAGAAGATGCTAGAGGTACTTCCGATACCGAAATCTTGCAGGAGGAAGAGCAAGTGGAGGAACAACGGAGTTCTTGGTGGAGCAGATTGTCGTCTAGCAAAAGATCGACTAAAACTAGTGGGAGAGGCATGAAAGCAAACAAAGACACTGACTCGGACGGAACAAGCAAGAGCACGACCAGTCGCTCTAAAAATACAGGAGGTACTAGTCACGAAAAAGTAGTTTTTGTAGGTCACTCGATGGGTGGCGGAATCGCGTCCATTCTTGGGTTTCTCAATCGGTCCCCAGTAGTGGCGTTTCAGCCGCCGGGTATCTACCACTCAATTGCGAAGTTTCAGCACATAAAAGGAGACGCAAAGGCCTACGATTTCGTGCATCACGACGTGCTGAATGTGGTTGTCGAATCGGATTGGATCAACCGTATTTTCGACGAACATGGTGGGCTCTTGCAGCAGATAGGATGTGACTATCCGCAGCGGAACATGTACCTCAGCTGTCACGTGCTGGAGGGCGTCTTCAATCACCTCTTTACTATGGCCACTTGTTGGGCTGATTATATTTATATGTTATATATGTTCCAAGGCGCGGGGCGACGCCCCCCCCTAGCGGGGGGGGCCGGGCGCCCTGGGCCCCTTTTTCAGGCGTCTGCCGGGGGGAGAAGGCCTCAAAAGGGGGCCTAGTGGCCTCCCCCCTCCGCTCCCTTCCAGCTGCCTGGCTGTTCCCTAGGGGCCTCCGATGGTGGTGGGAGGCTTCAAAAGGGGCCCAAGGGACCGCCTGCGCCCCCGTCCAGGTGCCTGCCTGTGCCCTAAGTGCATCCGTTAGGCTTCGCCGCGGCAGCAGTGCGCCGGCAGCGGAGGGCCTCCGAAGACGGCAAAAGGCGAGGGGCTGGACCCCCTGAGCTGTGCCGCCTGTACCCTTCGGGCCCTTGGTCATCGGCTTGCTTGCTCTTGCGACCGTGGCCGCCTCCGGCGGCCTTTTACCCCGGAGGCCTCCCGCCTGCGAGGGTCAGCAGAGGCCAGGAGGTCCCTTAGGAACACGCTGAGAGGCCCAAGGGGAGGCCCGCGCCCAGTTTTGACGCCTTCCCCCACTAGAATCCGCGGGAAATCCGCGCGGAAAAGCGCGCGCGCGCGCCACCACAGACCAGACCGCAGGGAGGGGGGGAGGGGGGGGGCCGTCCGGCCCTGAGTCGTATATAAGTAGTTGTAGTTTGGTCTGATTTTCGTGTTGTCACCGTGATACTACTTCACTACTGCTCACTCTATCAATCTTCAGTGCCATGTCTGGTTGTTGTACTTAGATCAATCACTTCCAACTACAACCACATGTTGATTTATTTTCGACAAGTAGTGTATCAACGCATGTTAGATCAGCGCCTTCGTGTGCAACATCGCGAATTCCTCTAGTGAACTTCCTTTCTCTAAGACGAAGTCGTGCGGGGACGAGCGCGGGCGATTTGAGTACAGCGAGTGGAAATACGAACTCATCAAACAAAGTTTGTGGGATGGCGCGAAGAAGTCCCTTGCCGATTTTTTCGTAAGTTCCAGATTTTACTCCTACTTCGTGCAGCTAACCAGCTTCCGCTATACTCTGATCACGCTGCTGTTGGGCTTGCTCGTTCGGTTGATATAAATTCTTGTTGCAAAGATGGGCCAAAGGTGATGCTACTTGTTTTTTCTTTGGGAGAAGAATCGACGTGCTTGAGGAGAAGCATTGCGGGTGCTATTTTTTTGATCTTAGTTGCAATGTATTGCATAGTTGTTTTTCATGCGGCGACTATGTTGTTTAATGACTATCATTTCAAAAATGTTGTCTTGTATTGCGATATCATGTAGGGAGGGGTCTGTCCTATCCTCGTTGGGAAATGCTGCGCGTTGCACTAAATGCTAATGCTTGATTGACGAATAATGGTGAATCGCGATTTTCCATTGTTCTTTTCTTTCCGCTCACTCCCTCGTTCACATGGCCCTTCTTTTTCGCCGACGCCTGTTGATGTGTCAGTCTTCTGAATTTTTGGAACGCATCGATGTTTAATAGGCATCCCCTAGTGAGCTCTTCTTGTTCGGCTATTCCATATTTATTTCCCCGCTGCGACTCCTCTTCGGTACTAGTTATAGTTTTTCATAGTCGTCAATTGTTCCTTCGTCCGCGTTGTTCCTGCACCTGAAAAACGACTGAGACTAATTTGTGTGATCTTCGCCTGGATTGGAGCCACATTGTTTGTTCTTAGCTTGTATTCATGATTGATATTGTTAATTTCTCGCCTTTTGATGTGTCGCATTTTTTTTCCTGAACATAGATACAGTACTGCATTTATTTTTCCCCTTCGCGTAGTAGGCACTTAAAATTGCAGGATAGATGAATCATTTGTGTAAGAAAGGTTGTCAGGTTCTTACCGAAGCTGAACGGATGAGCTGTTTCTAATTGTTCTGGGTTGTCGACTTCGACATCATTTTCCACACGAGATGGATTACATAGGACACACGAGACACGCGTCAGCATGGCCCTTCCTTGCTACAGTTTCCCGGTGTAAGTATGGTTGTTTTTCTTGCTTCGCTCCGGAATGTTGCTATAATACCTTCTAAGAGTATCATCTTCACCTTCGTTTTTGTGATTTTCCTAGGTAGATTATCTAATGGTGGTAAGTAAAGCACTGAAGTAGGCGCCACGTGCACTCCACAAGATCGTTTGTCGTCTCGGGAATACTCAAATTTGCAGAATAAGTGCATCATCGCACAAAATTGATTGGCAGGGCTTGTCGAGCTTTATCAACCACTGCTTCCAAATCCAAAGATTCCTGCAAAGAGCGCTACTATGATGCAAAAATCACTTCCACGAAAAAGGCATCCATTCTTTTTCAACAAGGAATCCCCACCACATCATGTTGGTACAAACACTTATTTCACGCACACGATGTGCTCACTCTAGGTATGGAGAGCACCATGTTGTTGACCATGTTGATACAACGGAACAACTCCACGATCATGCTAGTGGGAAGATGATTTTTCCAAGTGCACCTCTTCTACTTGACGATCGAGTGCCAGTCTTCTACTGGACGTTGATCAGTCCATATTGCCGCTTGTACAATGGCAAGGTTCCTCCTGAGGAAGCAACGTGTTTTTCTTAGCCGCCGATGTTTTATGGAGCATTGAATGGTGTTCAGACGAGACTAGACGATCCTGGCAGGTTCTCATGCGAGTATCGATCGGCTGTACTAGCCATTATGGCTTTAAAAAAACTGATGCTTGATGATTAGTGTTCGAAATTATCATCTGGGTACTGCGTTAGGCTGATGGGCATGTGGATAGTATTACGATGCGTGTTAATCATGAGTAGTTGTTTTGATTAATCTCTGGCTGTTACCTCCAATGAGTATGAGATCTTTTGACTCTTGATTGTTGTTTATTTGACTGCCTTTTCTCTGCGATTGGGATTTGCTTGGACTGTTGGCTGACATGAACAAACAAAGGTGAATTCGAAAAAGCAAAAAGTTAAATTTCTCCAAAATGGGTAACCTCCTCAGCAGGCCTGCTGAGACTCTCGCTCTGAGTCACGAGCGCGCCTCCGAGAATCACTTGAGGGCAGTTAACGTGTTAGCCGACAGTGCTTGCGAGTCTTCCTCCGCGCTATCGCAGGGGGCCCGCGACCTTGGTCAGAGCATGGAGAGAAGCAGCGCGTTGCTGGGCTGCAGCGCCTGCTTCGCTAGTAAGTTGATGCACGCCGCAGCTGGCGACGCGGTGTCTGCGGTCGAGAGTGTAGTGTTGATGGCTCTTGTGGCGATGATCTTTTGTACCGGTGTCGTGGCGGCGAAGGGAGAGCCGCTTCTGCACTACGGACTTACAATGCTCCAAATGTGGATAATGATCGGAATCGTACTGACGTCGTTTGCTGCACTGGCGTTGCACAGGGAAAAGAGTAGTGCTTTTGCAGCAGATACGAAGTCAGTCGCAATATCTGGAAGTGCAACACGGGACCATTCTAGTTTCTCAGGAAAAATATGTCTGAGTGACAGACGGGTGTTAGCGTCTTTCCAGGTTGTAGAAGCAAGCACCTGGCAAGGAGCGGCAGAGCAGCTTGTCGAAGAGCTGGCCGGAAATAAAGTGCGTGTTTCGCAAATCGCCGCAATAACCGCCTACAACAACGGACCCGACGGGTCTGCAAAACTGGCCGCGTTTTTGAGGCAAAATGAGATGGATGGCACCTCCGATTTGGTAGTAACTCCGGCGTCGCTGAAGTTTCACCTCCAAAACGGAAATTGGAAAGGCTGGGCAAAATTCAACGAAGAAAGCGTTCGTTTTGCGCAAGGGCTCCATGGCGACCAGCTGATCAGCATCACAAACTGTTGCAACGAAGACGGCGGGGGCGTTGGAATAGTCTGGTACAGGTGCTACGGCGGAGAAGAGTGCTAAACAAACAAAAAAGGTGTAGAAAGACATTTAGCAGCGCCACACCTGTGCTGCTAACACAGGATGCGATAAATGACGTGTCTTGTCATTCTCATTCCAGTCGATTTTCATTGTCATTCCTGCTCCCTCAGCGAAAAGCCTCTAAAGTCCTCGAGTTTTGCAGCTTTAATCCTGTGAATTGCGGCCAAGTGTCGGCCGCCCGAAAGCCAAACTCATTCTTAAACATTATTCCCTTATTATTAGGTGGTTCATCAGTAAATCAGTCATCAGTGTTGCGGCGTGTCATACCCCTGCAGGTGTGCTGACTTGCTTATGGGGCCCCGCTGCGTCGGGTTGGGCTTTAGGTTTTCTACAGGGGCCGAATGTGCGGCTCCTCCGATATTCGTAGAATTGTGGCCGATTGTGCGGCCTTATGCGCCCCCAGTATGTAATTTGGAACTTATATAGGTTAATTAATTGATTGAAAGGGCGGTGGCATATAGTCCTAACGCAAAAAAAAAAGTCCCTTATTATTAGGAACAGTACTGTCCGGGATACACACATGACATCGACAAAACACGGTAAAAAAACTAGCGATTCTGATAATTTGTTTTTTGAATTTTAAGATGTCGATTCATGTGAACGCGATCGTCGATGGCGTCGTCACTGAAAGTTTCAGTAATTTTCGAAATTTATCGCATATTGGTCTTGATGTTCCTTTGTGAGCATAGTTTGGGTTTTCATCTTCCTTGTACTGACCGTTTCTCTGAGTGGTTTTGTTTATCTAGGATATAGTTGAAGTGTTTCGATTTATGGTTTTGGTAGACTTATGGTTTGTTTGATTGTAGGCGAATATTTCACTAGGGGCCGATTCTCGTTAGAAGCAAGTCGCATATTTTACTTATTTTCTGAAAAATGACTGTAGAAGGTTTTTTACTCGTACGAGTGTGCAGTCTGCTGCTTGCGTCCTAGGACTCGAGTCCGCAACATTCGGCGTGTTCACCAGCGGCGCTCCGGTGGAAATAAAAGCTCGCTATGGAAAGGCGGGCCGTTTGAAATACGTCCGGGGCCGCATGCAGGATGATTGTGTAGAACTTTTGAGTGTGCGCACCTACTGAGAACTATAGCAGAGAGAAGATGCTAGGTTCGTGCGTTCAAGAACACATGCGATGCACGGCGGGTCATGATACGTGGTCGAGTCCACGATACTTGGCCCATGTGTATCGGGTGGCGCTCCTGGTTTTGCTTTTCAACAACTGCGACGGGCAACAACGAGCTGGATCGATTTGGACTGCGAGTGCAAAACGTGTATCTGCCTCCAACCATGAGGATCCCGACGATGAAGAAGGGTCACCTTTACGTGGGAATATCGCCACCGTGCGTCGCCTAAGACGGGCTCGGACACAGCCAGCGCAGTTTTGTCATCGAGCAGCGGAGTTAGCTCGGAATGCAAGCCAAGTGGAAAATACAACAACCGGCGCTCCGGCCGCAACCCGAATACTCGCAGCAGCAGACTACCTTTCTGGTGCGGCGGTTGTGAAATCGTCGATACGTCAACTTGGACTCGACGGGTTGGAAGGCGCTAAAGGGCAGCATGGTGAAGAAGGCCAGTCTGCCAACTTTGGCAGAGGCTTAGTGCGTCGCCGTGCGACCATCGGCGCAGTAGGATCTGACGCAGCTACGGCGGCTGCGCGTGTTCTAGCGTCCAAGCAGCGGATAAGGGATCACGTAGCTACACCCGATGTTGTTGTAGTTGTGCCGAGCAATGACACGAGAGCCTCCGGACGAGATCCTCCATGTTCTGCAACTGCGGTGGAACACAAAGACCGACGCAGAGTAGCTAGAAGTGGCGATGTAGACAATGTTGACGGCGCACCCGTGACGCCGGGCACTCGGGGAGTGCTGCAAGCTTTGTATCAGAAGAGCGCGGTGACGTCCCCTTCTGAGGCCGCACCGCCACAGTCCGAGCGAAGCTTTGTATCAACAGAAGGAGTCGTGTCGCGTAGGTCCTCGAAATATTATGGCGCCGAACGACGAAAAACAACGGATTTAACATTCACACCGAGTAGCACTCCGATTGGGTCTCAACACGCTAGTCACCAACCTAGAGTAGGTCTGGCCGATTCAAAGGGCAAAGAAGTGGGAGCGCGGACTCGTTCCTTGCCGCACTTAGGTGCTGGAGGAGCCTCTTCGCATTTGGCGAGCTCCCTTCCAGAAACCGATGTACGTTGTGCGAAACGAGAGGATTCGAGAACGCGCAGGGAGGCCACGAAGGCTGCGGCGTTAGGGGCGACCACAGCAGGGATAAACGTGACAGTTACGGCCACTAAGCATTATTGTGATTCAGTCTGACTACTAGAAATAAGTGCTTCTGTAATGCTTCAACATCTTGGCTAGAAGCGGAAATGATATGATCATCCAGGGAAAAGTAAAAAGGTAACTGAACTACAGGACATGGTTACGGGCTTCTGGATGAGTCGACTGGATCCTTAGCTCTAACACGCATTTCAGAATGGAGACTCCCATGGTGCAACACGTGATGTCGGAACGGAAGCGGGAGACATCAAAACAGACAAGTGCGTGTCCAGAAGATGGTGGCGTGCGAGTAGATGGAGGATGCGGCGCAGGCAGAGGAAGAGAACGAGCAGGCCCTGCAGTACCGTCGTTGTCCTTCCCGGTGGCGCAGGAGCCGCAGCAGCGCGACGTGGCGGATGGAATAGTTTCTGGGCGAGAGGGAGCGTCAGAAGCTAACTTCCTGTTCAGAGCAGCAGCAGTGCAGGCCCGGACGAGAAGGGCGGAGGAAAAAGAGGAGAAGAAGAGAGCGGAGGGAAAAGAGGCTCAGGCTAAGCTCCAGCGAAGTGCTGTGATGCAGGCGGCGACAGATACTTGTTACCAATGGTCTGGCTCAGGGCTACACGCGGAACAGTCTGCACTTCGGGCAGCGATGGCAGCTGCCTCGATGAACAAAAACGTCGAGAGTGAAAAGGATGGCTCAGCAGCATCTCTGGCGCAGTCGTCCACAGCGCCCTGCTCATGCTCAGAGGTGCAAAATGCTGAGGAGTTTTCGAATCTATACGCTGAGCAATTGGCCTTTCGAGCGGCTTTAGCAGGCTCGAAGTTGTGTGTGAAGAAAAAGGGAGAAAGAGGCGATCATAGTTCGGCATCCACGACGACTCCGCCAGAGGCGCAGCAAGCCCTGCATGCTACAGGCGACGAGGGCGTCAATGCTCGTTCTACTGAGCAATGGTCTGGGCTACACACGGAGCAGTTAGCGTTTAGGCGAGCGATGGCTGCCTCGTTGTTTGCAACAAATAGGACAAAGGAGGGCAATCACGACAACGACGACGGAAAAGAGAGTTCAGTATGTTCTGGCGTTGCGCGCCAGCTGTCGACTCCGGAGGGGGCCGCGCAGCAAGAAGAGCGACCAGCAGCAAGACAAGTTGTGGAGAAGAAAAGTAATCGGCCTGGGAGCGGATCTGCGCGCAAGGGACAGCGTGCTCGCACAAGCGAGGATCGGCCGAAGGATGCTACTTCCCGCCCAGTAACGCCAGAAGGTGTACGACATGTTTCCAGTGGTGGCACTCTCGCGTCTACCGATGCGTCGGTCGGACATAGCCGCACCGTTCCGGGCGGGACTAGCTGGGATACAACTCCGAGCTCGGACGAGGCTGTACTGGCCTCGGGAATGCATGTTCTGTCGCCTCCATTAGACACGTGCGCCGAGTCGGCCTCTGCACTAGAGGTCACGTTTTCATCGCTGCCCGAAAGTGGCGCAGTGATCCAGGAGTCGCGATCTGCAGCCAAAAGAGTAGTGTCTAGCGTGGCGTATGATGAAGCCGCGATGGCGCTGTCAGTCTCGCCGGCTACTGCGGAATGCCCCAGAGAAGAAGTGGGCGAGGCTTCTTATTATTTGCAGTCGTCCGGCTCCGGAACCGACGAAGACGCGGACTCACAGGCAAGGGAAAAGCCGCTCGTTTTCGAGAGTGTGTTAACACCCGAAACAATCAGTGTTCAGCCCGAAGTTGTGACGCCGCAGACGCCACACGTCGTAAGCAGTGGGATTGCTGTTCCGGAAGATCGTCCTGCAACGGCAGACAGCGAAGCAGCTCACCTTCGACCGAAAACAGGTGAAAACGCCGACTCAAAGCTACGACCGTGTCCGCGCGGGAAATTAGTACAACAGACTAGAAGCAATAGGACTGTGATGAGTGTTTCTTTGAGTCTCGAGGCAGAAAGCTCTGGGAGAATGACGGAGCCGCTATCGGGTTCTGGCTCCGGTCGCCGTCGACGGCCGCCTGCACTGGATTCCGACGTTGCGCCGCCCACTCCAGGTGCTACGGGGCCAGGGCGCCTGGGCGTATTCCGACGTGAGAACAGCCCGTTGAGCGAGCCAGATTGCAGACCGCGGTCTTCGCCGTCATCCTGGCAAGATTTTTCCTTTTCGCCTGAGGTGCGAAGTGCCTGTGCTCCAGGTTCGCCGTATGTGCACAGCTCAAAGCTGGACCGTTTTCGACCACGACCTGGCCAAACTCAGCAGATTCGCGCACGGCGTCTGATGTCTCCCGCTGCTCGGTCACCCAGTGGTCAGGCGCCGGCGCTCCCAGCGCCGATCGCGGTACGTGTGCGCGTCCTCGGATCGAAAGGCGTTGAAAAGTTTGCGTACAACGTGCGCTCGGACGAAGTTGAATCAGAGGCTGACCTAATCGCACGCGTAGAAGATCGCCTGATTACCACGTGGGGCTGGACCGCTGTATCGCGCGAAGAGTATAGCCAGTATGTGCGTCTTGTGCAGGCCGATGGGACACCCATAGTCCATGGTGTTGATCAAGAACATAATGGAGGCGTAGTACAGGAAGATGAGGAGCCGGAGAGCACTGCTACTGGAGCAGCGGAGGGTGGAAGAACGAATATCGACAGCACGACTGGAGCAGCGGGCTCCATGTTGTCCACCGCTAGTGCAAAGCTGGAGGCGTACTTCGCGGCACGCGCCCTGTACCACCAGCACCAGTATCACCAAGCATTTAGTGCAGAGATGGCTGGCAGTGGCGCGAGTGGCAGTGGCTGTTTTGCGCTACCGATCTGGCCGGGGGAAGAAGTGCCGGCCTCCGTTACCAGCTCGGACAACGAGCAGTGCCTCCCTATGCAGCGCGTGCTGTCACGCGAAAGTACCACGACAGACGCAGACTTTCAGTCTGCGGCGAGCCGGCAGTCGACCCCGTCCAGTGATCACTCTTTCGCTTCACTCTACAGCGTGCGTGCGGCAGCCGCATCGCCAATACCAGATACCGCGGGAATCTCGCATATGATGCCTAGTGGAGATCAATTACACAGCTTGTCTTGTGCTGGGTTGGCTGCTTGTGCGGCGACGACGTGTCCGCAAGGGTCTCCTCCTGCTGCACTGCGCACACCAGTATCGGCTGCGACACCTCTGAGCCGCATTCCTGAAAACGAGAATTTTTTATGGAATTCCATGATGATGGTTCGGACCCACAGTAACGAATCGCACGTGTCCCTCGCAACACCCGTGAGTTTTCCGACTCCGTCCGCCGCTGCTCGTCTGTTCCGCACGAGCTTGCTGCAGGGGCCCTCCAGTCCCTCCGAGGCCATTGCAGCAGGGCAGCGAACCGAAGTGGCATTGGAGACCATCAATCTAGATTTGCATTTGGAATTCCGCTTACCTGTGTCGCCGCTTCTAGCTCGTTCTTTCATTGAGAAAGTGCCACGTGGAAATCTGAAGCTTATCGAGTTAGGCTTGCGCATAGCGTCCGACGAAAGAGTCGGGATGCCGACAAAAGCGGATACAGCAACGTAGTTCTGTTACCTGAATACTATTGGCTTTTTCTAGTACTAGTAGCCGGTCATCTCCGTGACCTGTTATAAGTTCCATGGATTAGCATGTTGAACATGAATAACACGCTCTCAAAATAATCAATACCTCGAGAAATCTTCACAGGCTTCTGACCGCAGTTGGACCGGGTGCCAAAAATGGAGGTGCAGAGGGAGGCGAGCTGATGATGAGACGCCAGCGCGGTAGTGCATGGTCGACGGTGAATTCTCGGCAAACGGGGAACTCTTGGACGTATACTAAGATCGCCCGTTATTTTCTCGACGCAGACCCTGAATTCTGGGTTAGCGCGAGAACGGTTCGCGCTGCTGCGGAAAACCAACTTTCTACGATGTTGTGGTCAGCAACTGGCGGAGGAAGGACGGCAACCACTTCTAGTATAGAAGAGGCCCAAACGAGATGGTTCACGGCCGCACGCTGGGTATCTAGCGATGAAGCAGACAGGATAGACCACACAGCGCGATTCTTTGCGTCCGCACATGTGCAGCGGTCTTTTGCGTTGGGAGAAGAAGGCTATGGACCAAAAACTTTTTACAGATTGAAGAAATTTGTGATAAATGACTGTATGTTCATTTCAATGAAACTGTAACGGATATTACTAGAACTATGTACACAAAAGTGAAAGTCAGAGGTGGAACAAGTAGGTTGAACATCGAGTTGATGCTTTTGCTGCACTTTCTTCTTTTTCATACATCTCGAGAAGAGGTATTGCCTCACATTGAAGAGGCGGATATTGTCTCGGCAGCAGGGAAACTACGGCTTTTGCGAATCAATGGCGTTGGAAGCGCTTTGGATGCCTTGACCCAGATGGATGGCGAGTATCCACTTTTTGTTTTCCAAGTCATGACGGAGTGGTATGCCTTTGCACTGTTAAGGTTTCAAGGTTTACACAATATTCTACATCTAACAGTTCCAAGAGATGCATCTGCGTCTTACAAGGGCCTCAAAAGGGATTAGAGGAAGCATCCAGAGTTTCATAGAGAAAAAAACAATAGAACAGTAGAAGTAGAACAGTGATGTCCATATTTGTTGGGGGGAAAGTTCGTCCCGAGTTCTAATGAAACTGCGCACGGAGCCAGAGGAAGCTAAGGACTGGAAGACGGTGCGCTACAATGTCATACGCGTTCTAGAACGAGCGCTGCGTCATGTTTGTCCCACACCATTGGAGGAAGTCCTCCAAAATGCTGGGGGCAATGACGGGAGAGCGCAGCAGGCTACAGACAGAGAGTTTTTGTCGCGGCCGCTGAGCGCTGCGGCGTCGTCCTCGTCCGGACAACCAGGTTCAGGCAGACAGCACAAATCCCCGTCGCGCGGAAATTCCCGCCGCAGTAGCAAGGACAGTTGCGTGAGTGCCGCGTCCTCAGCACCTGCAGCGGAGCAGAATTTGCAGGCGCGAGCTGAGAGGGGTCAGAACTTGGTTGATAGATTAGCGGAGCATTTTTCTCGCATGGCCTGTAAGGAAGCAGCGGACAGGGCTGGACTTCTAGACCAATACGATCGCCACCAAAACTTTGCAGGCGCACCAGCGTCGGATGCAGCAGACGTCGAAAGCGAATGGCAACAACACCAACAGCGAGCGGACCTAGACGAACCGGGACAACATCTTCAATGCAGTCGTGGACATCGAGGAGCCCCGCGAGCGTTGTTGCGCGATACGAAGCTTCGACGTAGAATCTACGCGCTGCTCAAGCGTCACTCGCGGATGGCGGACGGTTTCGATCAGCCCAGGACCACAGCCCTCATACGAAAACTGACAGTTTTGGAGCAAGGCTTTTTTTAGGAGTGTAATGGATAGTGAATCAAAGATGGTATCGGAATACTGATCAGGGAGGGTCGTGAGCACGGCCAACGGGGGTATCCTAGTAGCACTATTGAGAATCGATCGAATTTTCAGGCGTATCGTGCAGTTTGTCTACTTGAAGGTAGAAGAATTCCTTAATTGACTACGAGGCAATAGCCGCTCACACCTGACAAATGAGCATGTTGTATTCCAGAAATTTATCATGCTTGAGTCATCCTACCAGTTTTTTCTTGTTGTTTTTTATGCATGCAGCTTTTTGTGTATCATATTCCTTTGTGTAGTTATTGCAATGGCATTTCTGAGAACCTGGCAGGTATCCTTGTCGGTCCTAGTAACTGTGTCTGTTTTGTGCATTCGTGTTAGGAGCAGCAAAAACGATTTTTTTTGAAGGACAAGTGTGTACCATTTATGGCAATGCATCGGCCTCAAAACGCAAGAGATGGCAACATTCTCTTACAATAAAATCCTTAATAGTTTTGTTGTGTCTCCGCATTCTCATCATCCTCGTAGCATACTGAAGTAGTCGTGTTGAACGTCCTTTTGCTGTTAGCATGAGAATGATTGATGGTAATGTTTTCATGCGAAAGGCTTTCACTCCATGGATTTGTTTGTCTTAGAACTTCCTTTCTCTTTGTGTCATCTTTTTTTTGGCCATATTAGTCCGATGCTCACCAGCATCATCTTATACTTCATAGTTATTTTCAAGGTGGTTCAGGTTCAAGTCATGCTCGAAGAAACCTTTCTAGCAAGCGAGAAGTGTTGAAGACTTATGTGTTTTTTTTCAGCAGCAAAGTTGCCTGAAGGAAGTGTCCTAGGTCTCTAGTGTGTTTCACGAGACGATGCAAAAGCATCTTTCACCAGGAACTATCTAGGACTGTATCGACCAGTTTGATCTGTGAGTAAAATGTCATCGCTCCCTAGCTTGAGTAGATCGAGATAGCCATTCTCGAAAGGTCAATGTTTATAATGCACTAGTCATAGTAAAACAATGGGGAGAAAGTCACAAGCAATGGCGGAGAGGGAACAAGCGCACACCTCAAGCTAGTAATTGAACTTCTCATCTAGAGGGCGTTTACTAAGAACGTGTGCATATTTTTTCCCGCAGAAAAGGCTTTTTGTTGCGTAAAAAGCCGATAGCAGTCTTCCGCTGCGGTTTTTCTTATGAATTAGAAGGTGTTTACTAGAAGGGGAAGCAGTCGTTTGTTTGAGTTTTTTTTTACGAATTATATTCGATTCAATTGGAGGCACTTGTAATTAGATCGCCCCATAGTCCTTTCCTCGTAGAGTCTGGTCGGCTCTATGGTGCGTATCAATAGTGATAGTTTAGTCGACATCGTCGCGGAAGTGGGAGTAGTGAAGAGAAAATATAATACATAGTCATGATCAATAGTCATGGTGGGGTGTAGCGTCCAGCCAAGTTGTAATTGGTGAGTAATCCTACGTTAGGGATCCAACGTAAGCGATCGCTGCTGATGCTATGTAGGGGCTCAATGTAAACGGTCGCTCTAGATGCTCTGCTTCTTCTTCATTCCTTGGGAACGGGATCCCTCATCGACTTGCTCATCTTGGAGTAGACCTAAGCCGGTGACCTCCATAATCTTACTATCGCCGACGTTCCATTCGCTTGCATCGTCGGTAATACTTCTTGCTTACCTCAATCTTTTTCACTATCAAGCTGGCCGGGGGCGTCGAGACTCGTCAGCTGGTGGAAGTTGTGCCGGACATAAAGGCGCAAGGAGAGAGTTGTAATCAGTGGACTCCCTACCTAGCTGCGCTTTTCGAAGTGGACTGTGACGCCGAACAGATCTACATCATAAACCTCGTGATGTCGGTGCACGTGGCATCCTGACTTGGTCGAGGCCAATGAGTTTGAGCTTGATGCTCTAGTAGTGCACTCATGTCGATGAAAGACAGGCGCCTGCTGCTCGTGAGGGGCTTCAGGTATGCTACGTAGAAGTAATATATGTCTTCCGTAAGAGATGAAAGGAGGGAGCTTTTACTCTCGAGATAAATAGTCGTGGACAAAGCAAGAAGATGCACCAGCAATGTTAAGAATGATAGTCTAGATGATAAATAGAGTTTTTGAAAATGCAGCATAATGATATAATATCTCTGGTGTCTACAACAATTCAAGTTTGTCTTGTCATGTTTGTGGAATGCTAGGTCGTCGTGAAAAATCATTCATCCTTATAGCGGAACTTCTTTGTTTCTTGAAGTAGTTCAAACCCAGATCGGTCTCACGGTCCTGTCATGACCTTCATGATTTTTGTTGTTTTCTCAATGTCATTGCGTGCCTGATGCCCGTTTTCATCAAACTTCAGTCGCCGTTGCAGGCCTTGCAGAATGTGTATACCTTGTTATTTAAGATCGAAAATAAGCACCAGCACGCAGTACACTCATTGTGGAGTGGGATGAGCACCAGGACGGAGTCCCAAGCTAACGAGGAAAAGGCGGAGATGGATCATCGGTTGATACTGGTTGGACCGTTAAGGTGCTGAGAGTCTGCAGAGGAGGCTCCTTTTAGCAAGATATAGACACGAAAATCATTTAGCACAATTGCTGGGTCACGCAGTTAATCTTTGTAGAGAATCTTTTTGGCGTTTGAGTGGAGCAGAATGAATCATGAATTCAGCACGTAGTATCATTTTTTCAAACGAGGACATGGGCGGGTCGTCTACAACAAAAGAAAGCACTCCATCTTCTATGCGAGTCCGTCTGGCACGCGAAGCCGACATTGTTGGGATTGCGAAAATATGGCATGAAGTGTATCACCTATCGCATGGCGAAATTCTTCCTGGTGAATTGTTAAAGTATCGGGATTATGACAGTTTCGAGCGCCGTGTGCCTTGGGACCTTGCGAGAACCATCGTAGTGGAACGTTCTGACGAAGACGGCACTTCTTCGGTACTGTCAAAAGAAACAAATTCAGGTTATCCGAAAAGTGAAGAAAAAACAATATCAAGGGGCCCTGAAGAACAGTGTACAACATCTAGTGATGTTGTTAAAAATTGTGAAAGCGGCTGCATAAAAACGTGTGTCAGCTCGAACTTAGTGGGTTTTGTGTCTACAAAATTCAACGAGGTGATGCATCTTTTTGTGCGGGAGCGTGGGCTTGGTGCGGGGTCGCTCTTGCTTCGCGCCGCGGAAGCACAGATCTTGGCAAATGTTCAAGCTACGAGTGGAAAACAGGAGACACAAGAAGGAGACCCTCATTGCTCTCTGAAGGAAGGGAAGACCAAAGGAGCCGCACAAAGTCGTGAAAAAAGTGAAAACGGTGGAGAATCAGCAGTGCAAGCTTTCCTTTACGTGGCGGATGGCAACTTCTCTGCACAAAAGTTTTATGAAAAACAGGGATGGCGCTACGCGCGCGAGGAAGTAAGTCATCGTGAAATTTTTGATGAGAATGGAAATCTATCCACCTTCCCCTTGAACTTGCTTCGATGGGAAAAAACGCTCGTCAAACAAGACCTAAAGAATGACATGACGAAAAACGAATGACAAATGTGTGCGACAAACCGCGGCACACTAATTGGGGCATCCGTGGTGTTCGATATTTTGTCAGACAAACCATCACATCTGTTTGAAAATCGAAATTATGGTACTTATGGGTGGTTGAGTACCACAAGAGTGTGGCCATAATCAGTATCTGTGATATCCGTATTTTCTTGGATACTACAACTAGCTACATCTCCTACTAATCAAGCAGTTCCTTTCTTGGTAGCGGCGCAGGATTATTACTTGAGACGTGATGATGATGATGATGATCGTGCTGGAGCCCGAGTTCTTGCGCGTCTTAAACGAATATAGTGTAGGATCTCAGAGCAAACGCTGCAGCACTGCGCTCTCAGTCGTTTGGTGCGTGTACTAAGACCAATTAATGTTAGTTTTTTAAGACACCGATTTTTATGTGAAAGAATGAACCTGCGCATTTTTCCTTTCTTTCTAGCTGTGGTTGAACACCTCGAGTGATGAGTAGAATAGCATACGTCTCTGAAGCAGGCAGCTTGAAGAATTAGAAGAGAAGATATTTTTTTGAAGAAGCTTGATTGTGAGGATGATGAATCTAATAATTCTTGGCTTGTTCTTTTTTGGAAAATCACAAGGATGACGACATGTTGACATGGAGTACCTAGGAATCCATATTTGCGTTATCTCTTCGTTTCATAGTGGTTTCGGATGACCATCATGCCGGAGACGGAGACGCTGAGCCTGACGAACAACTGTAAAGCAAACATGCAGTATGGACCTTTTCTGTGCACTTCCTATCATAGAGCAGTCGGGCGGGGAGACGGTCGAGTGCCTGGCCTACGGCTGTAATGTGCTTTACGTGGGAACGTCAAGCGGAAGCGTGCTATCCTTTACCGTAGCCGCTTCGAACCGAACGGAGGAAGAGGTGCGCAAGTCTGGCGTCTTCCAGCGCAGAGTGAATCTACTCAGGGATTCTCCACCAGGAAATGCTGGAGCAGCACCAGTTAAGGCTAGTTTTTCATCATGCCGTGTGATATGGTAAGTGCATCGATCGCGAGTGAAAAAAAATGACGCTCAATTTACTCTAACTGGAATATGTCTGCTGAGAAGGCAAGCCAGTCACTTGCTTTGAGGAGAGGGACGATGAAAAACTAGCGCTAATTCAAGAATCAAGCCGGGCTCCGGGGTTGCGGAGATCATATGCCCAGAAGGCAGCAACAGCCGGATATTCGCTGTTTGCGAATCTGGGATTTACATTCTTCCAGGAAGTCTTTCCAATGCGGGAACTGTACTTGCTAAAAATGCTCTCTGTTTCGCGCTGCAGACAGATTCCCAGGGGTTGCAGTCGACGATCGAGCAGTTTCGCGGCTATGACGTAGATCACGCTCACATCTGTGTCTGCAGTAAGCGCAAGTTGCATCTCTTTCGCCCGGCCGCAGGAGGGCGACCTCAGGTATTCTTGAGGATTTATTTTGACAGACAGGCTCTAGGTTTGTGAAATACAACTGCAAGGTGCTACTCGCGAAGTTTTTTCTTGTTTCTACGACAACATGAATAGGGGAAGATGAGAATCTCGAGAATATGTTGGTTCAGCCACGTAAACCTCTGTATCTTCACACAGGACCGGGGTGGCGCTGGGGACCCTGATGATGTCGGCAGCTTGAAGTATGAGCTTTACCAAGAGATTGCTCTCGAGCGACCGGGGGAGCCGAAGGAGCAGGGGCGCGGAGGCCCCTTACTGTGCCGATGGCAGCGGCGCAGCATCGTGCTAGGCTTTAAGCGCGAGTACGTGCTAGTAAACCAGGAGGATGGGAGTTTACAGACGATTTTTCAGCTCGACGGTGTGCCGCGAGTTCTACTGCTTCCAGAAGAGGAGGTTTTGCTGCTCCATCAAGACCGCGTTGGGCTGTTCTTTGACCTGCGCAGCGGACAGCCTTCCACGAAGGGAACAGTCGAGTTCCGCTCCCCGGTGCGCCACCTTGGCACAAACAAAGGCGGACATTACATTCTCGGTTGGACAGAGCGGGAAATCGAGGCCTTCTCGCTGCGCGACCAGGAACGCAAACAGACCTTGCCCGTTGCTGATTTCGTCGGAGGTACAACTAGGAACGCCTCGATCACGAGTGTGTCTGATAGCAATAAGCGCGTCTTTCTAGCAGCAGCGGGGAGTCAGGCCATCTACTCACTCACCGAGCTTCCTTTGCGAGACCAGTTGGGCATGCTGTTGCAGGCTGGAAAGCGCGACGATGCGCTTGCGGTACTCACTTCTCACCTCGCCGGTGAGGAGGTGGATCCAGCGCAGCGGCATAAGGAGATCTTGAACTTCAACGAGAAGGCGGGTTGGATCGCGTGGAAGCAGTCTCGCTTTCGAGACGCCTTTGAGTCCTGCTTTCGCGTATCTGCGGTTGCTCCTTCCCACATCCTGCTCTTCTTTGCGCGCCGTTTTCTGAGCACAGCGGAGGTTCGAGAAATGACGGCAGAAGCGGCGCAGGTCGCACAACAAGCGCCCCACCTGAACTCTGGCGGGGAGTCGTTTAATTCACCCCCACGAGCAGGAGGAGGCGGGGGAAGTATGGCAGGACCTGCAATGGTCGTTGCGACGGAGAGTCCTTTTTTCGTGCGCGAAGAGGAGCGAGACCAGATGGCTGACATCGTCGAACGACTTTTGCGGACGATCCAAAGTGAAGAAGCTCGCTTGGACGATGTAGCCGAACACTGCGCTGCCCAATTTCTAGTTGACCTGCGTGATTGCAGTACGCCGGAATCACCTTGGCAGCAACAAACGGCCAGCAGAAAGAAGCGTGGGGACCGTATTATTTTGCAACTGCTAGTTACACTCGGTGACCGGCATGCAGAGAGCAAGAAAGCCGCTGCCGCACTCCTCAATCGCAAAGACTTTTCTTGCAGTGCGAGCGACTTCGACGGTAGCTTTTTGCAGTCAAGGCGCGATGTGAAGGCACTTCTGCTTAAACGGGAAGACAAGTTAGAGGAAGCGCTCGCGATTTACGCAGAATTAGTCATTGCACAGCGCCAGCAGGCAGCAACACAGTGCGGGCAGATGACTGCCGCAGCCGCACAGCAGAAAGCAACGTGCGGACGCTCGGGCAGCTTAGCTTCCGAAGGACCGACGCTGGAACAGGAGCAAGTCGCAGATATCTTGAGCCGACTAATTGTCGCTAGCACGAAAGCCTCAGGAGCCGCGCCCTCGACAGCCACACCTCTCGTCCTTGGCGGATTTGCCAAGCCGCGGCTGCTGCAGCTGCGAGAAACAGTCTTGCAGCACATACCTCTGCTACCGCTGGTTACTGTGGTGAACCTCTTCACCAAAAGTGCGGTTTCATCTGGCCCTGACAATGATGCTGGGGTGCGCGGCGACGCGCTGAGTTATCAGAGTTTGGTACCGCCATCTGACGTCTTCAATTACTTGCTTTGCGGAACCTTCACAGCAAGCGACGACTTGCACGGTGCACCAGTAGATCTCGTTGAAGACCTCATAGTGAAATCTGCAGACCACGTCGGTGTAGCAGGTCTTAGTAGTCAGGCGCAACAGCGTTCTTCGGAAGTCGGCTACTGCGACCGTGTGTGTCAGATACGGAGGTATCTCGAGCACCTATTATTGGTGGACTCGTTTCCGGACCGTGATTTAGCGACCGCGCTCGCTGTAGTTTACGTTCATGCATGCGTGAACACCGCACTACTCGGTGACGAGCAGCAGCCTTCTTCACATCCCGCTCCTTCTTCGTCACCTTCGGACTCGCTCTTTGGCCGTACCGCGTCCGCGAGTGATCCTTCCTCAAGTTCTACGTCTGCCGCAAGGAGTAAGTTGGCGGAGTTCTTGGAGCATTTTCAGGGCGGCCGCGATCTCGACATTGACCGCGTGCTCGGTACGTTGTCACGAGTGAATACGCGAGGAACGAGTTTTGACTGGGAACGGTGTCTGCTTTACAGAAAGCAGGCAAGACACGCGGAGGCGTTAGATATTTTGTGTCGCGGTCGCCTAGGCGGCTTGCACTTAGCTGAGCTTTATTGTCTCGGATCTCTAGGCAGTGCGCACCACGATTTGCCTAGAACAGGAGGAGCATCGACTGCAAATGTCGTGGACGGTAGTCTGTTAGGCGGTGGTGATCGTAAAAATCTAGCGAAGGCGAACTCTGGAGGAGGTTTGTCTTCGTCAAGCAGGGAGGATCATCGACAGCTCGTTCTTCACCCAAACTCAAATGTGCGCTTTGCTTTTGAGGAGGAGTTGGAGCGGGAGTTCACGCAAGCGCAGCAGAAGGAGCTTGCGGCTGAAATGCGGAAGCAGCGGAGTCACACGGGTGGCGAGGACCGGACCATGTTGCAGTCCAATCTGAATACCACATCAAATGCTGCAGCCTCAGGAGCTTTCCCACCGGAGTCTGTTTTTCAAGTGTGTTATGAAGTTCTCGTGTCCTCGTGTGAAGACACTAGTACCCCTTTTAGCAGTGGTGGTATTGCGAGTTTGACGACACAGAGCAGTAGTACTAGCACTTCTTCCTCTATCTGTTCTTTGCGGCAGATCCTGAGGTTCGCTACTCGGTACTGTCACCACCTGGACGGCTCTCGTGTGGTCGATCTGTTACCGGACAGGCTGCCGACGCACTTGCTAGACGAGTTTCTGCGGACCAAGTTTCTGGCTGCGATCCACGCACAGCGTCAACAGAAGGTGGAGGAGAGTCTTAGTGCGGCAGCCTACCTGCGCACGTACAAGGAGTGGCACCAGGTGCGATCGCTCTGCGTGCACCTGACGAACGAGCGCTGCTGTCCGATCTGCCATAAGCGAATAACGACCGATCGCGCTTTTGCGGTGGACTACAAGGATCTAAGAGTCACGCACGTTCACTGTTTGCAGGCGACACGGTGATCACTTCGTAGCATAGAAGGTCAAGGTTGTAAACACACACACTCAACAGAACATGCAACGTAGTTGTACGAGTGCCAGCAGTACTCAACAAGTTCCAATGATATTATTACTCACAATTTATTGATCTTCTCTCTCCCCTGAACCTCTGAACATGTTCATGATTATTCACAGGCCCATTCCTTGGTGCTCGTATTTCGTTTCTCCAACAAGGAGGACCAAGAATTCGTGTGTTGCGTTACGAAAACATAGTTTGCTCCTGATGTCAACACAAGCGCGAAAGGCAGAGAAGACAAACGGTGAAAAGGGGAAGACGCTCTACGACGCGAAGCCGGTTAGATAGGCAGTCGCTGGTTGTGTGTTGGGACAGTAGAGATCATGACGGGAATCGGTTTCCTCCGATTCTTTTTGTGTTGTCTCCTGTAACGTCGTCTGGTTCGGTGTCCTAGAAGACCAAGATCTTTGGTTTCAATGTTAGGTCTCCGCCGTGTCCCTCTTGGTGTGACTTATTCGATTGTAGATTCAAAATTATGTTTTAATCGAAAATCGGAATCGGTGCAATGTGAAATGTTGTATATCTATAATTATTCGAAAAAACGATAGAAGCGGCCGTATGTGTGTTGTCTTACAAGAAAAAGGCGTTTCCAAGTAGTTGGTCGTTTCGTAGTTTCTAAATGCATCTGCAGCCTTATCGTGGCCGAGTAACTATTGTTGATCGTTCATAAGTGACGATAATCGTCCGCCCGACGACATTTGAATGACCATGCATGCAGTTTTGTTTGACCGTCAGAAAATCGCCGCCTCTTCTAACATGGAGTCTTCTTTGTGTCGGCACTGCTTCACTGGTTGTAGTTTGAAGCGTGTCCACTTGCTTTGGGTCTCTCTTGTGCTGTGCTTCGGGAAAGGTTCTGTTATTTTCGACCACAGACGAAAAGCAAGAGAGGACGGCGCGCGCTCTCGATCTCGCTCCTCGGGCTCAGTGGTCGATGTCGCACCTCTGTCCTCGTCGCACAGCAGCTCGCGACCGCGGCAGTTCTTTGATGATATCAGCAGCTTGCACCAGCACATAAGATGTAGTTTGCCTCAACACGACGCGGATATTTCAGAACTTCCCTCGGCAACTAGTTTTTCGGTTTTCGAAGAGCTGCCAGCTAGAGTTTCCAGTGGTGCAACAGCTTCGAGTGGTGCGTCTTGTCCTTCTTTCGATATTTTTTCCTTCCCTTTGGGTAGTTGTACCAGAGGCGCCAGGGAGACAACTGAGATGGCGGCACCTCCGTCCCGTGTAGCAGCGCAACATAGGAGCGGTGGCGACGCGGCTTCAATTGCGTTGCCGTTTTGTTGTGGCCATTTTGACACCACGGGAACATCTGCAGGATCGGGCTCTTGCTCTTCTCTCAGCCCTTCGCAAAAAGCAGCTAAACTAACTGCGACGCTGTGCAACGTCAACAAATGTACGGTTAATGTGACCCCTGACGCGGTGAGTAGACCGTTCTCAGCAATGAAAGGGTCTCTTGCTAAGGCGACGAGGACGGCTGAAGGCGCGAATATTGAGATAGAAGCAACAGAGCTTTATCAGTTAGCAGCGCAGCTTCGGAGAGATGCATACAAAGAATTCTTCATCTTACCAAGACTATTTGCTGTTAAAGAGGTCTTGTTGCCTTTCCTCGCACAACAGAATGGAATCAAGTTATGAAAATGGAAAGGAAGCAGAAGTGCGAAAAATGATTTCAGAATCGCTGGGTATTGTCGTGGAGTCTCAATTTCCAATGACCGCTTTAAAACACGCAAAGCTGGAATAAACCAGTAAATACAGGAGACAGGTTTCGCCATCGGTATGATAAATCGGTAGTCGCTTAGATTAGGCAGTTACCTACGAGGAACTCTCCTGTGTATTTCTAAGAAAGGACACGTGTTTGCCAACGGACAATGCGAGTACAAAGAAAGAACGCGAAGAGGCGTTGGTCCCCACGCGATCAAACGTCTTCGCAGAGCTTCTGGCAATGGGTCCTGATGTTGACTGCAACGGAGCGGAGAAGCTGTACAAGACGGTGGGGAATACGCTTCCCGCGCTCATGTTTCGGGTCGGCGCATCACCGTGGCCTGAGCCCCATGAGGAGGGGACCACAACGCGAAGCTCATGGTCAGAGGTCATGCCATCGCGTCGCATGGATGGCGGGGATAGACCCGATGGGCAGAGAGAAGGAAGTCCAAAGGGTAATGCAGCAAACTCGGACCGAAGAGCGGTGACGAGCGCGATGCCAAGCAGCGGCGCCAAGATACAACCTGCGCAGGACTCACCTCCGTGGGTACTGCTATCGGGTATCAACCGGCTGTTGTTACGGCTCTTACTATACCGCATTTCGTTTCCACGGATGATTCCCTCTGTAGTTTCCTTTCTAGCGGGTTCAGGTTTAGGAGCAAGCGTTAAGTAGCATGGAGGAACAGGAATTCGATCCAAGATCAACAAGAAGTACTGCGATTGAGTGCCGCTAATTCCACATATAATGATGGAGAAACAGCGTCTTTTAGGCAAGTTGGAGAAGCAGCAGTACCAAGATCTCGCGCGCCGTAGTCGTGGACGCCTGATGAAGGAACGCCGGTGTAAGGTGATCGCTTCTCATAGTTCCGGAAAAGCAAGTTCGCTATCTCTTTCCGATTCAGACTCGACTTCGCAAGCGACTCTGCCATCTTCGTGGATGGGAGATTTCATATACGACTACGTCAACAGAAGTAATCCGGTTGGGGATTCTCCAGTTCGCTCGAGGGAACGTTCTGATTCCTCTAGGGTCACTTCGAGTGCGTCCTCGACGCTTGACGAGGACACAGTCAACAATGGGCCAGCTGAGCCTGAGCAATGGCCAATGGACTTTTCTCTAGAGAGAGGTACAACTACTCAAAGTCTTGACTCATCGAGTCCCGCAGAAACGCCGAGCAGTGGGTTCAGGAGGCGTGCTTCAAGAACAGAGGAAATACGAACAGGGGAGGACTTGTTTTTTCCTAGCGCACAGGATGTTGATGCTGACAGCACAGCAACTGTATCTGCTCCAACAATGAACGAAGAGCAGATGGTTGCCATGCGACGAGAACAGCGGTCCCGTGCGCCCACCCCAAGAAGGCAGCAAGAGAGTTCGTCCCAACGAAGTAGTTCAGGACGTGGTCGAAGACGCTCGTCACACACAAGCAGAACAGCTTCAGCAAGTCCTCTGCGGACGTCGCGCAGGCGGCGAAGAGGAGGACGCAGCGGACGCAGCACAACTTCTAGGACTGACGTCGATCCTCGTATGGAGCAAGAGGCTAGAACTAGTGGGAGGCACAGGAACGAGAACTTCTCGCCGAGCAGCTCGAACGTCTGGTATTGTGCAGGCGGCTGCGCAGGAGGTCGCTCCTCTAACGCGGCGTCGGCATACAGAACTCCGAATGCCGATTGTGGCGTCTATGCTGCGCGAGCTCAGGGTCTGCGAAATATTCGAGACTTTCTGCGCGGTGGCCGAGCATCGCGCAAGCACCGCATCGGAGCTGGAACGACGAAGACAGAAGGAGACCGAGACGGTGCCTTCATATTGGAGGAAGAGGACGACTTTGTTCACCGAACTACATGCAGTGACGCTGGTCAACAACTTGTTTCCGGGAACGCGGGAGGGTCGTTCCACCACAATCTGCCTCAAGGTGCCAACAGCACGTCCTCCACTACGTCGAAGTCGTCCAAATACATCAAAGTGCTTTTTCTCCGAGGATTCCGGGTGCACTGGCGAGGAGTCTATCGTAGTTCTTCTTTGGAAGAAGGTGAAATGATGGAGCGCGAATACACGTTGCCTGACAGAGACACAGGTAGGGAATCCGATTTCACACTTCTGCTCGCACTTCCCGCACTCGGCGCTGAGGAGGTGGAAAAACTACACGAGCAGGAAGCGTGCGGTACTGCTTTCGGAACATCGATAGGGGCTGATCCTTGCTGGGACAGGCGGCCTTTTCTCGATACGGCTACTCCACGAGCTGGGCGCTGCAACGTGACTACGCTACCGGATAAACCGGGCGTCTCAGATAATGCAGGCGATCCTGTTGTTGATAGGAGGAACGACCAAAGTGAGAATGTTCAAATTGCTGCTTCTCCTTCCACCTCATCACCTATTCTGTCGCGGATCACTCGGCATCACCAGCTTTTGCAGAGAGATGTGGAGATGCAGGGCCAGCTTCGGGCAACTCCCCTCCAACATAGTTAAGGGAATCGCGAGCCATCCATTTTTGACTACATCGCTTAGTTGTTTACGTTTTTGAACATCTGTCTATCATGCATACGTTGTCGTGTCGTCTCCTTGTGGAAAAAACTTTGTAGCTCCAATACCTGAAAGTTGTTCTAACGATGAAAGACCATTAATAATTTTTTGTGCTAGGAGGTCGAGGTCCTCTAAGATTACAATGGAGGTGCCACTTCTAGATCGCGCAGTCGCTCTGGTTCACATTCGTCAAACGATTCTACGTCCCGAGCTAGTTCGCCACCGCCTGTGCCATTGTTTGCGCCACGGAATCTCTGGGGGTCGCCGAATACTAGTATGGCGGAGACCTCGTTACCTACGAGCCCCACTTCGAGTCTGCACCACTTTGATCCAGCTGAGTCCTCTTCCGGTGATGGACTGTCATCATCGGCGTCGGCCTCGTCGCTACCGGGAACACACATCTGCGTGGCCTCTACCACAAGGAATCGGGACCGGCTGGGTTCGTCGTTCTCGTCGTTGCTAGGAACGGGCGTGGCTGCAACAAGCGATCGACTTGCTTCCTCGTCCTCGTCGTTGCCAGGAGGAGAGTTCGACTTGCGGGATCATCAGCAGCAAGGTTTGCACGACATCGAGAGCGACGACATTAGTGTCGTGGAAGAAAGCAATCGAAGATTCCATCACGATGTTACCTCGTCAGGGATCCCTTCAAGCAGCTCCGCTGCTGGGGCGTCTTCACAGTCCGCCACAACCCCGTTGTCCTCGAGTGGCCATTCCATATCAACGGTTTCCTCTTCGCGACAGTGGCTAGAGGCACACCTACTTATTGCTACGAGAGAAAGGCTCTTAGCGGCGGACTCTGGTGATGAAGTTACGATCGACGAAGCCGGCAGCGCAGTCACGGGGAGAACACCAACCTCGGACTTCGAGGACAGTATGGCCCAGACACTTGCAGCAGTGCGTATGAGCACTTCTAGTGGAGGTCGCAAGCGACGAGCCACTGAGGGCGACTTTAGCGACGTAGACAGCCGAGGATGCATGGTAACTACGCGATCAGAAGTCTATTATGATGATGCAGGAAGAGGCAGCACGACTTTTGATAGACTACAGGACTCATCGTCACAGAGCTTCCACATAGGTGAATCTCCGACACGAAGCTGCGACACGACCTCCGACATGGAAATAGATGCTGACCGGTGTAATCCGAACCGACTCGCATCATCATCAATAAATGCTGATCACGTAATATCTGTCGAAGCCGGAGCACGCGCGTCCGTATCTTCGACAACTGGACGTAGCGCCTCGCTTCCTCGCCAGATCACAGCAGGTAGCTCGTCTAGTTCAAGTGGTGTTGTATCCCAGGGACAAGAAAATATTGTGAGCATGAGCAGAGATATTATCTCTTCTATGTCTATTGCTTCCGACCATGTAGTTGGAGTGGAGCCTAGTCGTGGTGGTCGAAATCGGTACACAGATACAGCGCTATCCGAACCGAAAAGGGCACGGACATCCTACTCAGGCGGAGACGGAAATTCTTTCGTAAAATCTGGAGCATCTGCTGCAGAGCGTGGTCCACCGCTGCTTAGCGCCATGATATTCTACGACGAGCACCTCGTCGACGGTTACCGCGCCCGCATCACCGATCATACGCACTTACGTGACTCGCTCACGCTGACAGTGTCCGCCAGTGAAGTGGTGGGCGAGGGAGTTCGGGGACAGAGATTCCATTACGCGTCGGACGAAGGTAAAGATCCCACTCGTAGCAGTACAAGTACTGCAGAGCTTGAGGGAGCACAAGCAGGAAGACCACAGCGAGAGTTTTTTGTGCCGTTTATGGCCTTGCATTTCCAGGTAGAGTATGACTTTGCAAAGCAGACTGTGCTGGTAACGCGTCTCGCCACTGTAGCAGATGCAGATATGGCTAGAATTCAAGCGGCACGACCGGACGGGGAAGAAGCTTATGGGGGAATTGAAGACGAAGCGTCAGACTCATAGTTAGACGTACCTCTACTTCCTTCGGAAGTTTCATTTCGTAAGAAGTTTGAGTTGCAAAGACATTGATTGTACTCCAGAGATTGTGTTGATATAGTACTGATGGTCTGATTGTCCTTTTGGTTATCTGTGCAGGTTCATTCTACTTGTTTTAGAAATGAGTTGGTTCCTCAACTTTTCTTTCCTGTTATTCCACCATCATTATGATATTTACTTGTCGAGAAAATAGCTGGGTTCTTCATGTTGCAGAGTCGTAAAATCTTCTAGAATTGTTATAGTACATAAGACATGCCGATGGCCACCCTGTAACTTACGACATCATGGTGACATAATTTTGATTATGAGAATAGTCAAAGTACTACTGCGTGAGAGCATGAGTACATAGTACAACATTCTACACATTAGTTGCCGGTCGACCCCAGTCAGAGTAATTTTGACTGAAGGAAGCTGACACGGTGATCTTCGAATGTCAACGATGTTTTTCTTGTCGACCACGTTGTACCTTATGTCGTGGCCAAGTATGAGTGGTGTTTTGCGACACAGCATGGACAAACTGGGAAAGATAGTGCAGACTTGTGTGAGCATATGCATGTTCCGTCGTGCAATATTAATTGCCTGCATATAAGCATTGATTGAGTTGTGCATCATGTTTTCGACGAGGCAAAGGCCCGTGCTTTCCTCAGCAAAGAATAAAGTTCCTTTTTTTTACCAAAATTTTATGAGGCAGCGAGCGAGGCGATCTAGTTTCACAAAGGAAGACCTACAAAAATACGGGTGTTCAGTGACAGCGTGGTTTGCACATCCAGAAGTGTTGATCTCTATGAAAAGACAATAAGAGGACCTTGTTGGCTAGAATCGCTTGGATGAGTTTCCACTTGGTCAGACTTTCTCTCAGCAGCTCTTGCAGAGTGTCTTGCTCACACGAGGCAATCACTGCGTCGTTCCAATTCTCAGATGCTGATGTTACGACCAGGACTATGTTCCTGAGCTCCTGATTGTTTTATTACTAGCAGTACGATGTGTCTGATAATTTTTTACTTCCATCTGCTGCTAGCCCGTGATTATTCAAGCATATTTGAATGAAAAGTCAAGAACAACAGAATCATGGGCATTCGTGGTCGTGTACGTTGACATGGTTGTATGTTTTCGCGGGCTAGTAGTACCTTCTTACCACGACAATGGGGGATCCTCTTGGAGCCGTAGTGCGTATCACTACTGTGGACAAACGAGTACATGAAGGGGAGCTTTTCTGGTACGATATCAAAACTTCGAGCTTGCTCCTTAAGAAAGACGTCGCCCGACCTACTACAGGATCTTCGTCATCATCAACAAAACCTGGTGTAGTAGCGCCTTTGTCGTCGGATACAAGGCCATCTAAAAACCCTGCAGTAGGACGGGAACAAGCGTCATCGTCGTCAGATATGAGGCAATCAGAAGATGCTTAAGGCCGGGCATGATATAAGTTCTATTTTGTCGTTGACCCAGAATGCACTACATCAGCAAGAAAGCTGTCCTTCTTGCAAGATTTTGGTTTAGTACAACTCGTCTCATAAAACATCTCGATGCTTATGCCAGAAGTATGTTGACACGGAGTGCAATCTCATGACGCTGAAGTTCTCTAAGAGGCTCTGGACCCTCGAGGCACGCACCCCTCTGAAGAAGATGGGAACGCGGTAATAAAGTACGCTCATTTCGTTTGGGTTAGCGAAGACTTCATCACAGATGCGCGTGCCACTGCTCGCGCGGCTACCTCTGCGGAGCAAAGTGCTGGGTCCAAAGTGCGGTCTGGCAGAGAGGCACGCCAGAGTGCCCTCCCAGGCAGTAGTTCTAGCAGCTCGGCATCGCTCGCGTCGGCATCACGCAAATGAAAGGATGTTGACGTAGATGTATATTACTCGAGTAGGTCTCTTGTTGTAATTGTCACAGTCACTTTGTCGGTGACACACTCGCGTGTGACGCTGAATAGTTATAACTAGGAACAAGCGGATACGGATTTTTCAAGGGGCAAGCGTCTCCGAAATATTCAGCCTTCGAAAGATGCCGTGAGCAAGAAGAACCTGTTCAGGTCTCGTAGCAGCTGCAGAGAGGAATTTCGAGCTAGGTGCAGATGGCAGCATTGCACTAGAAATTCGAGTGTCTAAAGTTGACTCTCTTTAGGGAAAAATCAGTGAAGATGGTCGGTTCACTTTTACCTAACGGGTTTGATGAAGGAGGGCGACGCCTGGGGCTGCGAAAAAAAATCATGTTAGGACGAGCAATCAATTTTTGTTTGGAATTGCCAGCACGTCGGGGAAGGTGTACGCAAAGGGTTTCGCATGAACGTGGCAGGCACGACATCGCAGAACAATGAATCACTAGTGAATATGGAGGCAGAATGGTTGTAGCGGCACTGGCTGATGACAAGGGCCATGATGTGGCACTTTTCATGTGAATTATCAGCAATGACACAAGTGTCCATTTTCATAATGACCTGGTTCGACACTCATGAAGACAATAGCTGTATGAAAAAGTTGTGGTGTATTCGCGGCGTTCAATTCGCGGCGTTCATATTGACACATCATCATGAATATCAATATCATAGTTGCTTCTATTCATGATCCTGAGTTGATCGTCAGCCTGATGAGACTTCGTAGTAGTCTATCCCACTCCATCACGACTAAATCACTGAGGTTTTCATTCGAAGCATTCATGTGAGCGTTTTTTTGCGCGTTAGCGACATAGAATGACGGCTTCAGTGTAAAAGTCGTGAAGAATTGTTCGATTTTTGTTGTGCAATTCCGGTGCAATGCCATCGGCATTGGTACGAAAGATGAACAAGGACGAGGGGATGATTGATTATTTCGCTGCGCCTTTCTCCGTATTTACGGTTCAACAAGCAATAAGCGACTCTACAAAGCAATAACGGAAGCATCTCCACAGAAAATGCGACGCAATGGAATAGAAAAATAGGTGCAGCAGGAGTTTTTCCGCAAACAGAAAAAAGATATTTTTTCATTAAATGAAGTGTGAGTTTGAGTCTATCATGGGGGAGCTTGTCGTCAATACAAGTAGCATGACTTCCTTATTCGTTTTTGGGGTTCATACGAAGCCAATTCGCCTATCTTTCTTGGGGAGCATTGCTTCACATTTTCTTATCCTTACATACTACCCGAAGCCCGATCATCAACCCGATGTTTTGAAGTTGTCTAAGCATCAATAATATAACCACCAAGGGTGCGTTCGTGCAGTGTTTTTTTAAAGTCGTTGGTAGCAGGTGTTTTCGTGTCTTCTTGAGAAACCCTTGGTGTCTTCTACTCAGAAAGTACACTTCAAATACTCATGTCATTACTCTACAAAAACTACCTTGAGGATGTCTGCTTTTCTGGTTAAATTATACCTGAAAAACAAGATTTAGATTTTTTTCTATCTCTTACAGTTTGTACGTTTTGTTGTTCTTCTTGACGGACCAGTATGTCATTCTCGATCGATAGGGCAGATTGGCCTATATCCTTCGAAGCTCTCACGATTATTCAGTGACATCGACACCATCTTGATTGCAGTCTTTTGTCGTCATGATTGAGTGCATATGAGTACTTCTACTTCCTCCTACCGCAGCATGCTCTAGATCTGGCAATATCAAAGTTTTTTCAGTTTGGGTGCACTGCAGCATGCTACATGTTTGGTGCATATAAACATGGAACTTCTCTGTCTTGTGTCGGCGTTTGAAGACCTTTTTTCTGGAGGCACTTGTGTACTACACCTGAGCGAGGATTGACTGATTGCTGACTTTTGTTTGGAACTTCACTTATGTAGTTTGGGCAATTCCTTTGCTGACTACACTATTGTTCTTCAGATTTCCTTGCGCAAGAGTACTACTAGAGACGCGGAGCACGCGACTACGAGCATGTGCGAGAGGCGCGAGGCGGTTTTTGGACTTCGAAGTAGCGGACAGATTTTCGGACTAGAAGTAACATATTCGTGAAACAATAATTGACTCCAGCTACACTTGATTGTTCCAGACGAATGATTACAGATTTGAAGTTCTGTAGGCCGTCACCGCATGATCATGGGCTATGTCTATCTGGAAATTCAGAGAACAGTCGGATCCACCTGATCTCGGTGTCTTCGCGCGCGTAAATTGCACTGATGTTCCTTTTACTTGTGTAAAAAACTACCCTCTTCCTCATGTAGATAGTAGACGTAGTTCATCTTTAATCGAAACAACATGCTTTAGGCTTTATTGTTCCAAGCATCTGAAGAGCACACTAAAGTAAACTATCAAAATGAGAGCTTTGCTGGGTCATTGGGTGTGTCGGGAGGAGCTCGAGAGTGATCCTATTGCTGCGGCGTGGCATCAGTTCTGGGCTGATGGAGATCCGGATGCTATGCCTGACGCAATAAACTCTTCGCTTGCTTTCTCCTTGCAAGAGGAGCAGAGTCGTGATGAGAAGGAGCAACACCAGAGTGCTGACGAGGAACCGGACGATTCAACGGCAAACATCTTTGTTCCTGTTGGATTTTTATGTCGCGAAACCGACGGTCTGGGCCATGAGTTTTCCAGCGTGTTGCACGTCGGCTCTGTGGATACTGTTCCTACTGACGCGTTGGAGGTTCTTAGTAAGCAAGCAGGTGGCCCGAACAGCTTCTCTAAGAGCTTCTGTAGTTGGCGAACAAGTTCATCAAAATCTCAAGCCGCAACTACTGCTTCTACTTCGACAGCCTCCACAACATCCCCGATCTCTGATCCCTCCATAGCCGCAGGTACAGGTTATGGCGGTGCGGTGCCTGATGACAGCGAGGAGTCCGATGAAGATGATAATGCAGGAGAATGGGCGCTACTAGATGTTGCGGACGGGCTTATCAGATCCGGAGAAGAATCTGCGGATGACCAGTTGCATAGTTTTTTGACCAAGTCGCTCAGTAATTCGCTCATGCCGGCAGAAAAATCGGCGGTCGGGAAGTCGCCAAGCTTGCAGACGATACTGAAAGCGTGCGCAAAAGTACTCAACCACTAGTCACAAACCAGTAGACAGCTTCGAATGATTTAGACTGTAGTTCACCTTGTAGTTGTTAATCTTTTCATTGGGGCTCTTCATGTTCATTTCTATACTCGTGTTTCGCATCATTAATCAAGGTGAGCTTGCCTCTGGGGGACCAGGAGAAGAAGCCGTGGGATCAGAAACGGGAGGCTATCTGCTGCAGTTTATTGGCTACAGCTGTAAAAACATCGCCATGTTGGTACCACCTGTTTGACAATGAGAGACGGACTTTATATCGATTGCAACCGATCACAAGGGACGGGGTTCGTGGATTTTGGGTGCGTAGTTTCCGATTAGGGACTGATGCTGCTGGAGAGGAAGTATTGTGTGTTTCCGAAAAGGTTTTGAATATGCGAGGTCAGCGCGCTTGGTATTTTGGCAGAGATCGCGAAACTATGTATCTGCGAAGTGAGGAATTTGCTGTTCAACAAGAACAAGCCTCGTGTTGATGACGAGTCGAGCGTTGGGTAAAAGGAGAAGCTACCCTTGTTACTCTTGAGTAGGTCAACCGACATCTTCAAATTGCGGCAGCAATCATCGTTGTACGTGGTATATTATAAACTACATCAATGTTCTTTTATATTTTTCGCTCTGTGACGGGAACGGATAACGTCAATTAAGAACTTGCCTGGTGGCTGGTAAACTCTAATTGCATCTGGTGGCTTCAGTGCTGCTCTTGCGGGAAATTACAAAGCTGCTGCTCCGTATCAGAAGACGCGACTCATGATGTTCCATCGACGGTTTTACGCTCCTTACAATTTCGGTTTATTTGAATAATTGTCATCGTTGGTTGAGAGATGATTTAGGAATAGGACTCTTCATCATCAGTTTCGGTACATCGGTACAAGCTTGAGCAGCTCGCGGAGATTATCGTTGTGTGTAGAGCCTTAATTAGATTTTAACGATCGGTGAGATAGAAGTCACAAGAATGCGATGAGGGACAAAAACCAACTTCGGTCTGCTCTCGGTAGGCCGAAAGCGGTTCCCTATCTCCAGCATCCCAACGTAGTTGTAAGGTATCTATTTCGATATCAGATAGCCGTACCTTCGGGATTGCCTTTTAGAGTATGCCGACTTCAATGTCTGCGCAGAGGCCCTTCGATTTTCTCTGAAATTAGATGAGCTGATCCCTGCAAGCAGCTAAAATCTGAGCAAGAAGATGTAGATGAACATGTATCCAACGATCTTTGAACTTCTGCAAACAGAATGAGACTGCTAGAGATTGACATGTATGCCAATGCGCAGGAATGCGTCGCAACCACTGGTCGGACTGGCCGTCATGGTATGTGGACTGCAGAGCACTATGACGCTCCTAGTGTTGGCACCAGCAGCAGTCGAAGCCGTTGGATCCGATGCGAGACACCGAAATCCCAGCATGGACCAACGAGGACGAAGCACGCGACGTCATTCATTACCGCGGCAGAGCTTCGAGAGAGTCTCGAAAAGTTTGACGCAAAGCTGTCTACCCTTGAGTCTCTAGGTTCGACTTGTTCCAGCGTCCCCAAACTCGTAACCGACAAGGCCTTCATCGATCGTATCAAGGACACGCTCGCAGGCGTGCGCGCACTAGACGGAGATGCGGAGAAATTCAGTGTTGCTGTAAAGTCGGCGCACTCAGTGGAGGCGGAAGAACTGCCGTCTATGGAAAGCTCGGAATTTCTGCACCACCATTTGACGCGAAAAATGAAACTGGCCGCTGCGGATGCGTTACTAGACTGTCGAGGGGGCGCGGGGACGGCTGGGCAGGAAAAAGGAGGTTTCTCTGCATTTCCTCGAACGCAACCCTTCGTTCGTCCACGGGATGAGGAGTACATGACGAAGTATCCCGACTACACAGAGGAGCAGAACGCGCAGTGGGCAAAGATGCACAAGCATTCGGATCCCGTGGAACGAGCGGAGAAGTTTTTAGACTTCATTGCGGCACACAATTACGACACTACCAAAGACATGGTCGAAACGGGTCCACCGATAGGCGACTCCGTTCCAGGTGTCAAGCTTCCGAGCGATGTTGATTTGAAGCAGGGACAGGTATCTTTGTTTTATAACCACTTATGATTTCGTGTATAAGTTTACACAACCGAGTATGAGTTATCGACAAAAGCAGGTAGAAGTTTCATCACGCATGTTTGAACTTATCATGCTCTATATACTACTAATCCGACTATGTATTGCTTTTTATCACAGCCTCTCGTATTGGACAAATTCTACCGACTGGGGTGCGTGGTACGGGATGAATTGGCTGGAGGTCCAAGTGCCGCGAACAACCTGAACCGGATTGAAGCTTTGAAAGTTGCGAAAGGAGTGTTGCTTGGTCGTGCCGGGTCCCCAGAAGAACTCGATACGACTCGTCTGCCAGTGAGCGCACAGCAGCGCTGGCAGGAGTTGGTGGCTGGAGGTGGTGCAGGTGGAGATCACAAGGGAGGTAGAACTGACGCTTCAATAACGGAAGAAGATAGCGACAATTGGGTCGCGGGCTTAGCACACTCAAAAATCTGCAACGGCTTCCAGGAATGCTATGATAAGACGATGCAAACATACACGGCACTCAAACTTAAAGTGGGGTTAGGATGATGATAAATATCTTAGACTTGCGGTTGCGCTAGGAAGGAAGACTTCGGCGTGGCGAATTACCAAAAATCAGACAACTACAAATAGAACTTCGTCCCAAGACAAAATCGGACGGATAATATGTAATTAATTTCCTTGTTCATTCTGACTTTGATCTACTGTTCATGGACATTTGTCGGTTTCTGTGAAGATGATGATACAAGGTGAAATACTCCTGAAAGAAGATGCGATCTGCAAACCTCTCGTTGAGGATGAGAACCAATCCGGAGGGAGTGCACATCTATTACCGTGTAATAGGCATATCTCATTTATTCTTGACAAGCAGGTGTCTGGTTTCTCATCGTCTTTCAATTGCGGATGGAGCGTTTGTATTGTGGGCTTTGACTTTGTTCATTTCGGTAGGTCGACACTACTTGTCTCGCAACATAGATACTTCTAACATTTATCTTCTTAAGTTGTCGTCTATCTATTGAAAGATGGACATCCTGGTGAAATGCCTGCTAAAAGGGGATGACCGCCATGCTGTCGAGGAAGCCGCCTCTCCTTTGTTTAGTGAAGAATTGAACAACCCGGTACGAAAATTGAAGGGCCTTACGCCACTCCTCTACGCGATTCAAAGCCAAGAACTTGCGGCTATCCAAGGACTTTGCAGAGTCACCGCTCTAGACGAGACTGCCGCTGATGAAGAAGGTGTGACGCCACTACAGCATGCCGTTGAAACCGGTTCGCATGAAGTGGTTGACGCATTGCTCAAAGGTATATAACTGTGCTGAGTAACGTTCTTTGTTTCGAGTAGGGCAGTGTGTAAGGATTCTGCTTTTCATGCGGCTTGCTCGTGCACATTGCAGAGCTTCCGCTGCGTGTGGACTTTCGTCGCCGCCGTTGTGGGAAGCGTGTCGCTGATTCTTGAGTAAATCCCTCGCACACAAAGCCAGACGCAAGCAAGTGCGCACGTATGAAGATAGATGGGCCGGGCCGAGTGATGGGAAGGAGGCGCGCGGCTTCGGGCGCTCCTGGGTGACTCTGCGCCGCGTTCTGGCAGGTTGCAGGCTGTTTCCGCCGCTCTCATACTAAACAGGAAGAGACACGGCAGGCGCTCGCAGGACTAGACTCGTAGCCCTGGGCGGTCGGTGGCGGCGTAAAAGTGAGCCGCAACCACAGGGGCGGCATGCTTCGGCGTGTGCTCACAGGGGTCGCGCTAGTTCAGTCGGCTCGACGTCCGGCCCCCAAGACTTTGAAGCCTCGAAGGAGGTGTGGGAAGATCCGGCGGAGGATTTGCGCGCAGCGCAAGAACGAAGGGCAGGGAGGGCCGCCCATACTGTGCGGGGGGTGCATTCGCGCGATAAAGAGAAGACCGGCAGACTATTCGCTGCAAAGTTACCTGGAGGAGCTTGGCGGGTGGGCGGCCATGCATGGACGCCGAACCAACCCAGAGGGGGCCCGCGTTGTTTGCCGCCAGGGTTGGTTCCACAAACAGCGAGGACAGGCGCACGCGCAGACTGGCGGCTGGAGTCTCATGACATTAGCAGCGGGCGCTCCTTTCTCCAAGAGTGAGAATAGAAAGAGAGCGGCAGGGCATTGCTTCGGTGCGGCGGGTTGGGGTCCCTTCGTATGGTCCTCGTGTCTTTCACTTAGCTCCATCGGCCAGGGGCTTGGTGTGATTCGTCACGGCTGGGATGGGGGTGAGAGAGTAAGTAACCTGCGCGCTCTGCCTTCGTGTGTCTGTCTGTCTCTGTGTTGTTAAGCAGTTCACGTCGTGAAGGCGTCGGACAAACATCTGGCCCACTGGTGGCAGCCCCCTGGCTGGGGATCATGCCAGGACTGGGGACACTCGGCAGCACCTTGCGCCGGGATTTCTTTGCGGCGGTTCAACCAGGAGCGCCGCAGAGCCGCGGCAATCTAGTGCGCCGGCTGTTTCAGTATAGCTGAGTTTTCATTCTCACAAAAAACAAATCCATAGGGCGACCAAAGCTCCGGCCCGACTGGAACGCGATGTTAGCGTCAGGCCTGCTAGAGGGTGAGGAAATTCTAGAGGGTCTTTTACAGCGCGCGCCGGAGTCAGCTCTCGCTGATCCCGAGTCGGGTGCGACGCTTCTTTATGCGCTGATAGCAGAAGGTATTTGGCTGGCCTTGAATACAACGCTAGCATTTTCTTACATAGACACTTAATATTTTCATTGGCCTTAGAATTCAAGAAACTCTTTCTCTTCTTAAGACAAAAGACAATATGTATCTTGCAGAGTCACAAGCTAGTCCGCTGCTGCTTCCGGGAGGTCATTTTTATTTTTGTTCTTTCCTTTAGACACTTAATATATTTCAATTTTTTTCGTTTTCGAATTCGATCGAATTATATTGGCCTTTCTTCTTTGACGATGGAAAGATGAGTCTCAAGACTGTTTCGATTACTACTTTTTAGTTATTGTTCATTGACTAGGTGGCGCATCCTCCAGCCTACTCACATCAGGTGGTTCTGAGTCTGCTGTTTCGGCGCTGCTGCGGCTACGGCCAGCGCTCGTCGATGAGGCGGATCCTGTTACAGGAGATACGCCATTGATGGCCGCTATCAAGGAAAAGCAGAACAACCTAGCGCGAGTGCTGTTGGAAGTTGGAAAGGCGGATGTGTGCAAAGCCGAGCCTCTGCATGGGAACACTGTTCTGCACATAGCAGTAGCGACGAACGCTAGCAGCATACTGCAAGATATGATAACGCGTGCCAACCCGGAAGTTTCGGAGGTCAAAAATTTAGAAGGTCTCACAGCGAGTGAGCTAAATCTGAGAAGCAAGGCGGCACTCGAGACCAAAAAGCAAGCTAGTGCAGCACAATCTTCGCGTGAGCGTGAAGCGAAATTATGGGCGAAATCGAGAGGGTGTTGACGTTGAGACGAAATGAGATTCTACAACTTGCATCCGCGTAGGCTTCAATGCTTCGACGCATTGAGTAATGATAAGAGGAAGTAGCTAGCAGAACTAGTGGCTTGATGACGAAAGGTAGTCCTCTGATAAGGATAGGAATTTTCTCTAATGAATGCGGATTATCGGCGTGAGAAGGCCCGTGAACATCGGCAAGCTTCAGTGGATGCGACGGACGTAGCTGTGTGGCTCGAGAAGAATGGGCTGGCAGCGTTGAAAGAGACGCTAGTGCGACGTTTTTCAGACATGGATGCGCTACTTAATGCTTGCCGTGGTAAGCATGCGGTTTCCAACCTGAAGAAGCAGTTGACCAGGGTCGAGGCAGAGGAGCTTGTCAAATTAAGGCTTTTCACACATTACTGAATATATTGGTCCATTTTCTTTCATCTGAATCTGTTTCTCATTTTTTGGCACTCGTCAACGAGTGGAACGCCCTACAAGATGAGGTCGGCACCAACAAGAGAGCCAACATTGTTTTGATGACCTCAACATCTAATATACGCGGCAGGGGTGGAGATCGCAGCAAGGTTAAAGGCCGAACAAGAGGCGCAGGAAGCAGAAAGAGATTGGACCGAGGCAGAAATGCGAAAAATTCGCTTCATATTTCTTGGCATGATCATTCTTTTCTTCGTGTTTCTGTACTTCTGGCTGGACGCGGGGGCTCCTGGAGCCCATAAGTTTGGCATTGAGAGAGACGCGAACGTGGATCCAAGGAGACAGCGACCGGCTTACTCATCGGGAGCTTCTGGGGGTCGAAGTAAGGCATCATCATCGGGAGCTCGGGATGGTTCTGGAAGGCGATCGAGCAGGCGAAATAGGGATTTGTAGCACTACGATCCATGAATATGATATGCAAGAAGTGAAACAAGCACGTGTCAGTCTTTTGACATCTTTCAATTAGGCTTCCTTTTATGCAAAACCTTCCTAGAAAGATAAACTGCTCGTTTTATTTTCCAAGAAGAAGAAGCAGCTTTCTATGTACTGTTGTAAGAATTGGGACGGCGGCACAACTGTCGTTGTATGCCTTTTTCTTTGCCTGTCTTGCACTAGTGTCCGTGTTCGACAATTTTTCTGTGTGCGCAAGAAAAATCATTTTGACTCAAAAGAAACGCACTTTTCCTGTCGAACCACTTGCAATTCGATTTCAACAGAAATCGCACATAATTCTACATGTAAAGCGTGAAAAAATCGATACTTCTTTGCCTGGGAATTCATCTAGTACAGGAAACGGCTTTATCATAACGCAATCGTTGTACTTTCAACGCAGTGAGGTTGCCAGACACTTCAGAAAAAACTAGCGTCAGCCTCTATACTAGAATGACGGACAATTCGAATCCCTTTCGTTTGCCGCTTAGCTCCGAGCTGTTGCCAGGTGTGGTCGAGCTCGTCCTCGATGGTAGTACTAGTCCCGCTTTCGGTGCGCCTCTGGGTAACGATGAAAATGACGCCGACCCGGCTCCTGTGACGTCTGTAGCGGCAGGCGAAGACCGTGCTGCGCCTTTGGAGTCGCACGTATCTGTTGAGGATGCTTTGTCGCCCGGTGTGAAAGTCTGCACGCTAGCAGAGGGAGAACACTCGTCTGTGGTCGCATCTCCAACCTCGTATGTTGGGGCTTCAGATATAGCGGGTGGTCATCCTCGTAATGAAGATGGAAGCATGGGACCAGATGGCGAGCCACGAAGAAGTCCTGGGTGTGTAGTGGCATCAAGAGCAGAGCAATCCTTTGGTGCTTGGCCTGGTCTTGTTGAAGAAGGTCGCGCTTCAGCATTTTCACGAGAGGGGACTGAAGAACAGATTCGCAGCATCCCCTCAGGCGGCACCGGTGGTCAACTACCGTATGGCAAAGTGGAAATCATTTTCACGGACTTGGACGGTACCTTCTTTCCAGGCTTGACGCATGAGGAGCAACCGCATCCAGAGGAAATGCGATCGTTTAAGAGGAACCTGGATCTGGCGGAACGACTAGAAAACGAATGCAAGATCCCAGTAGTGCCGGCAACGGGGAACAATATCGGCATTGCGCAGCTCAAGTTCACAGATCGATCTGCGAAGGACGATAAGAATAGTCCACCACCAGTATGGCATGTTTTTTTTGCGGAAGAGGTTGTGTGGTGATAGTAAGTATAATTCTTCGGGTCTAGCCCGCTCTGCTAGAAGTAAAAATTTAGTACAATTTAACGCAGTTAGTAAGTTTGGAAGCTGTAGAATGGTCCACGTCAAGAAATATACATATGCGCTCCCTAGTCTAAGAATTTTGTTGCGGGATCTGCGACACACGGCTGGGATTTTCTGCAATGGGTCCCTGGTTCAAGCGCAAGGCGGGCGTGTGGTGCGTGCGCAGCCCATTGACAAGGGGTTTGTACAGAAGGTTGTCACTGCGTGGCATACGCTTGAGAACGAGGGACCAGACGGGAGGGAGATATTTCAAGACTGCTGTCTTACCTTTTTAGGGAGCGAAATGTGCTGGCTGCTGGACGTCGGTCAAGCGGTCGCACGCAATACAGGAGAACAATTTCTAGATCGCATGGGCTTTGCCGATGGGCCAGCAGCGCTTTTCCGCTGGATACCAGCATCAGAGTCTGCGTTCTTCTGTCTAAGGCTGCATGTAAGTAGTATATAATGGTGTTTCTTTTTATTGGATGCTGAACAAAAACCTGCTTGTAATTGTTGACGAACCGGAAAAAATTCTTTGTACTTCCACAAAGCAAAGTGAGAAAGTCCCTGTATAAGTACAACTAAGAGAATCGAATGTCCGGTGGTCCTCTTCAGGCCACTTATCCGTTTTTCTCACCCTAATGCAAGGCAACCAGTGCGATATTTTCTCCCTCTTGATTCTGTTTCCTGACGGCTTAGAACCAGCGGAGCGCACATCGCGCTTGTTGCGCGCGCAGACTTTTCTGGATAACAAGAAGTTGTTACAGTTTCCAGCTGCCAAAACGGAACTGGGCAACGGTCGAGGGTCTACCGTCGTCTGCAAGCATGTCCACGTGCCAGGCATAGGACCTGAGATCGACATTTCACCAGCCGGCGTAAATAAAGGCAGCGCAATCAGAGCCTTTCTCGAGTTATGATTTGACATAATCGATATGTACTTAACTTCGCAGTGGAGGTCGTGAGCCGATATACGGAGGTCGGGGTGGTTGTAAGACGCAGTAGGTGAGAGGCTCCAGTAGCAGTATGTCCTTGTCTCCGTCGCAAATTTAGATATTAGGCCATGGCCAAGTACACAACGCGCAGCGACATCTAACCAAAGACTTTTACCACGGAGCCGGCAAGTTGCCGGATAACGATGCGATAGCGGTCTTTGGGGACGCTGGCAACGACTTGGAACTGTTTGGAATTAAACGCCTGCACATGGCTCCTGGTCACTGCGAGGAAAACTCCGAACTTATGACAGCTTCGAGTTCGATGAAGCCACGTACGATAGTGTCTTGTAAAAGTCATCCATCCTAGCGCCTTTTTACGTGTCTTGCCAAGAGAATAGTGTTCGGATTAGAGTATTTTAGGTTGTTTAGAGAGTGACTAAAGACTAGGTGGCTCTTGGTAATACGTCTAATCTATCGACGATCCACGTGATGCCGGTGGCGCCGTTGTTTGAGGACTACGATTACAGACCGAGCATTCGCGTGGCCATGCCATGGGCCAATGACGAGCTGCTGATGGAAGAGGCTACAGCTATCTGTTCTGTGGATAAGATCTTACGACGCATCGTTGATGCCAAAATTGATAAGGGAGCTTGAAAACTCATTCTCATGATGAAAAATAGAATCACTGACTCGCATTTTACTACAGTATGGAGGAGAATATTTTTCCTGTTTGCCGTTAGAGGATAATTGCTTTTTTCTGAGATTTCATAAATGATTGAGTGGATCATCGATAGCCAGTGTTGATATTTTGTGCTATCTACGACTTGTTTAGTCTGTCCAATTGAGTTTTTTCCTAGAAAGCACAGGGCCCTTGCCGCCAAATGTCCTTTATTCTGTAGAAGGTGTTTGTACGTAGTTAGTGACGTTGAGAGAGGTAAGGGAGTCTGAAGTGAGAGAAGAAGAAATTGTGCCGAACGAAAATCGAGAGTTGTGAAGTTGAGAGTGAGCTAGTTTGATGAAGGTTGTGCATGAGTCGTGCGACTAGAAATTTTGAGTGTGTCTTTGTTTTGTGCTTTGCCAAAGAGTAGGACAGAAAAAAAGAGTGTGCGTTGAGGCTGGAGTCGAAAATTGGCTAATTTGCGGGATGAAAACCTGCATTAACGAAAAAAATTTTCGGCTCGTTTTGCAGGACCTGAAGCATGTTTCTTCACCAAGAATTCACAGTATTTTGCATGCAAAGTCGTATTTAGCTATAGGGAAGTACGTTGTATCAGGAACTGTAGGTCATGTATCTCTATTGAAATCAAAAGTTCTTTTATCTCAGAAGCCAAAAACCTTGAGATTGTGTACCTACTACAAACAATATCCATGACACGGCATCGACAGTTTTGAGGAATTGAGGTGGATGGGCGCAAAGGAGCGCGCGAAGGATCGCCCACGAGCGGCGCTCCTGCTCGCTGGCGTCCTCGTGGCAGCTCCGGACACTTCGTGGCTTTTTTCACAACGAACGCCCTCTAGCAGTAGCTCAAGTTGGCAAAGCGGAAGTTCGTCTACAAAGGGAGCAGCTTCTTGCAGTAGCCAGGGTCGCATATTAGCAAAGAGAGCTGCAGAATCGGGAGACAGGAGGCGGAAAAATGATAGTAGACAGCACAAATGTAATACTAGGACTGGTGGAAGAAATTGTAGTAGCACTAGTAGGGACGAGGAAGGAGGGCGGTTGTGGGGAAGTATGCATGGAGATGATGTAGGCGGGGAAGAAAATGTTAGAACTAGTACAAGAAATCATCGTCCACGTGGAGAGTCGTGTGGTTCAGAGACATGTACTAGGCCGGACGCAGAAGATGAAGAGTCTAGCAGGCTACGGCGAACTAGACTCGAAGGTGATGCAACTTGGGGGCAGTGGTTAGGAAGCAGGTTACTCCACCTGTTTGATGCAAGTGCTGAAGGGACAGGCTCATCAATAGAAGATGAGATTGCGATGGGCACTAGCCGTAGTCAGTTCGGCGGAATAGTATTCGCCGCTGCACAGAGCGCCCCTGAGCGGCTAGTAGACGAACCGCTGAAGCCGCCCTCGGAAATACAGCGGGAAATAGCGGAGGCGAACGATGTCGAAGCAAGTCGAGGTGCGGCAGCAGAAGTAGAGCACAGCACTGGTCCTAACGGCGAACAAGCGGAGCGACAGACCTTAGTCGGAGAGGAGAAAACTGCCAGAACGAGGCGTCTTGCAGAGCAGCAACGACCAGAGGACAAGGGAAAGCAGGCGGCAGAACGCAGCACGGCAACGTCAGGTGGAACGGCGCACCAAAAGAAGACTGGCAAGAAACACCGTAAATTGGGACCGGACGAGAACGAGCTCGAGGTGCTAGAACCGACAGTATCAGACGCACCTCGCGTGGAAATACCGTCAACACCGGTAGTAGACGGCACACCCGATTTCGAGATAGTGAGTACTGGAGGTGAGTCGATCCCTCGCATGCTTGAGCGCTCACCTCTAGCGATAGAAGACGAGACGATCATGCATATACGGGACCCGACTGCTCGTACGAGTCAGGCTTTCCAGCAATACAAAAAACAGGTGAGTTGTACGTGTTAGCAGATGTTGTAGACAGTTATCGATGTCGATTATCGCTAGAAGAAGGATGATGTAAAGAATGTTAATTTTTCACAGTCTCGCAACATTTATTACGCCAAATCAAAAAGATTATAAGATCATGCATCTATGTATAAGTGCTTCTCTATCTTCTTTCCTTAAACAGCGGGAGCCACTGGAGCGTGCAGCCCGTGAGCGCCGCTTGCGACAGCATATGAGAGATAGCGACAGATCAGCGAAAGACGGTTTTGCTGAAGATCAAGAGGACTTCGAATCCACTGAAGATTTAGTCGAAACCACGTTGAATGACGACCCCGCATATGAAGACATTACTTTTGGTGACGGTTCCGCTCTACGCTTTCCAAAACACGAGCCAAGAGCGAAGCGCATGCTGAGTGAGGTACTAGAGGATGGATATGCGATTTGTACTCGTGTGGAAAGTCGTCTGTCTTTTGAATACCTGCTATTATCGGTATTAGAATTTAAGAATAAAGATAAGATGCCACCACTACCACAGACTACCACAGACGAGTATGCTCATAGTCTGACAGAGTATGTGAACAATGTGTAACGAACCAAATTTCCAACTCCCAGATCCGTTCTGCTTTGCCTGACCGCAGCCCTAACTGGCGTAATGTGACTCACGTCCCTCGGAAAGTGGTGGACTTGGAGGACTACAGTACGAGACATATCGACACCAGCGACAGACGGTATCGAAAAAGCAAGTTCAGCCATGCGCGTCGTGCGCTGCAAATGCCAGGTGGCCTGGGAACCGACAACACTTTTACCACAATGATCTACCGGAATCCAGAGCAGTGCGAACGAAACGCTTGTATCCCTAACTCCGAGACTAACTGCAAGGACCACTTGCCCGGGTACTGCAGTGAGTGTTGTTTGAAGATAGGACGAGAAGATCACAAGATTTGTAATCGCTCTTACTGAGCCGTGGTTGTGCTAAGAAATGTTCACTGTGAAGCAGATTAGAAATACGTCTCAGATTTTGTTTCGTCGATGTTCTGTTTTCCATTCTCGATTTGGGTGTGAGATTAGTTATTACTTACTCCACACACTCACTCTCACTCACACTTAGAAGGTACTAAGCCACGAAGGTTGACGCCCGTCGCCTCAGGGACTTGATGGAAGTCCTCACTACATTCCCACTCCATAGAAATACTGGTCTTAGAAAGTCCTAGGCTCATCTTATTTATTAATACTTACTCATAACCTAGGCAAACGAATACAACGACCTAAAAAGGTTCTATCTCAAGGAGCGAGGCTGTGCTAAGGCTGCAGACGGAGGAACACAGATTTGTACCGACTGCCAGTATCCAGCTGGACTGGGGCAACCGACGATTTGTCAATGCGAGAAGGTGCCTTTTAGTACCATTGTTCGGTACAACGAGGCGTGTGACAGCTCCAGGTACCACAATTTCGACGTGTTGATTGCCGCGGGAAGCAGAAGTAGATGAACTTTTGTTATCCAGACAGGTTCTGGCTACAGACATTTCCATGTTGGGTGTTTTAACTAGGAGTACCATCTCCTCAATACAGCTTTTCTACTCAAAACCTCAACCTCCTTGCTTCATCAACTAACCACATATAACTTCATTATCTATCACTCTAGTTTTCATGTTGAATATAACAGAGTATGCGAACGAGGGGAGTGTTTTCGACCGTGCGAGTTCTTTCTGCATGTTTCAACGTGTCCGCTCGAGCGTTGCATGTGGAATACTACGGCTCTCAATTGCGTAGACATTCCGGACTCTCTGGTCTATCTCGAATGGGCTCCGTTAGTCGCAGGCGCAGAGGCAACTGAGGGCGTGCGGGGTCCGATCATTCTTCAAGCACTTTCGCCAACGATATTCCCTCTCACCTTCGACAAGTTCGTCCACATGGCAAGCACCTACTTGATAAAGGGAAGACCGATTACCGACTATGTCACGCTGGTATTTGATTGACAAACTTAGGTAGATTAGTTATGGCTTTTCTTGATAGTAAGATAAAACAGACGGTTTATTGGTCTTGAGCGTGGATAAGGATTACACAGCGCTGGATGGTGAAAACTTGACATTGTTTGAGTGCGCAATATGTTGGGATCAGCTTGGTCCCAGAGAAAAAACAATTTGAATTTTCAATCCAAAATTATCTTGCTAGGTCGAGTTTTTCCAACGCTTGGAGCTCAATTTCGATGGTTTTTTGACTGCAGCCGAAGTGGATTCGAAGTTGACAAAAACCTTGATGGAGTTGGAAGCGGAGGCTGAAAGAAAGGAGCAAGAACGAACAGTGGAGCAGCTCACAAGCCTTCAAAACGCCCGTCAACTGCAAATCGTTGGCAACGTCGCAGCACATCAACAACAATCGATTAGTCCCGACAGCTGTCTACAGGAGGTACTTGATACAGTTTTGCTTTCTGGCTCTTTGTGGAAATGAATTCTGGATGTACTTATGTTAATGTGGCTGCATTGAATGAGATGGATACAAGTTGAACATCCATCGATCTTCACAGGTCCCGCCCCAATTTTACTGTTCTATTTTGGTCATGTGCGTCGCGGATTGTTCGATGTGTGGTTGGAAAAGCGTAGGGGATACAGAATTCTTCATTTGCGTGGCACCGAGTCCAACCTCCTGTCGTGAGGCTGGCCAGAAATACTGCGGAGCCGACGAGAAGTGCCACACCTTGTGCGCAGACTGCGTAGGCCGACCCATCTTAGATTATTCCCAGAATGCATGTCTCTCGCCTTGGTGGTACTGTGGATGGTTTATTTGGATGAAACTCTCCATCGTTCTTATTGTAGCCATACACTCGTACTTAAGGATTTAGATATGATAGATACCACGAGGTTTAAGTTAACGGCATGAGGTTGAAGTAAAGAGTCACATGTGAACAAATTGTCGACCAATGTTAAGGTACTCAACACCATCCATGGATACTTCCACTTGGATTTGTCGGCATCGCAGGAAAGTAGGTCGTTCCTGCATTCACGACCAAGACTGCATCTATGGGTTGCACAAGTGCCTAGCCGCGCGGACCACAGCCGGCACAGTACCATCTATGTATATTTCTAAGCGCTTCATCTTCATCAGTACATCAAGGGTTACTGAGTGACAATACCTTACTCAATTTTAGAAGAAATCCGTCAATGTCATTGGCGTTGTACATCTCTGGCGCAGTGGATGTTGACTCTACCGGTTTCCGCTACTAAATGGATGCACTACTTGCTAGGTGATGTCGGAGGTCTGTACCATTGTCATTTTCATTTCCGAAAATATCACCACACAGAAACGGCAATGCATGCCTCTCAGACCCTACGAGGAAACGCATATCTGCAAGTCGCATTTAGACTGTCCTCATGTCGACTACTTCTGCCCTGACGACCCGACAGGAAATGATCCATTCTGGATCAAATATTGCCGTATGCAGTTGGGCGAAGGTACTTGTTGAGTGGTGTGCTACGTCATGTTATGCTCCACCGACCTGAATAAATACTGAGTAGGACCTAGCAGACTGACGCATCACATCATAGCTAGTATCTTCATACGCGTAGTTCATCTAATGACGATAGTCGTTGTAATAGACCTCCAATCAACATCCGCTTCAACGTGTGAAAGACTCTGTTTGAATTTTTTGAAATCAGGGCGTAAATGCACATCGGATTTGGAATGCCAGAGTGATATGCTGTGCAATACTATCGAGGTTCCTGCTCCCCGTTGTCGTCGATTGTTTTCCATGCCCCTTGGCTGGCGAGCAAAGGAGGACCGGCTGTGCGTGACCGGCTGGACGAACAAGAACCGGGTCTGCACGTACCCGGCCAAGAGTAAGCGCGTGGGCCTCGCTTGTACCAGCAATGCGGACTGCACCACCACAGATCCGACGGGCCGGACCGGAACGTGTTACTGCAAGGACTGGTGGGAAGACAAGAACTCAAAATACTGTCTTCCAGTAGCCGGCGACATGCTCAATCATCTACAGGCGGTGAGGGATCTGGAATTTTTCAAATTATGATGAACTGAGTAGAAGTTTGCTGGCATCTTCTCACTTTCTGGTCATGTGACAAATTGGAATTACTGAGCCATAGTTAGCTTCAAAGTTTCACAAGGGACTGTTTTGTACCGCCACTTGGCTAGTGCAACTATATAGGACACCATGATGATAATTACGAGGGACTCCTTTAGCAACTTTATTGCGAACTCCAATTCGTGCAACGTCATGCGGCAAGTTTTATACGGATGAAGAGTGTTTGGAGGAGTATACGGCAAGCATGGTTCCGCTTCGCGACCGAGTGGAAGGCGAGACGCAGTGTCTTTCCAGTGGACCATACCTCCCGGCAACTAGCTGCAACCTCGTTATGTTGAAAACATATTGACTAATAAATACTTCTTCCTCAAGTTTTTTCACATAGAATCAATTGAGGATTCCTGCGGTGGATATTCATGATTTCTGGGTGGACATTTTTTGTCTACGACCTGTTGTTGTATACTGCTTAATGAAAATTTTTAGTAGTCCTCATGATCAAGAGTCAAAAATCAAAAGGGGCTTGTCACTTGTCGCTAGGACAGTGTGTCAGTCAGTCTCTAATATGAGCGACGGTGGAGGCAAGTACATCGACTACTGTCTCAGGAGTGGGCAGCATAGCGTGAAGGACGAGTTCTCAAAGGTGGGATTGCTCTCTGGCAGTGCCTTTAGCAAGGGTCCAACCGCACTTGTGGTCTTATTTTCGATAGTTGCGGCCATGCTACCTTTCTCGACAGCATCTCGTGGCCCGTCGCGTGTTTAATGGCTTTTACAATTATGCACATGCTGTTGACTTATAACATGTATAGATCAACATATCACATCACCTCCATTGTTTTGTCGTGTAAGTACCGTGTCCCTGTATTGTTTAAGTAGTGTTTCTTCCCGCCAAAAGTCGGCAATGAAAGGCATGCTGCCATCGATGAAGAGGTCCGAGGCAGTGACTCATGCTGTGAACTTAGATTTGTTTTAGTCAGAAGTATCGAACTGGAACTGCTTTTTAGTCGCCGCTAATAGGTTTGACATAGAACACCCATTTTGCATTTGCTACTACACTAAAAATGTTTGCTCAGATTAGATCCATCTTGAGAACAAAATTAACGCGATCTGTTATCCCCAAAGTACGGCACATATCCTCCCTGCCTGGATGTCCTCGAAGACTATTCCCACTTTGAATTCGTTTGTTGAACCACCACATTGAGTCGATTGACGCGAAGATATATAGTCACAACAACATTTCTTCAAACTGGTTTGCGTTGTCTACCAGTTTTGGGTATTTGGAAGTAGAGCATGACTTTCCAAACAGATGATCGAGCAAGAGAATTTTGGCATATCTTTCTAGAAATGTACGAATGCCTTCTACTAGCTCCCTGGAGTGGTTCCCCAGGGGAAGGAGCCGAAGGGAACACGAGACATGCGCTAGACGCGAAACGCAAAAGACACACACAAGGAAGGGGGAAAAGAAAGAAGAGGAACAGTAATGAGTTGCAAGTGGGAACAAAGTTCACGCCTACCTTTCAAAATTCATGCCCTAACTTTCAAAATGCATGGCCTAACTTTCAAAATTCGCGCCCTAACTTTCGCCGCTCAGTTCGTAACTTTCAACATTCATTTCCTGACTTTCGGGGTTTTTGCTGGGGCGCTTCTTCTCTTGTGTTTTCGCACTTCCTTCGCTGTTTCAAGATTTAAAATCAAAACACAAAATCAAAACTAAAAATGTAAACTCAAAAATTCCTATCGTAGCGGCCGCTGTGGTGAGCCAATCGCTGCCCGCTACGATAGAACGGGGGCCGAGATAGGTGGTGGCGAACAAAGAACGAGCAAGGAGGAGACAAGAAAGGAAGCACGCGAAGACAAAAAGAACGAAGACAAAACGAGAACGCGAAGAACAGAGCACGCAGGCCGTAAAGACGTCAACCAAACCCGGCCGCGCCTCACCGCCAGGCGCTACCTACGCGCAGTCGCCGCCGCCTGCAGCACACCGCGCCCGGCATGCCACAAAAGCCGCAGCTGGCGGGGACTGTGGCGGCCAGGCATACCATAGTCGATCGCAATGACGACCATAGCGCAACAGACACACAGCGCAAAGAAGTCCGGCGGGATCGTACGCGTCGCCCGGAGCGCATCAAAACAAACAAACAAAAACTCAAAACATAGATTCAAAATTAAACAAGAAAAAGCAAAAGCAAGAAAGGAAAACCAAAATCAAAAATCAAAATCAAAAAAGAGAAAGCAAAATCAAAAAAGAAAAAAGAAAACAAAGGCGAAACTTTATAAGTAAATAGATTTGGAAAGCATGTGCATGAGTATATGTTGTGAACGCACGTGGTGCAGTTCGATGCCAGCCCGAAGGAAAGTCCAACAGAAACAGCCGTAATCCAGTTGGATGCGACCTGAAAACAGGAAGCAAAAAGTAAGATGAGTCGGTGCTTCGGCCAACACGAATCTGTGAGTAGCTTTGGCTTTGGACCCATCAATGAATTCCTAACGCCTTTCTGAGTCTCCAAACTTTTATCAGCATGGCTAAGATCCAAACTCTATTTGATAAATAGTGGGACTAGTGGCCTGTTTGCGATGTTTACTAACCACACACACGCCAAAATGTCGCCTATGTAAAGGAACACCTCCTCCAGCATCGCAGCAGTCATTAATCGCCAAAGTCACATCTACTTCAAGGTCGCAGACATAGCCCTTATTTAGATCCAAATTCGACACATGCTGAGCTATCATCTCTTTCATGGTTGTCGCTGTGGAAACAAGTAGAAGTCTATTTTCATTGTGGTTTTTCCGGCATTCATGAGACAGAATTTATCAAGTTGTTATGAGTCAATCTCAATTACTGATATGTTTTTTCCTTGCTGTCCCAATCAATGTTGATCAATCCGCGATACGTTGTTCAGCAGATTAAAGTGTATTCTACCTAGAATAGCTACTCAAGGCAAGAATGGACACGCGTGTAGGCGCAAAGATGGACGATTGATGTGCATAAGGTACAGCCGATCACAAGAGCAGTTCTCATAACAACATGAAGAGCAGTTTTCATCCCACGGACGGATAACTGCGAAATCCAGCATAATGAGAGACGTATGGGACTGCATCGAATTAGCGCTGGTGTATGTTTATGATAGGTATGCGCTGTTCGAATCTATTACTTACACCGCTTGTTCTGGACTCTCTTCGAGTTGATTCGGTCGCGTCGCAGTACTGTTGCGCACTCGGTGCAAAGGGACTACTTGATTCACCGAGCAGTCCATTTCGTGGGTTTGGCACTTTTTACCTCAGGTCGTGGAGGAGATGGGAACTGGCAGCTGCCGCCTGGCGATCCGGTTATGTGCCTGATGACGCACAGACTTACTTGGCTGATGTCCCTCACTTGTGGAGAGGATGGCTCAAGTAGAGGACGCATTTGCCAGAGGGCAAGACGAACCTTGGTTGACTGCTAGGCAATGGGTCCGCGGAATAACGGATTATAGATACGCAATCTGCTCTAGAACGCCTTACAATCAATGACTTCAGCGATTTTTCCGGTGGTCTCCAATATGTGCATGCGGGGATCAAGCACCGCTACCTTCCGGGACGCGTTGCACGAAAGGACTTTTCTTCGACACCGGAGCCGGCCACCAGTGGCTTCTTTCCGGACAACGAAAGAGCAGAAAGAAAGTTCCAAGCACAGCACTTGTTAATTTTAAGGGTAGACTTTGGCTTTGGCAGGTGTTGTTGTTAGCGTCTTTTTTACCATTTTAATGGAGAAAGTCAAAAAAAATGAAAATCAATGAACAACAACACGTCTAAAGGCTTATGATTCTAATAGTTCTCCACCTTGGTAGCTGTGACTATGATTATGGGCTCGCTCCTCTTTGCAGCTCTGACGACTCCCTAGACGATCTCGACGAACATGTGCAGTGTCGTAGATCAAACCATACTTAGTAGATGCGTTCTGGCTCCGACAGCCAACCGCAGAGGGTCACCCTCTTCTCTGCCAGCTTGACTTCGTTTACAAAGCGCTAAAACACACGGGGGAGCTACGGACGAAAGTTGTTGAGGCTTGCTCGGATCCATCTTGCCAGACTTCCTGGAGACGGTTTGCATGGGGAGAAGGCATCCAGGATGTCTCTCAAAACAGATCAGAGCGAGCTCTAAAGTTAAGAAATTAACAGCGCAGAAGGAGGTGGAGGAGCAGGAGGAGAGGTTAAAATCCAAGCAAATAGAAGTCGAAGATCTCACAGAAGAACTCATTTACTCCGTCACACCCGACCACCAACGCGAGTTGATTAAGGAGTTGAAGTACAAGCTGGAGAAGCTCGGCAAGCAGCACAGGTGGGTCTACAATGCGGAGAATGTGCTTCTCCACTCGAACATGAACGAGCTCCTGATAAATAAGTTGGAGCTCCAAAGTGCTGCCGTATCTCACCGACAAATAGAAAGCTATGCAGCTGGACTGCGTTCTCTTGTTCTACATCCTAGAGACGTGCCCAAAGTCCTGGCGGAATGTGAAAAAGCTAGCCGAATAGATGCACGGTGTAGACTGGAAGAACCAACAGTACTAGCAAGCACGATAGCACGGGAGAAGAAATAGCGGTGGCGGTACGTATAGGTTTAAGGCGTACTTAATTCATCTTTGACTGCGTCCCTGAAGAGTTGTATGAGTATGGGGAAGTATCACAAGGAAAATACTCCCCCATATCGTTCAAGGATGCAACTGAGAGATGAGCTGCGGAGAGCTCTAATAGGAAGCTGCCAAGTAGATGAGGAGACTCCTCGCCTCCGCTTAATAATATAGTATGTCACCAGAGTCTTCACACGCATTGACTTACATCATATTGCATATTTCCGAATAATGATATCCGCTTTCTCCCATTGTCAGTCATCGACTCCAACGTCCTTGGTGAAACCGTTGTAGTCCCCTCAAACGCAAGCGGCCTCCATTCCTTGATAACGCATTGCAAGTACAACAAGAGATTAATGTTCCTGTATTCTTACACAAAAAAGGGATGCGGGATGTAGGGAGCCTTGTGGTTGCGGTACGACCGACTGCGTGGACCATGGCAAAAGTAATTGAAGACCACCTGCAACAGTCGAACTCATGGAACAAGCACGCTGTTGGGGAAAAATTTCCAATGCCGGAGATGGAGAACGAGCAGGTAAAGCACGATCGAGATCCTAAAAAAAGTGGTCCTGTGGCTCGCGCTTTCAAATGCGCATGGGCGCACAAGTGGAGGAGAAGGGACTTTTCTCCGTCGTCGGAAGATCTGGACGGCCAATATGAGGAGGAGATCAGAGCTCTGATGAAAAGGAAAGCGAAGTGGTACAAAATGTTGGTTGCTGTCCACGTTCCTCTCGAAGTCCTTGAGGGTAAAGCGCTTCCACCGCAGATGCGTCAAGGATTATACAGCCGCAAGGAAGATGGAGATGAGGACATCGCTGACATGCAGGGTTCGCCATTGAAGCGTCGACGTACGGATGGGAAAGAGGAGCATGATTCGCAGGTGACGATGGGCAGCCACGATGAGCAGCAATGCGATTCTCTAGACGGCGGCGCTAAAATAGAGGGACAGCGGCATGATGCTGACAACTCGTCAAGAGCAAGCATCAATATGGGCCGACCGACTGGGAAAGAGTTTCGACTGGCTCGGACACTTGTTGTCGAGTGGTTGAATGAACGCGTTTTTGGCCAAATAGTCACGATCCCCCTGACACAGATGACTTGGAAAATTCCAAGAATTCCATCCATGCGGCAGGTGTGCCCCTACGGATTCGCGCATCTCCTGGAAAAGTTTGCGACGTCTTCTTCATCAGACGAGGCCGAAAGAAAGAAGACGAAAGACTATCTAGAAAAATTGAAGACGTTTCGCGAATGGGATTGCGAGACGGCGACGACGGAATTTGCATCAGATGAGAATGTGAAGATCTTTGTGCCGGAGCCTTCTCGAACGCAGGGTGAAGTCAAAGATCCTGTCTTTTACGTGCTACTCTCCGCTACGACCGGGCGGCATGACTCCTGGGCGGATTTGACAGGCAAGCGGCATCAGCTGCGCGCCCACATTGCTGCTTTGGCCGTAGTTGACGGCCTCTCTGCATGCTTGGTCGGAGACAATCTTTATCGCACCGCTGGAATGGATGCTACAGCGCGCACCGCTTTTCTCTTGCGCTCAAGCAACTACCAAAGGTCCGAAAAGCCTTTCTGAATCTTTTTGTGGGATTGATTTAGAACTGCATCCGGTGTTGCCTGCCTTCACAGGTTGGCGCGCATACTACCAAAGGGATCTGTTTCTTATGCGCCAATTTTACTTTGGGGTTGTCTTTGGAGTCGATGTGCACTATACTGTGATGGGAAGGGAAGATGAAGAACCGCGGATGGACCTAATTCACACGAATGCTTTCCATAAGGCGCGCGAACTTGCGACAAAATGGAAAGCGGGTGCGGACTCGTCTGGTGAGTTTTCAAATCTGCACACAGACCCGGGTGCGTCGAGTGACGAAGAGCTTTTTCCTTCCGCAGAGAAGCGCAGCGCAAAGCTTTTTGGCGCGAGGACTGGAACAGCACTGAAGCAAGTCGCAAAGCCTTAATCCGCTTCGAGAGTGATAAGCAATACGAAGATCCCCTGGTCGATGAGGATTCTGCTGCAAAAGAAACACCGGACATAATGGAAGAGGTGGATAAGCAATGGGAGAGGGCTTCTCCAAAAAAGAAGGAGGAGCTGAAAAGAGAGGTGCTTGCTTTTGTGGATCACCTGGTCAGCAAAAAGACGGCAAGCGATGACGGCATTATGGGTTGGCACGCTTACAAAATAACAGTTGTCAGTGTTGACGGCGAGCCGAAACAGGTCTACGCGGACGAACCGGAGTGGTGGCCCTACTTCCTTGAAACTGTGGCTGATCCTTCTGATATTTTTTTCCAAAAAAGCGGTGACGCAAGCCTGCACAAATAGCAAGTGTAAGTGCCTCGCCGGCTTTTACGAACTGGGAGACCCGAGCTGCTCTGGCTGTGTTTTGCGAGTAAAAGCGCACGACTCGCGTTGGAGTCGTTCTTACCTCCAACAAATCGGCGACCATGATTTTTGGCGTTGGCAGTGTGATTGCGACTAAATCGGGAAGCTAGGGCAACTTCCGCGTTTAAAGGTTGGAAAGACTGCGACCTCTAGGCTTCAGAAGTGAATTAGTGTTTTCGACAAGTATTTGCTCTCTACCATAGAGGGGTGTCATCTTTTCTGTCCTGGATAGGGACTGAAAAAATAGGAGCACATCATGCTGCAATACATGCTGTCCTCGAATTAATTTATCCTTGTGAACAGATGATAATTCGCCGGCGGGACAGGGACTAATGTCGCGCAAACAGCTAGTGGTAGAATAGTTATTTGATCGCTCGCGCGATCTGGAAACTTATGAAGATCTTGAAAGCTTGAAATATAGGCAAGGCGCTCTTATTCTGGCATAGTGTGCGTTGTGAATTCAACTTGCTTCACAGCTAGACTAAGTGATCGGCTTGATGAGCCGAGCCTTTCCCAGTCTTTCGAAGGAACAGACAGCAGGTTGCCGGCGTCTGTCTTCCAGCCAATATCAAAAATTGCTTAAGTTCTTCATCTCGTTCCCTCCCTCGTCTGTTACCATGGAACAAAATAAGAATGCTGAGCAGTTCCTGGAACGTTATATGGACTTAAAGACGACTCGTGAGATCCTAAGTCAGGAACTTTGTTGTGGAACTTCCGTCTTCCTGCCTGGCCTTGCCTCTGGAGTCCCCCCGCTTCAGTTAGGCAGTCAGTTGCCTCGTCAGGTTGGCTTGGTTTAGTTCCTCCCTCTCTTTTCCAGATCGTTCGGAAATGTTCCGTCGCAGCTTGGTTGTGTGCTGCAGCCTCTATAAAGATCAGGATGCGGCCGCTTCCGTATGGCGTTAGCCAGATGCTCAAATGAAGGAGGAGAGAGCTCCAAGAGTTTTATCATGGTTGGGGAAGGTTGGGCTAATACATGATAGCCCCAAGAAGTGCATGCCTCTTGCCTGCGCGAAGGTGTGTACTGGGGCATGAGCTGACGTGCCACCTTTTTATCGTACCCCCTTTTCTACTAGATTGACAGAAAAAAGGACAACACCGATGTTTGTGCGAGTACGACTAGCTGAATCGCCAGTCGGACCGCCACGACGAGATGTGTATCGTCCTAACTGAAAATGTGCCACGATGAAATGTACCAAAATTATATGCCTGTTGTTGGATCCACGCCATCAACGCGGAGCCTGTGTTCCGACAAGCATACCACTGGGTCGTAATTTACACACATCAGATTTAACTTACCATCTTGCGAGACGAATGGAATCTGCGAAAGCCTCCATGAATTTTGTTCAGACCTGTGTCTGCTACAACTTGTACGAAAAAACGTAAAGGTAGTTCAAAAGATTCTGTCGTGCGAGTAATGGTCGGTTCTTTGACGAGTGATCGAGAGATGCACAAGTTTCTGGGGATTCTGCGTGTATTTGTTTGCTCTTTTTTCTGTATGAGAGTGAGTTGATTAAGCAAAATTTCTTCCATCGGGAATATGAATCTAAAAAAGCAGACATCGCCTGAACGTGGGAGAGGAAGAAGTGCGGTGTTCCATGTGTGGGTGTACTTTTTTTGGAGAGTAGACGAGTGACGCAGTTAGATAGATCACTTCACATGTCATTTTATCATGAAGATGAAAGTGAATTTAATCACACTGTGTCCGCCCCAAGACTCTACTCTGAAGGTACTTGCGTGTTTGTCGGTCCACTATTTGCCTGCTTACATTTTTCTTTATCTCTGGTACGTAGGCAAGGCAACGAGGTACCATATCATGACATGCCTTTGCATTTGGATTGGATGCTACTACTTCAGGTGAGCCTATGCTTGTTTTAGAAATTGTTTAAATCTTCTTCTGCCTCGTCCCTTCCCTGGATTGAGGGAGTTTCTTAATGAAGAGACTATAGTACTAGTATAGGTAGAGTAGACTCCCACTTTGTATTTCCCAATGAAGGTGCATGCCCTCCGAAGGAGCCGTGTTATCCTCTCAATCAACTCATTGATGTATTCTAGGCTGTACTGCTGTGTGAACTAATACTTGACAGACTGACAGACACATGATTTTGTCATAAAAAACCGCTGACGAGGTCGTCCGTTTTCTTTGTTCATATGTACAGTAGTCCGTTTTTTATTCTTCATGTTCGAACTCGATCCCAATTTCGATCTCCTTTAGTTTAGTAGTTCTGTTCCAAGAACAGAAAATCAGTTGCTCTTGCGCTTTGAATAGTTCAGTGTGTTGAGGCCGTAGAAACCAGTTCCAGTACATAAGTATTGAGATTCCAGTTCTAGTACGTAATAAATAGATAGTCTTTACCTGATTAGATTTCTAAGAAAGAGAATCATAACGAAAGATGAGTAAGAGCAGTCTCGCGTCTGCCACGGCCTCGCAGCCAGGGGTGACTTTGTTGCTCGTGGATCTCACAGGGACGGTTTCGAGTGTCAGCGTAGATCCTGGCGTCGTGACGACGTTGGAAAAGCTCCGGCAGCATCTCGCGAGAAAACGACGCATTCCACTCACCCTCTTGGCCTTGCAGGAGTTAGACAGCAAGACGGGCGCAGACGTCGGCCCTTGCATTTTCAGTACTGCTGATGGAGGTCAAGGAGCAGAGCAATATCAACAGCGACACCTTGTTCCCTCATCATCTTCTTCATCAACATCTCAATTGTTGGACTTCTTAAAGTTCTCACCCGAACCTTCCATCGCTCATTTCCGTGTGATCGTGCGACAGCCGGCACCGTTTAGAAGGGTAAGAGCCTTGGATCCCGAGGACGAGGACAGCCGTTTCGTTGAGTGTCCAGAAGAATTGAGTCCGCATCACTTCGCGGATCACTACAGGTGTGACTTGCACCGCGAGACGTCTGAGGAGCACATTACAAATCAAGTCTATAGACGTAATGCTGGCAAAGGGGGCAACTACAACGATCAGTACATGCATTCACCGGCAGATGACCAGCACCAAAGGAATCTTGTCGTGGCGCAGCATGACGACTGTTTCGCCCCATGGAAAGGCGCCACGGCGGATGCTCTAGCCTTTTTTCTTTGTCTGACTTTGCCTCGCGTAAAGGAGTTTCTCTGCTGCTACCCAAAATGGGGAGAGGATTTGTGTTTGCTGTCTTTTCTTTTGAGGAACAACGCAAAGAATCAGTTTGACGTGGCGCGGTTTCGAGCTGCGGCGGCGATTTTGGACCATGCGCCAGCGAACTCTCATCTTTTTGATCCGACTTTGCTGGTTTATGCTCCCTCAGGAGTACGGGGAGGCGGGATGATCGCAACGAGTGCTCCGCTGGGCAGTTCCTTTGCAGGTGTAGAAAAAAGACTTGGCAGCAGATTTGGAGGAGGTGGACGCAGGACGAGCCTTCCAGAGGACTCGGGAAGCCCGGTGGCGAGCCAAGGAAGCAGCCACTTGGTGAATAACGATTGTATACTAGCATCCTCGAGCATCTCCTTGCGAATGTTCGAGCGCGAGGCACCCACCCTGTTGGCAGCCGTGGTAACGAACCCTTTGTTTCGGCAGTATACGTGGACTCGGCGAGAGCTGGGACAACCACGGGAGAGCGCAAAACAGGTCCTAGTGCGCAGTTTCGGGCTCATGGATGCCACAAAAACGCGCTTTCTTTCCGGCAAGAACGAGAAGGTGGTGGAAGTATCGTCTGAGGAACACCGGGACATCTTGATGACTTTAGTTCGGGCGTGCGTCCAGAAAAGCTCGCGCCAAGTACTGAATTGTGCAGTCGTTGGAGGCTCCTCGATGAATAACTCATCCAGTGCTGCGCGTCCCCAGAGAGTTACTGGGAGTGGCCTTGGAGGTGGCAACCCTGTTTTTCCCTCTGTCTTAACCCTGCGTACCCGTGGGTGTTCACTGGTGCCGTTGTTTGAGTTGCCTTTTCTGATGCCCACCGCGCACCTCTTGCTGCGGACGCGAGAGGACGCCCTAGAGGTTCGGTCATTTTTTTTGCCTGATGTCTTTGCCGGGTGGTCGCCTTTCATCGCTTGCATCGCGCGGTGCGGCGGCGGAGGAATCGTACTGAGCAACAACTATCTATCGTCAGGCTCAACAACTACTGGGTCGTCTCCGGCGTTCTCCTCTGAGGCTCCTGCCTCTCAGTCAACCAGTTCCATAGGCCTTTCGTTGAGGGAAAAGTCAAACCTAAAGACGCGCATGATGAACTTTCTGAAGAGGCACGGGGCACGCGATGTGAGATCGACATCCGCAGTTTTCTGGAGCAAAATGGAGCAACGTGCGGGAGCCTTATTCAAAGAAACCTTCGAGGTCTTCGGACAGAAGCAAACCATGCACATCCTTAAGCGCGGTGAGAATCCTTTTGTACAATTTTTACAGTCACCAGGTTCACGTGGAGAGACCTCCTCGACGCGCATCACAAGCCTGGATCAGTTGGATCGCTTGCTTGCTGGAGAAACTACTGCGGAAAAGGCGCCAGATGACGGAAGTATGTCAGGCGCTTTAGTTGTTGAAGAAGCGGCAGTTGGTGACGAAGCCGGTGCAGCTGAAGGTCCACGGGAAAACGACGCTTCCATCACGAAGAGAAAAATATATTTCGATTCCGCTACGTTCGTGGACGAGGCAGAGGAACAAAAAAGCCAACCTTATCCTCAAGGAAACACACAAATTATAAATAACGAGGAACAAGACGACGAGGATGATCATTTAACCGAGGATGAACTGCGGGTGAAAAGCCTAGAGATATGGTGGGACCGTACCAGAGTGCCGGTCTTGGATTTCGGTGGGGTAGACCGTGGGCTTCTATCGAGAGACAAATCCGGTTTCACGATCGAGACTGCTGTAGAGAACGGAGTTTGGCAAGTAGTGTCTTTCCGACTGTGGGATATGCTCAGACATCTGTGGGAGCCAAAGGCTGCAGCGGGTGAAGCCGAAGCATCTTCAAGACGGATACCGCGAACCATCGCGATGGCGCTTCCCGAAGACAGCTCAGATGAATAATGCTCTGAAAAAATTTCGTATTCGGAGAACAGTAGCGCGCTTGTTCCTCACGAGCTTCGAAAGCGACGAAATAGAAAATAAATATGAATACTTCTCAAAATGAGCTGGAAGTGGTTATCCTTCTGAAGCTGAACCTAGTTAAGATTTATACGACAACTCAGTTCCTAAAGATCGATGTGACATCCCTAATCCTTATATATACTACAAAAAGTCCTTTGCTTGGTATAAATTTATACATCATGACTCCCTGAGCCTGACTTCTAAAGAGAGTAAGCAATCCAAAGTAATCACCTTGAGATACTTTACTCAGTATAGGTCAACCATAACAGATATGTTTTAGAGGGTGTACTAGTCTGCAGACGAAATCGTGTTTTTAGTCGTTATACAAAATGAACTCGATAAAGGACTGGGGATTGATGGCGACACTTTAGATTTGTGTTATCAATTTAGTCACAGTGCTGAGAATGATCATGATTTATTTATCTTTTGGTTTTCTTGCTCGTGTTTTGATTCGCCTGATTCTCTAGACCTTTACGTGGCGAAAGTGCGAAGCGTTTGTAGAGCAGTTATAGTTACGATGAATCTTTTACTTTTTCTTCACACACCATCGTCTATCTGATTTAGTTGTCTGTCAGAAAAAGCATGGGGTGAAAACGAGGCGAATCATGTGTGCAGTGTAAAGAGCATGCACAGGTGGTGCTGTACTAGGCATAGAAGGAGGACGTCAACTCAGGCTCAGCCTCGCTTGTCAGCTTTCTGTTAACACGGACCCGTGACAGCGGCCGTGTCTTCATTAAGAATGTCATCACCATTACTAGCACTGGTCGTGTCTGTCTCTTTGCCGAGGCATTGACGTGAGCATAACTACTCTGGTTTGATGTTTTGCTTCATGTGCATCGAAATCAGGCAAACGGAGAAGAGTTTTGTCAATTGTGCCCTGTGGGGCAGAAGTGGGTGGTTCTGGGAGATATGAAACTCCAGTATGCAGAGTGGAACCGAATTTGTCTGTCTTCGGTGTCTGTGTCGGTCTATCTTCGGTTGACAATTCAAGTTGTACTTGTGGCTTGTCATGTCGACAGAAAGGGATCCCAAAAACTTGTCCGATTATAACATCAGTCGCTCATGCCATGAAGCAATTTATCAGATATTTATCACTACCATTTTCCCGTTCGTGGTGCAAGGAGGTGCTGTTGCCAGCGAGAAGGTAAGGCTTGCAGGAATGAGTAATTTTAGTTTAATAGGCTTTCAACATGTTTTTCTGAAGTAGACTGGGCGTGGGACAATTTTTGTGGCAAGAATAATCGAATTACATTGATGAGAAATTGATGCTTCTGCACCCATCATGCACCATGAAGTGAGAGACAATCATGTTGCTCATGGTGAAGCGCCCCGCTGGCATTGTGCAATTTCTGCTCCATTGGTGTGGTCCGCTTTGCCCGCTTAGCGCATTCGCTGCGTCGCCTGGCGTACGTGAGTCCACTCCAGCTACCCCGATCTTGGAGGGAGGAGACGCGCGAGACGCCGTTTTGTCTCAACATACAACGGCGACGTACAACAAAGACGGCGAAAGTGTTGGGTCGACGACAAGCCAACCAAGCGTGGGTAGCAGAAGTACGTCATGGCGAGTGGCCTTTTCCTCGACTGATTACGCCTGGCCAAAATTTGAGGGCTTGGACCTGCCTCAAAACTCGCCAAGAACAGATGATGCAATAACAGAGACCGGCAAGGCTGCTCCGCCTTCGGCTCCACCACTCGTCAGCGAAAGAACGCGTCAAAATACAGTCCTGTCATACGGCGTGGCTGAACCAGACGACCTCGACCATAGAGAGGGCGGAAATAGAGGATCCAGAGCAGCGTCGACCGAGGAGGATTCTTCGCGTTCTGGCAGCTTCACTGCGTTGTTCCGGAGCGCACCAGGTAGACGTAAAACCGCTTCCTCGTCAGCAACAGGAACAACTCCTGCTGTTACCTTCGACAAAAACAATATCTTAGGCAATAACTCCGGATCTTCATCGGAAGACGGCGCGGCCGGGTCAAGTTCCACATCGTGGTTTTCTGGACTTCGTCGTTATCGGGAGCCGGGATCTCCACTACTTTCTTGGTCACCTCCTACTCCGGGTTCTTGTACCTTAAAAGGGACTTGTTCTGTAGTCGGGGGACCAGGAGGACCTTCAAAAACTAATGTAACAGCGCCAATAGGTGTAGATGAGCTCCAAGGTGTAGTAAGAAGGGAGGCACGACAGCCTAATTTGCGACGAACAAGCAGCAAGCGCGAACGCGCCGTGAAGTTTCTCTCGAATCTGAAATCTGCACTGCAAACAGCTCTGGCAGCGGAAGAAAGTTCCGAGCACTACCTGCAGACATCCTCCGAGGGTCTCCGGCGCCTCATCGACTCCGAAGATAGCGATCCGGATGGCGATTGTCTCGTCTTCAGTTAAGGCTCTCACTCGTTCAAGTTCAGTTTTGACTGGTTCATCGTTTACTGCATAATCTTTGAAGAGTATGGGGAAGAAAGCATCGCAGCGAAATGCTCCCCAATACTTTTCTTCAAGGACGCCCCAGCTGGGAGATGAATGGCGGAGACGTCTAATTCAGCCGGCGGCAGGCCTCGAGCTTTGTGTCACGGCAACTTGCAAGTGGACGCATCCACGTTCCCGGTGTCCATTGCCACGTGGACGTGCTTCCTTACGTGGACTTCGAACAGTATGCGCATAACCTCTTCGATATTCACGGCGTTCTGCTCGAGCACGAACTGCCCTCATCTTGTTCTTCCCAGCAGGAGAGTAGTGCTGTAATTCTGGTGGGTAGAGGTAGTTCTAGTCGTGGTACTTCTACAACAGGTTCCCGAAAAAATGCAATGGATCTTCCAACAGCGAGTGAGGCGCCGAAGACGAGCCGTGGACTGGCGCTCGCAGAGCAAAAGGAGGATCCAGGAGGACCCAACCAGGCTGCATTTCTTGTGTCGAGCACTTGGGAGGAGTTTCTCGGTCTCTCCCTTCTGAGAAGTACCACTTCTAGTAAGGGGGCGAAAGCCGAAGACGAAACCGAGAAGCCAAGTGCGAAGAAAGTGGCGAGAGTTGCGTTCCGGATTCGTAGCGCAGACACCGCAAATATGATGGGTAAAACCGAGTTGGTGTTCGTGGACCGAACCTTCGGCGACTGTGGGGACTACTATACGGGGGCGTCGGATTTCTTCTACCGCGCTCTCTTCGGGGTCGGACAAGAGTGGGAACTAAAAGCCAAGGCCACGGTCGAGGTCGAGGTAAGCAGATCTAGTCGTCGTTTTCTCCACTTCGCCTTTCTAAATCTTACTTTGCCTCGCTCTTTTTGATCTTGTCTCGATGCGAAATTATTGCTTGTCTAGAATATCGGTACAACTACAATGTTCCGGACTTTTCCAGGTTTACGTGGAAACGACTGAAGCCTTGGCAGAACTAGCGCGGCTTTATGAAAAAAGAGGAACCATGGGTGGCAATGTGCCGCCGAGTGCGATTGACTCCGAGACTCTCGAGCTGATCGATCGCGTCAGCCATTCTGGCAGGTAACTTGCAACTTTTACTTTATACGAGGCCTTTTCAATCTTTTAATATTTTTGTCGGAACGTTGAAGAGTGAAATAGAACTGCAAGTCCACAGAGAACTTCTTCATACCTTAATATACTCTTTTGTTTCACAAAATGTTCTCTTTCAACACAGCTCGGAAAAAGAAACCTATATGGACGCGTATGTGCGTGCCACCAAGGGCGCGTTGGCGGGAGGTGTATTGGCCGCTCGATTTCGCATAGCATTTAAGGGCCGCGTACCGTTTCCCGCGACGTCTGCCGTTAGAGTCGAGTTCCACGAAATTCGTCTACTAGGTGGAGCCAACATTAAGGCACGCAGGTTATCAAGAATGTCGCCGGGATACTAAAGATTGAAGATCAATTATAGGGCTAGGATCCTGGTTTGGGTTTCGGTCGCTCTAGAGTTGGACTAGTTACACAAGCTGCTCAATATTCCGAGCTGTGTACAGCTGCCTCGAAAGAACGCGAACCGCATGAGCATCTCCTTTAATGATAGTTGTCTTGTTCCTGGACCCGGCGCCAGCGCGTCCTCGCAAGCGTGCACGGGACGGGGAGCGCGGCGTTTGCTTTTTACCTTTCTTGTGCAGATCCATCGTGTCCTGTCTCTGCAACTTTTAGCGTTTGCCAAACATCGTCTGGCATTAGCCGAGGGTCTTCAACAGAATTTTGGCAGCGGTGCGGTGGAACAAGAGAACGTACTACACAAGTCTACTGACTCTTGTGTCATTGGTAGTGGTGCTCGCGGACACGATGCCAATGCTGAGCAGTACAGTGTAGCTAGCTGGCCTAGACCACAGCATACAGGATCTGTTGTCGTAGGAAGCGAAAAAATTACCGGAGCTGGGCAAGGTTGTGCTGCAAAGACAGGAGACGTTGGTAGTACAACTTCATCTGGGCTAGAACAACAGGACATTGACAATAAGGTTGCTCCAAGAAAGCGTGCGACACCAGGCGGGTTTTCACCAACCCATAATATGGATGCCTTCGTTGCGCAAACGTATGTAAGTGACGATGAGCAAAGACGGAAATGTGGTGACAGCAGCGCAAGTCTGCAACGTAGATCCGCATCGGCGTGCGGCCAATCGGCAACGCTAGCTTATGCCACCCGGAAAAAGATGCATTGGGCGACGCAGTCCAGGCCAGTGGTCAACTGGGCTCCTTCGGGAGGAATGCAGACGGCGCCAGGAACTCCTTGGGTTGCCGGCGACACAGGTGGTAGTAGCGATCGCGGCAGCAGTTGGGGGATTGAGACGGCTCCTCGAGGCGATATGTGCGCGCCTGGGTGGAACAGTAATCTACACAGCTCGTCGCGGAAGAATATAGCAACACCAGCTAGCCCACATACTGGCAGCCCGAGGATAGGACCACCCCGGAGTTCGAGAATGAGCATGATCCCAGGCCTGTCGTCGCTTATGTGCTGCATGAGCAGGAGTCAAAGTGAGACAGGGCCACTACCAATCGCAATGCTGCGCGTGTAATCCGAAATAGTCGTGAAGAGTATCGTACCTGTGGTGTTCCCATCGGTTATTATTTTTCCATCGTGTTATAGCTAGAAATAACCGGGCAGTTTTCCTTCCACTTTAATCCCTCCAATCAACAGATTGTAGGTAAAATCCTAGTTTCTGTTTCATTTTCGCATAGAGGTACAAGATCATATTCGACATTATGAGAAAGCCCGATTCTGGCCATAGATACAAAGCCCGATTCTGGCCATAGATACACGGTAGACCTGGTCAGGCTTTGCACACCGCACGTATCGAAGTGCCATTAGATTTTACCTTCAATATATCGTCGAGGATTTTTACTGAGAATACCCATATGAAAATATGCGTCATCGGTTCTTTACCACGCTTCTGTCCCTCTTGCACGATTCTTTTTCTACGAGGTTTTAAGGTCCATGCTCGAAGGATTTTGTTTCGTTTTCGTGTCCATAAGCTTCTTGACGTTTTTCTTCTCTTATCACCGCAATCCGTTGCAACTCTTATTTGCATCCTCAGTGCTGAAGCGAATGCATCTGACGGGGACTGACCTCGATTAATTCACTAGTATTTGGAGGTACCTACGGGTAGTAACGAGCGCAATCATACCATTATGAATATTTTCCCCACGACGAGAAGCTACTTACGACTGAGTGCATATTTAGAAGACTTTTCGAACAATTCTATTAAGAAAAAGTGTTCGCGCGTGACCGTGACCGAGTTTATCACTCGCAGCCTGTTTTGCGTTTAGTTTAAAGTCCTAGATTGATACCAAGATCATGATGGATGGATGACGATTTTCATAATGAATTGTCCGCCTCAGCCTCGAGTTTGCAATCAATTTCGTCATCTCCAATGAACTCAGGCGAGTGAGTCTAATGGTTTCTCGCTTAGGTCTGGCAACCTATGTAGCATTTTTGCATGTGCGTTTTGCTTGAAGAACGCGAATGCTCCCCCACAATATTTTAATTCTCCTTGACCTCGAAATTATGTTAAGAGTGTAGAACTATGTCGTATTGAATGAATACTAGTGGGTATAATCATTCGCCAGAGGAAACTATTTTACTATCGTTTCCTGTAGTCTTCTGTTAAGTGTGATTTTTAGACATACCCATCTAGGTTTAGGTCCAGCGACGCTCAAAGCACTAAGTAAAGCAACCGGCTCGTTTTCCCTCTTACTTTATGTGTCTATTTGTCAATTCCGTTTTTATCGAAGAAAATTGGTTTTGCAATATTCATCTCGTCAAATGCACACCCCTCTGATTGCCATACGCCCTGTGCGCGCCCTCCTCAGAAAGATAAAGATTCAGATTGATTGAGATAAAAACGGCTATTTGTCTACTTCTTGAGCATCGCAATTAGGAAAAGCATCATGGTGCATGGTGTATTAGAGGTCAACCTGGCATGGGGCCTGGCAGGCTTTTTGCGCTACATTTATGAGGACAACAGCGAGGACTCGCCGATGGTTGTCTACAACCATCCAGAAGGCGGAGGAAGCCGCTTCCTGAGACGACCACGTGCGGCTATAGCAAGGGCCGAAGGTGAGGCGCAGGCATCCTCCGATCAAGGACCTCTTTTCTCTAGTGCTAGTGCAGCTAGCCCTCGGATCTTTGGTGATGGTCCCAGCATAGTGCAGGCACCTGAGTCAGGCGTACATGTTATTGAGGGCGCATTTGTAACAGATCAGGATCTGGCAGCGCTGCATCGCTGGCTAACTCATCATCGCACGCCGAGTAGAGGACATGCAATCTGTTGCTAGTAGAAGTGGTTCTTTTGATGTGTATGTAATTCTAGTATTTACAAACTTACTTGCAAGGGTAAAGTTGATTTTTGAAGAATATAGAGGTGTAGTTCGTTGCACACAACCAGACGGCTGAGCACTCACCGGAGGCGTTGCACAGGGCTCCGGCCTTCCTTTGTAGGTGAGACCTATGGGGCTGACAGGACGACGATAGCGCCGGCGCTTAGTTAGTTTTAGCAGTTAGCAGGATACTTTAGGATACTTGTTGATAGTTACCCTTTTCTCTTTTATATCTTCCTCTGGTCTGTCTTTTTTCTAGTTAGGTCGGCTCCGCCACAAATATAGAGGTGTAGTTTTGAGGTTTTATGGATGTTGGTTTTTTCAGTTTATTATTATTTGGATTTGGTAGATTCGGTTCGTCTTTTGTGGAAGCCCCATATCCCCATATCCGGATCCCTTATTAGAGATCGACGCAGACGAGAGAAAATGCTCAAATTTATTTGCAATCTTCAGTTTTGCTGAGTATACTACAGGAGAAGTTGTATCTATCATAATAATTTGGCTAGCAGCACGTATCCGCAGTTTCTAATGGCCATGTGCTGGATCATTGTTGTTAGCTTTGGACAGAAAAAAAGCGGATATGTTTTTGTTATCTTTGCTTCATGAAAGAACTGTTGCTCGTGTTGCATGACACCAGCCGATGCGTATTTGCTCGTGACACATACTTACGTGTTTTGCACTCGAGGCTTCTGCTACCTACTCACCGATCGTTCACAAGAAATTCGGTCTACTCCTCGTCGTAGTTGCAATCTACTCAATGTCCATTTGTCTCATGGTCTTTCTTTGTGAGAGTTGAGTCCACCTTTGGTCGAGAGGTGACAGATGGAATGAATTAATTATTCACTAAATGACGAGGCAGCGAATTACTAAAGATGAGCGATTCATTGTGAAGTCGACAGAGAGAGAGAGAATGAGAGACAGTCGAGCTTGATAAGACTAACAGAGTGTGAGAGTTGAGTGATTTTTTTTACCTCCCCAATAGGAAGTACCACACAACGAACTTAGCGAATCCCTTTCAATTTTCGATTGAAATTGAGACTCGTGAGGCGTCGTCGAAAGAAACGAAAATGGTGAAACAAACTCAAGAAAATGATCTTGTCGAAATATAATCGTACTCGCAGCATTCACTTAGAAACACCGGCTTTTGGCGCTTCATTTTGATTTTCTACCGTGATGACTCAATGAATTGTGCTAGAAGGAAGTTCATATTCAGAAGCTTATGATGATAAGTGGAAGAAAACGGACATTGTGGAAAGCGTGCAAAGCAAACAAAAGACTTTTTTGTGCAGGAGATAGACGGACCTCAGGACAAAATACCATGTCTCCCCTACCACGTACGAGCCCGCATGAGAATTCGTGCGAGGTAAGAAGTTGGATGCTCCGATCGCAGTACTTCTGAATCAAAACGACGTTCTCTGACGAGGACGACAACAAGAACGCACGGGAGGCGGATAACAGTCTAAAAAATGAACGTTACCGCATTTCGACCATGGAGCTGGGATCCCGTGTGGTCCCCAGACCTGGACCCAATCGAACTCCAGCGTCGCTTCTCTTTCGTCGGTTATGGGGAATGCATAAACCAAGTCGGCGAGTCCCTCACGACACGTCGCAAGCTCTATCACATGGCGAAGACCATAAGCTACAGGCATTGTATGGAGTTAGCACTGGCCGAACCGTACGCAGTCGGTACTTTCTATCTTCTTTCTTGTCGTCAAAGAATCAGGATATAAGTCTTGAAATCCTTCTCCTTGTACGTTGTGAACAGGCTGGTTGACAGGCATTAGTGCAAACTTGAATTGGGTACTTAGTAGATTCATAGAGATGATGAAAATTTACCGGCATGAATCACAATGCATACATATTTATTATGCAATCTGATTATCGGAATGTATTACTGAAGGCTACTCGTGCCAGAACATGACCTCAAAATGAGCAAAAACCTGACCTGAATGAAACAATAAAAAAGTGGTAGCACTGAAAACGACAAAACCGAGGTTGGTAAAACCGTGACATAATTGCTAATTAGTTACTGCTTGATGCTAGGCCTAGCTCCAGTTTATATATATAAAAGCGAATATGGAGAGCATAAGGGGATACATACTAGTCCTATTTCTCGCGCTATGCGCTAGTTTGGTGAACCGGTACCCTGGAGCGAACTAGCGGGTGCACATAGCGCGGGAACCGAGCACTTCTCTGAGGTACGCACAGGCTTCGGCCGCCTTTGATGAGAAGACCTCCAGGGCAGATGGACGACAGGCGGCGCCTAGAATAAACGGAGATACTAGATGGCCAGTTTTTGCTAGTCCTAATATATATTAATACCTCTTCCTTTTTTTCTATCTTTCCTAGGTAGGTTTGCTCCACCACAAAAAATTTATTATGCAATCTGATTATCAAATGACGACTTGTTTTCAGGATTCGCTTTCGGCCGTGTGCAGAGCATGTGCAAAATTTATGGGTGGGTTTGGAAGCAAATTACAGTGCCACCGTGGACTGCATTTCGCAATGACGCTGCGAGCGGCATCGAAATCACAGATTTGAACTCGGCTTACTTATGGCTTTTAACTGCTTAGTTTTTCCCTCCCCTTTTGTTGGACTTACCCCGAGAATGGGTATACTACTACTAACTTCTACTACTAACTACAACGCTAGAAAAAATGCAAATGCATAGTGGAGTAGAGATGCGAATGCATGCTGAATCTGAAAAGCATTGTGTCACGCAAATTATTGTTCGTGCCTAAGGTACTCTAGAAGCCTGGTACTGGTTTGATCATTTGCACTCCCGTGGTCATTGATGAATAGCAATACATAGCATTTGCATCTCTTCCAAGTGCTCACGACGCTCTAACTCTGGACTGCTGGCGCAAAAAGACGGCAATCACTTGCGGATATCCTCTAGGGAGTAACTTGGATCCTGTGCGCCCGTGCTGGGAAGGCAGCCGCATTGCACCAGGTGCGATCTGTACGGTGAAGTGCAAACCGGGGTACCTGCCGTGGCCGAAGATAACTACATGCCGCGTCGAAGGTTTCCTGGAACGCGCCGGCTGCTGGCGCGTGGATGCCGGAAAGCTCATGATTGATGTACAAATGAGATTTTCATCATTTTATCGTCGATGATTTAAATTAAGTATTGGCTACGATGCTTCGCTAAATTTGTTTTCGGATTTACTTCTTTTGTCGGGCAACAAGACTACCTAAGTCTATCTCTTCTCACGCACCGACCCTGTTAATCAATCAGGTTGATGACAAGTCGCTGGCGATGCAAGAGCAGCGCGAGATTCCGGAGGAATTCCGCATATCCACAGAAGGCAACCCAGACAGTTGGTGGTACGACTACGTGGATCCTGCCTGGACTGAGGAAATGGCCGATATGAACATCCTGTTCGCACGTCTTAGATTGAAGTACAAAGTGGAAGTCTTCGAGCCAGCCGTTGCGCTGAATGCAACAGAGGCGTTCAACAAGGAAGCAGCACTCGCGAGTCGCCGCATCGGGGTGCACGAGCCCTTCATGGTGCGCGACAGCATCATGACGCAGTTGCGTCTGCCGAAGCAGGCAGTGCAAGTAACGGGCGTGGAGTGGGTGCGCTCGGAGGGCCTCCTTCGCGTGCTAGAAGCAGATCGGGTCTACAGAATGAAGAGGCACACTGCGACGTCGGCAGGAACGGGAAGGGAAGCGTCTTCTTCATCAACGAAAACTGCTAGTAGTACAAACAAAGCGATAAAAGGAGCGAGAGGACCTGAAAAGGCTGAGCTTTCGACCGCGTCATCTTTGCAGGGTGGAGACGGTGGTTCGTTGTATGCGAATGTGGCGGACTTGCTGCTGCGCGAAAGCAATCCTGGTTTGAACGGCGCGTTGCCGAGTCCCGATACGAGAGCTCTTGGCTCTACAGGTTCTGAGAGAGGAGCGAGCAGCAGTAAAGCTCCTGCGGCACCGGAGCATGGGAGAACATACCAGTCTGCTGATCTAGACTCATTGGATGCCCATGCTGCAGTGCGAGCGGGAACGTCGCGTGCTAGCACGGCCGGAACCTCTGCAAAACTAGAAGCGGATATAGAGAGTAGCACCGCGAGTAGCAGAGCATCAGGTGCGCAGTCAAGACGAGCAGCTCACGCACAAGGTGGCGACCATTCGCTGATCAACTATAGCACAGACGTTGCCGAGGACGTAGAAGAGTTTGGTCGGCCACAGGGAAACGGGGTTGTGTCCTTGGGTCGGGGTCACGCCGCTAGTGCGAGCAGCTCGGGCAGTGGGCACTACGACTATGCAGATTCGTATAGAGTACTAGAAGGACAGGGGCCACTGCCAACATCTTCACATGATTCGTCTAGAAGTGCTTCGGGTTTTGATGCTAACCTGAACAAACAAGGAGGAGAAGACTGGCATCATTCTACTACTGCAGAGGAGAGCGTCCGTGCAACGAGGAGGTCCAGGCAGCAGGACGGGAACAATGGTTTCAGGCGAAGGGAGACGCAAAGGACAGACACAGACATGAACTCTCAAGATCCTGGCACGCAACACAACAGAAATGAAGATAGTCAACAAGCCACGACATTAGGAAGTACCACTTCCAGAACAATGACAGGAGAAGTATCGAGCACCTTGCCCTCTGAGCGAGACTTGCATTGGGATGCGATAGCCTCAGCTGCAATTGGTGAAGCTGCTGTTGCAGCTTACGATCCCTCCGGTTCGGTCCTCCCGCAGTCAAGTTTTCTCTACCCACCAGAAAACACGGTCTATTACCATACGCCGTCATTTGGAGGAGCAGTTGGAGCAGCAACTTTAGGAGGTGGCGCTGGTCGTGTACTAGCAGGAGTGTCTTCGCCTGAGCAAAGCAAGTCCTCTGCTTGGACCTCTTCCGTACCACGGAGGACCTCGTCTTGGAGCAACCCAACAACAGAGAGGCTTGCAAAAGTTCTTCGAAGGAAGGGAAGGCAAAAATGTGCTGCGGCCGATCACGCACCGGAGTTTAGTCCCGACAACGTGTTTGATCTCTCTCGCGAGATCACTATCGGTAACGAGAAAGACCTGCTAGGAAGAACCGAAGATGCAGTCGGCAGAAAACTGCGTGAACGCAACATCCGCCGAAATCGGCGTCGTAGAGCTAGGCGAGCACGGAAAAGACGCGAGCACAATGAGGACTGGCCGCCGGATCGTCAGTATGGTACAACATCAGTGCTAGAAGAGCATTTTCATCTTCTAGAGCCAGCGAACACTATGGCGGCAGGCGCTGTGTTCTCTGGCCTGACTGGTGCAGCGACAGGTTCGCAGGACTCATCTTCATACCAATCTAGAGCACTCGACGTAGTGGGCGATGCGAACAAGGGAACGCCGGCAAGCAATGTCGAAGCGGTAAAAGCTGCAACTACAGCCACAACCTCGTCAAGACCGTCATCCACTATTCTCGATTCCATTCCTGCTTCGCAGGCAGCAAGAAGTAGCACTTATTTCGAAAAGTTACAGGAGGGCGGCCCTGAAGATGCCGCAACGACTCGTGATTCATCATACGCAGCACAGCAGAAGGAGATGCTTCGTCGGTTGGTCATCGAAGATGGCGTCGAGTTCATCGAGGAAGACTTCTATGTCGAGATCCTGCCTCCTTCTAATCTCCAGAACGATCCTGACCGACTCGAGTTGTTCGAGGATGAGCTGCGGGCCAAAATGACGGAGGGGCTGTCCCGAGTGACCAGTACCATCCTAGAGAATGTGCTGCTGCAAAGACGCTCGATCAAAAGCGCGTCGCTTAGTCTGGAAGACTATTATGGACAAAACTCGGAACACATTCCCATGACGATATACAACAATTTAGAAGGGCGGTCACCAGGCTCGAGGACCGGGCACCCACACACCTCGGATTCGCATTTCACGGATGTAAACCTCTTATCGCCGGAAGTTATCAACGAACCAGACGACCTTTCGGTATTTGATCAAACTCATGATACTTATTTGGTTTTGAACCACGTACAGTGAGTTTTGTTTGACTCTTGGAAGGACGATCCATTTTGAGCTACTGGTAAAATCAAAAATGACTGCATGTCGTACTTACCGTTTTGGCAACCACACCACAGACATGATACACGCATAGGCATTCGACCTGTGATCATACAGAGCTTGTCCTCTTGCATCTTCGAAAAATATACCACAGGTTCTCTTCCTGAAATCTTTCCATCCGGAGTATTGTGTGGAGCGCCTGAATTTCAACGGGTATCGTGGCTGCCAAGCGCGAACGACTGGAGGCGAAATGTGCCAGAGCTGGGACCGACAGTGGCCTAAAGCGCATAAATTTTCCCCACTGTACGACGTGGGGGATCCTGTGAACAGCAACCCTTCCTCTACGAAAGCGGCGCTTTACAGTACGATGCTCCGAAACAACTTCTGCGCCAACCCAGACGGCCGGTCACCCGGAGTGGCGAGGAAAGTCCTCTACACAAGCGAGGCAATATGGTAAAAAAAAGATGAACAGAATACTAAGTAGGTAGCGAAGGGGATAAGAGATAAACCTTCTTATACATAGAATTGCAATTATCATTTCTGTCGTTGAAGAAAAAGGGTCAAAAGATCATCGACTTCGAACTTATCGATCTATCGCTGTTTTTGTGTAAATTTAATGATCGCTACTGATGTACAAACCATCAGGTGCTACACAAACGACCAGAGCAGTGCCGTCTGGGACTATTGTGAGCCCAAGACACGCAGCCCACCGATCCATTGCTATAAGGACGACCCTTTTTACCTTCGACTAGGTGGACGTCGGTTCAACGGTTTCATGCATGACACCATTGAGTTTCTACCGCCTTCACAGTACGAAACCACATTGCTCATGCGTCGGGGCATTGTTCCGTTTCAGTTGGATCGCGTGTTGAACCTCACAAAGCACGCCAGACAATACGCCCAGTGGAATCCGGAACGCGCCTGTGAGACGTACAAAACTTATTTTAATACAGCGAAGTCGAGGCACCCTATCCTATACTATCCTATCCTATCCGGTACGTAGCTTGTAGTAGTAGTGGTTCTACTACCTAGAGTTCAGTTAACATATCGAAGTCGGAACATTGAACTGTGACGTTCTGGGCATCAAAATTGCATTTGGAAGTAATCATCTCATGTCTCGAAAACTCTACCAGGTGGGATCCAGATTTTGACGGGTCGTTTGATATTGTCTGCAAAGACATGTTATCGGACTTGAAACGCGGTCAAGAGATAAAACCCCTCTCTTACGAGCCAAGAGATGCAAACGATATGCCTTTGCCAGTCCGTTCGCGAATCTACATCAACCCCCATTGTACATAGTTTTTCTTTGTTGTTGATTTCTTGTGCAGGATAAGACTAGCATTTTTAGCAGTTTAAGTAATGAAGAAGAAAAAGTAAATGTATGGTTCTGACCTGGGATAGAACAGTGGGTGAGTAGCTGATATAAATTTAAATTTTGTGAATGCTCATGCTGCCATATCTATAATTCACCAAGACGCAGTTGCGCATCGCCATCGTCCCTACAAATGATAGGTACCGACCGTCTCTTCGCGCCGTTTCACAATCAATTACCAGTGTACTCGGGCGTGCGGTTCTCGCATAGTTTTCGATTTGAAGACGACCCTGTGGATGTTGAGACGAACATCACAGATAACCGGCATTTTGGTCTGGCTGAGCATGCGACCGGTTCCTGCCGCGAGGAGTGCATGAAGTTAGGCAGTTTCGACTGCGGTGCCTTTGTTGTCAAACGGTATCAAGACGAAATGAACTTCACGGACCCCCACATGCGGTTGCACAACTGTTACCTGTACCATCCTAAAGATCTGACCAAGGGACTGATCCAGGTTGGCACGGGGCGCGACAACAAAAACGACGTGACGACGTGGCGAGTCGTTGACAACGGCTATCAGTCGCCGCGCTGGAACTATACGCTTCCGGCTCCGCCGTGGCAGGCGCCCAGTGGAAATGATCAAACCACGTTCTTCGAGGACATGAAAATGGTGTTTTTGATCCTGCTCTTTACTTTAGGCGGCGCCGTCCTTTACTGGTGGGTCAAGCGCACGGTTCTCAAGAGCGTCGAGATCGGCAAGCGGGCGGCCGAAGGCAAGGGTACACTCAAAGATGCTATGGGAGCCGCAGCAGGATCAAACAAAGAAGGTACTCGCTACGTAGAATATGGCTCTCATTTGTTCAATATTGGTTTTATTTTCAATTTCAGATACTGGCAGAACTGCTTTATCACGAAGTTAACGAAGATCATGGTTCAAAGGAGTTATTCAAAATTTTGTTTTTCCCACTTCTTTTCAGTGACGACGCTGAATGTGATGGCGCCGGTGATGCGGCGTGAAAATGCGGACGGACCGCCCCCGAAGGTTCCAAACCATTTCATCTCCGTAGGCGGTGAGGTTAACAAACCTCTGCCACTGGGTGGTTCCGATAAGCAAAACAACCGCGTGGGGAAGAAGCTGCGCCCTCTCACTGGTCCCGGCAGTGAGGTGCCGTACGGCGCGAACCCAGAGATTTGGCATGCGGGGCTGAAGGGACGGGACTCGCAGTATTCGCCAAGTAGGAGTGCGCGAGGCACGACGCCGGCGTATGAGAACCGCGTTGCCCCACGGGAGGCATCTAGTAGTCCGCAGAAGCGGTCTGCGTGGGCAGCAGACATGCGCATGGACCAAATGATTGGCGCAGGTCGTGGCGTCGACAAGATAGACCAGTTGAACACGGGCAAACACGCGAAAATGAAGAGCACAGTACAACTAATGCAAACGTGTATGAATGACGAGGACTATGCACAAAACTTCAACGATTCGAAGGCGCAAAACACGAACATGCTGTTTTACAACGAAGATGCTGGTGGAGGTTATGGACATGGACACGGGCATGGGCATGTGGGCCATCATCACCATCATTATGGTGGCGGTGGAGGTGGAAGGTATGGCCGTCATGACGATCTGCCGCCAGGTGCCGGCTTGACCGAATTAGGCCAAGGGGTGGACAGCAAGGGACGGAGACGAGATCCGAATAGCGGGATGAATGCTCGGTCCATGCTGAATCCTGATCGAAGACTCCTGATGGAGCGCGGGCACGCAGTGCCGGAGAATGACCTGGCATTAGTGTCTCCGACCGCAGCCGGCCCAGGCGGCTTGATGCAGCGCATAGGCGCGCTGGGGGGTCTGAGTCCGACTTCGTCGGCCAATGCATTGCTGAATTCTCCAACTCTACTCGCAAATAAGATGAACAATAACGTTGTCGATGGTCCTCCGGGAGCAAGCAACCTGACGTTGGCGCAACAGCAACAACGAAACAGCACCCGGCCGGCCACGAGCGCGGCTCAGAAAATCATCCAGGCTCAGCAGAAGCGAGAGCAGAAATCGACTGGAATTGCGAGTTCTTTCTACACCATGGACGGGCGCACCGAAGGAGGCCTTTCCCCGACAGATTTGCGCCGGCAGCAGCGCAGTTTGTCGGAGATGCGGCAGCCCGACCATTTTCCAGCGCCACAGAGAGGAGGCCACCTCCAGCATCCACAGCTGTCGCCGCCACGTAGAGGAGGTCACCAAACGGGGGATCCTCTAGCTGGAGGACCAGCTGGCGCTTTTTCTGGTCTGCCGGAGCACGAAGTATCCACACTCTCGTTGCAGTCCACAGTGATAAGTGACGAGCCTCTAGACAACATCACTGACATCGCGGCGCGTCTAAGCCTCGCGCCACCGTCCGATCGCCCAGGAGGGGGGAGAGGACGAAGCGTTGGCGCCGCCTCTATGCGATATGCGGCAGGAGAAACAGGTTCCATGCGGGATGCCGTCAGAGACAGTCAATACTCACGACAGCGTGACGCAATGTTCGGAAGGCGCTCGTCGTCATGATAGCAGTACTCGAGTTTTCTCCATTTTTCGGTTTGAATATAGATGAGCAACAAAACCACATTGGCGTTGTATATCGAGCGTCGCTCTCAGCATAAGTAGTATCTTGTTGTAATTTGTAAATAGGCTTTTACCTCGTCGTGGTTGAATGATGTGGTTAGTTTTTCTTCAAACTATTTCCGGATGAAACGCCGGACCTCTTCATACCAGAGGACGTTGTTTGATTTATACCCTTTCGCAACTATCATGACGATTATGTTAAACTGTATCTAGTATGTTGACTCAAAATGTTCTTGTTCGTGCTGTAAATGAACTTTTTTTTCGCAAGCTGCACACCGATGCGGAGCAGAAAGAGTACGAGGATTAAGCAGAGTCATGCACAGTCATTCTCATTGTTCGTATATATTTGGTATTTTTCTTGAAACTATTACTATGATTGATCCCTAATATTTGGAATTCGCACTAGCAGGGTAGTTCCACAACTGTTCGTCTAATTTCTTGCAGGCTCGATTATTATAGCAGATCATCTGAGATTAAAGTGCTTACGCTGAGCAAACTGAACTTTCTTTCGTCTGAAAGTAACATCATGATTGGTTCTTGTTTTTGATTGTAACATTGCTTTTGTTGGATAGTAGTCAGCACTAAGTTTAAATCCACCAGCCTCATCTTGCCTGATGCGTCCATTCTGTTATAATTCCTTTTCCTTTCATTTTCAACTTCTGTATTTGCATTCCAATTGTTCTCCTGTCTGTGGATACGAGTTCTTCTGTCTTCTGCCTTAGACGAGCCTCCAAGTTTTCTCGGACGTTGCGCTCCAGACAGCGTGAGTATGATACGGAGTTTCAGACACGGTCGGAGTCATTTCCACAAAATCTAAATCAAGCATTTTTTAGAATCGAAAACTAAGACATGCATCTGCCCTGTGCACGCCTGCACTCCTAGAGGCACAGGATAATAGGGCTAAGAAACGCGCTCGTTTGAGCATGCCGACACGTACGTTGTAGACGATATCATTTCTTCGGAAGGTGAGGAGCTTTGGCCTTGTAACCCAATCGTGTGTTCGGAAAAATGTGAAAAGAAAATGTCGTATATAAAGCAATCAAATGAAGAAAATGTGCTACATTTTTTGCTCCTGCTTTTGCGTCAATTCCTATTCTATCCTATACTCACACCGAAAATGGGAGAGGAAACGCCGTGGTTGTCTGCATACGACGTATCAGAGGTGAATGACTGGATAGCACAGGCTGGTCTTATGGAAGGTGACCCGAGTCCGATCCTATCCTAATGACCATTTTGCTCCATCTACTTAGTTTGAACAGCGACGCAGAACGACAAGAATGCTATTCAGGTGAACTCGTCTCCTCTTTTAGGAGTTAGAAGAAATTTCAAAAGCGCAAAACACATGACGAGGATAATATCGCCTGGCGGTCCGCCAATTGGCGGCGTTGCAGCAAAAGTGAGAGCGTTTAGTAGAAATCCAAATCCTGCCGGTTTGGGTTTGCCTCCTAGAGGCGATGGTCGTGGTGCCCCGCCAACATCGGGACCACGACAGCCGACGACTCTTCGAGTAGGAGACTCCTCTGGTGGAGGCCCTGCAGAACAAGATGATGAATATGCAACTTCGAGAAGTGCAATCGTAACAACTCATCAAGATCAATATGCGGGATCGTCGAGTTCAACTGCACCTGCAGTATCCTTGAAGAGTACAGCAGGAGCTCCGCCAGCTACATTCTGCAGTCTTCTCGCGCCTGAGTTAACGCACGGACTCACGCCGTCTGAGATTGCAGAACTGGAGGCAAGTATGCGCGAGGACCTAGGTTTAGGTCCTAGTAGCTCATCTGGAGTTTCTACTCTAGTGATGCCAAACCCAAAGTATTATGCAGTTGATACTAATCTTAGTCATGATCGGGAGGAAGAAGAAGAACCGCGTACGAGCATTCCGTCAAGACAAGAAGCGCCCTCATTGCCGTCGAAAGGTGGTTGTGCCAGTAATGCTGGAGTAGAGACACAAGCCTCCATTCGGAGTGAGCCGACGCGTCTTCTGGTCAATTTCTATCCGCGTAGCGGCGGACGCGATCGAGCTATGTCGGCGGGCGAGTCTGGCTCTGAGAATTTAGTGTCTGGCGGAACGCCAAAAGCAAAGGCCCGCACTCATGCCGCAACGCGGATCACAAGTCATGCCCCGACCTACGTCGAGGTCACGCGCGTTAACCTCTCGGAGTCAGCGTCGGCCAGCAGGTAGTAGATTCATAATTCGAAAAACTAATGACTAGTATAATGTGAGAATGCCAAGCATATCCATATCATGAATATGTGTATATTCTGTAGGTCCAATAAGATCATTGCCATCACTATCACCGTTTGCTCATTTTCATGGTACTAGCTAGTCGTCGTAACTCTCTGTTAGTGTTACCTCCTCCTGGCGTAATGGTTTTCCGCATTGCTTGTACAGGATCGAAGAACCACGAGAGGAACCCAACGCCTCTGTCCCATCAACCGGGGTGACAGCTGATCGCTTGCGTCGTTCGTCTAGCATCGATTTGAGTATTGAGGGGTACGAACCAACCATGGAGCACTTACGGCAGATGGCACTGCCAACCTCAACGCCAGCAGCATACTCAGAATTCGCCGATTCTCAGGAGGTAGATTCCTTGCGCTTCCCGCCAGAGAGGGAACACAAGGATGCACCTTGGCCACTTCGCGCGCGCGCCATTTATGTCACAGATGATGATGATGATCATGATCAGGCGGAATTCGTTCATGATAGTACTCCAGAGCAGTCACAAGAACGTTTTTTTGAGGAAACAACAACAACTGAGGTAAAGCTGGGTCAACAACAGGTAGAAGAAGAAGAGACGGACCAACAGGGACTAGTGGGAATCATGGAGACCACATCTTGTGAGGCTTTGGTAGGAGAGATCGATGAAGCTCGGCGAGCGCTTGAGCGTCGTAGCGATCTACTGAGTCCTGTGCTATCGAGTAGTCAGCGAGAAAGTATTGCTCCTCTGCCGCTGGGAAGCAGTCGAGCAATATGTCGAGCTTTTGAAAACGAACAAGAAAGTGTGCGCGACGTGAAGGCGTTGCCGAACACGCGTCCAATTCGGAAAGGGCCTAAATCGACTGCAAGACGAAAGCACACTGCGATTAGCCATAGTAGAATACCCGATGTGGGGCACATGATTATGTCTTGCCGCTAAAAAGAAATAACTCCAATTTTGTTGTTGAGAAAAACCTAGCTGGTTAAATCGCTGATCAAGAATCTCAGGAGTCGTATTTGTCTGAAAGGGATGAGAAATCGCTCATGTGCGGCTTTTTTATCTGTGTGTTTCTAAGAATTTGACCCACCAGCGAAGCGGGGTCCCCAATTATCCGTATACACGGGGCATGTTTCGTCGTCGAAGCAGGACGCTCTCCGGCAGCGCAAGCGCACGCAGTGCAGACGGTGTTGGCGCCAAGTATTTCTGCATCTCCACACCAAACACGAACTCGTCTCCCTTGCTTGCAGCGAAACTTCTGGGCCAACAGCGGATGCGAGCGGCTAGCTATGGCGCACTCGAGTCTCCAGTGGAAGATGTTGTATTCGGGGAATACATCAGGGAAGACGAGCAGGACGTCGAAATATTAAGGGTTTCCAAATTTCATCATCCACTAACATCCTTCCCCTTACCCTAATTTCTAGTAGGGAGAAGGTCAAGGATGCTCTGGGGAATGTAATTCGGCAACCTCTAGAAATAGGAGAAAAGGCGCCTGCTGGTGACCGACTTGGAGGTCTGAGCATAGTCGATTTTGAGAGAAGTCCTGGCCAAGATCAAGACCGAGTTGGAGCTCTGAGCCTAGTCGATTTTGAGAAAAGTCGTGGTGAAGAACAAGATGATCCCCAAGCACTAAAGGCGAAGATAGCATCGCTGCGTGATGAGCATCATGATCATCAAGAAGTAGGAGCTGCGGAGGAGAGAGAAGGCCGTGCATCGACATTGGATGAAAAGGTGGATGAGCTGTCCGCACTGGTGCGCGAACACAACAAAAGGGGTGACGAGGCTGGAAGGCGGAGCAGAGTTCAAAGCCGTCGGGCGTCATCTGACCGGAGAGCAAAAGGGGCACCAATGTCGAGTCGTCCTCCCATGGTTGCAGAAGACTCCTCGGGAGGTGGCTCTTCTTTACCTCCAAGAGACACAGCGTCGTCCACTTCAATGGATAAACAGAGAGCGGCAGCAGCACTAGAAAATAATAAGGTGCGGTCGACCAGTAAGCAAGCAGAGCTTGGAAGTGGGAAGCTACCGGCGCGACCAGTTTTGCAGCACGAGGAAGCGTCGCGTGGGGAAGAGGGCTCTGCTGTTGCAGTTGCGGAAGGCGCACAAGGTCGATTAAGTTTACTGCGGCCCGCGCGCGTAACAGCGCGATCTGCGGCGTCGAGTCAGGGTGGTGGGCGAAGCACCAGCGCCAGGGGTCAGCCAAGCCAAGCAAATCCTCATGGTTCTTCAGTCGGATTCTCTCAACAACTGCTACTACAACAAGGCTCCTCAGCGTCCAAGAGTAGCGCATCTTCCACAGGTCCAAAAGGGGCTGCTTCTAAAACTACCACGCCAATATTGTCTGCAGCTTATGCTGGAGGTTCTGGCTCGTCGCATCAAAGCAAGGAAATTTTGCGAGTCGCGCAACAAAGCCTTCTACAGCAGACGCAACAGCTTGTTTTGCGGTGTTCCGCACGTGCAGCTGAGCAGATTCGAGGCGACCTCAGCGCTGAAGTAGCGCAGCAGCTCCAGACAGCAGCGTGCGAGAACGAAGCTGCGTTCGAGCGTGCCACTGGAAGCATGCGTGAAAAGGTGAACGCGATGGATGTTGTTACAACACGTATGGACGCGCGCTTGGCGCATGTAAACGCTGAAATCGACGCAATTCGCGAAGAATTTTATGACGGACAAACCCGTCTCCGAGAGGTGCAGGGCGAAATTTCCGTAGAAGTCGAAACGGCGCAGAAAGATCTCGCAAGAAGAATCGACGTGCTTTTATGGTCACATCGCAAGAATTGTTTTGGTGTGTATAAGTACTTCTTACTGTTCCTTCTTCTACTACTGAGGCTAGGAGTTGGAGTAAGCTGCACCAATAGATTAAGTACGTGTACGATCACGCATGAGACAGACGGACACACGACATTCGAGATTCAATTCATGATCTAATGTTCGGAGATGAGTTTACAGCCTTGCGAAGCGGCGTAGAGGAGATGCGCGCAGGCAGAGACGAGGATGCCGAAAAGCTGAAAAATGCCATGCAGAGGGACTCGAAGCGATTAGGAGGTACTCGGATTATCAGGAAAAAGCGGACATGATTACTGTTGCATGATGAATCTCGATACTGTTGCATGATGAATCTTTCGAGAAGTCTAGGTATGCGATGCTATGTATCTATAAAAGACTTTGCGACCAAAGATGGATTAGTTGGGCAGTTAAAGTTTGACGAAGCTACTGATCGGTTTTTATCCTCAACTGATTTCCGGACGTCCTCTTGCAGGTACCGCACAAGAGTTGCGGCGTCTGCAGACCGACTTTACTGTGTTGCGAACAGAAGTTGAGAGGCGAATAAAAGCGACAGAAACAGCGATGAAAAAGGATATTCGTTTGCATGCTCGCAAAGTATGCGCGCAGGTAATATATTTAGCAGGGCTCTCGGGGTCATCCGTAGTAGTCTAGATACCATCTTGAAGAGGCCGCGTCGCCGCCAGTTTTGGGCATTGCTTTGAGCGTGGGCGCGGGTGCTCTCGCTTCATATGACGGGCACCGAGATGAATAACTATGCGGCCCCGCGCCTGTGCGTACGCTTTGTCAAATAGGCGCGCCGCGAGTGGAGCACATGGCGGAAGCGGATAAGGGACCTGCCAAAAGCTTGCACATCCGTGGCCACTCTTCCTTGGAGAAACTGCCGCGCATTTTAACAGGGGGGCGCGTGCGTGTCGTCGTGGCCTCAGTGTGCTGCGTGACATCGCGCAAGGCGCGTGACATCGCGCAAGGCACACCCAAGCAGAGGCGGGCGGCTTTTTGTCCAGTATTCCTGAGCTGGGGCAGGCAGCCAGGGCGGCCTGCGCCCTTCCTGCGGAAGTCACTCGAGCGGGGTGGTGCAGTCTGTCAGGCAGTGGCGTGCAGCGTCGAAGTTGTGGGCTCTTGCAAGGTGAGGGCTTGGCTCATTCATTGCATCTGAGGCGCAGGGCTCGCGGTGTGTGGAGCGGATTCGAATGGCGGACAGTCTCGCACCTAAGAGGGGGCGCCCTTTCGCGCAGGCCGTGCTGTCTGTCTTGGTGGCCGAAGAGGTCGCACCTTCGTGGCAGTTGCCTCGCTCTCTAACTTTCGCAGACTCTCCGCGTGGGTCTTGCGGCACAAACTTGCCGGCCATGAATTGAGGCCCGTGCTCACTTGAGAGGCGTGCCGAATTTGGAAAAAGTAAGCGGGACGCGTTGGGGCTGTTGGATGGGCAGGAGCTCCGTGCCTTTCTGGGAGTGACGTTGTCCACTTGTTTTTAGATGGATACCAAGGCAGGAACGAACCAACCCCAGGAGGCCCTAGAGGACCTGGAGACAAGGGCCACGGGCTTCGCTCACCTCTCTGGGGTTGTCTCGCCACTGTCAGCCTCGGGCAAACTCTGACGCTCTGGCGGGGACTCCGATGGCATGCCGCGCGCCTGCTGAGTTTTACTCACAAGGGGCCAACCCTGAAGGAGAAGCTTCGCCGGTCTGTCAGGAGAGTGGAAAGCTTTGAGGCTGGCCCTCGGGTACCTTGCAGCGCTAGCCTCAAAGACTGCAGCACTTGACTGCCGCGATAGCTCTACAAGACGCGCCTGGGCGTGCTTCTCTAACCGTCAAGAGGACGCTACTGTGTTCGACGAAGACGGTGGCGCGCTTTTTGGACGAGGGCAGCTTTCTCGGCTTGGTCTCGACTGGCCTCCGTTAATGGAACTCGGCGAAAACTTCGATAGTAATCGACGAGGGCCGCGTCAAGTGTCAGCTCTTTAAGGGCTTCGCCTCCTTCGTCCATTTCGGTGAGCATGGCCTGCCTTGCCATCGCGGGGGATGGTTGTTGTATGAACATGGAGAGAAGTAGCCGGCTGTTGAGTAGTAACCTGATAAATGGACTGCAGCCGGTCGCGCCGTTGTGCAGAAGATGGCCGGGCGATGACGAGGGTGAGAGGGGGGGCCTGCTCGTCTGAGTATTACAAACCGCGCGAAGAAACTGGAACACGGAGCACCGACGTGGACTGCTCAAGGGGGACGCGTCTGCCTCGTGCGGGTTCTCGTGGTGGTTGCTTATCCCGCTGGCAGCGGGCGGCGCTCCAAGTGCCACTGCCAGCTGGGGCTGGCTGGTTGTTGGCTTGCCGCTGGTCGGATGTAGTGGGCCTGGGCGTCACCGGGAGACTAAGCTACCGTGTCGAGCCGGGGCCGGCGGGCCGTGCGTGGGTGGATTGTTCGATCAGCAAGCCAAGGCAAGGCCATGAAAGTGAAAGAAGCAAAGGACAGGAGAGACGCCGCGGCCGCGAATGTGGGAGCCTTGTCGGTCCAAGGGGCACGAGAAGTGGAAAATATAAAGAAAAGCATGCCCCAAAATAGTCTGCGTTTTTCTCTGGGCTTTCCGCTGAGTTTGCCATATGAAAATGATTGAATGATAGTGATGATATGGCTGTCGCTACTCAGACTCCGGCTGCGTTGTATCGTTCAACTTTTCAATCATACGACAAGGAGCTGCAAAAGGGGCTCGGCGCTAGTGCATTGAGCGAGATTAGCGCTTTGGAGGCAGAAGAGGCTGGAGAGAATTTCGTGACGCCGCATGGTAGTAGTAGCACACGATTCATTCCAACACGAGACAAGAAAGACGCAGCAGGTAATATCACACGTTTGAGAGATACTTCGAGATTGTTGTCAAGTACAAACGAAAACGTCATCACCATGTGAGTTGCGCTACCTCAACCTTTCATGATCTACTTGGATCTTCATTTTGAGTTTTAGATTTAGAACCTTCACGTTGATCGGGAAGCAACTCACAGTGACGTGGTGGAATTGCAACCATTGACTGTACTCACAATTTACACATCAGGGGGTCAAACATCGTTCACGGCTTTTTCCGCAGAAAACGCCGGAGAAGGTTCTTTGTCTTTGTCTGCGAGCGCGTCGTCGTCGAGCGTCGCTAAAGACGGCGCTGCAGGACCTGAGCAGTTAAAAATTTCCGGTGTGCCATCACAAGTCTTCCGTAGTGCGGCTCACGCTGGTGGCGAAGGGTCGTCGACGACGGCAAGTAGGAATGCGGCAGAGGGTGGGACGCCGACGGCCGCGTCCTCGGAACAGGAGTTCAAGCGAAAGGTAGCAGTGGAATGCAGGAAGCACATCGCTGCGTTTGAAAATTCAGTCTTCAAAAAACAGCAAGAAGCACAAGCCGCACAGTTTGCAGACTCTGATCGCACGCTGCGCAAAATTATGTACAACTTCAGGATAATCTTTATCTGATTTAAATTGTGATCCACACTCTTCTTCATTTTATTCTTAAAGACTCGGGAAAAAAAAAAGAATATTTATAATAAATACCGGAATTGTGAAAAAACCAAATAGAACAAGTTGCCCTCGTCGGCCTTTGCGTCCCTCTTTCATGTTATCCGTTGTCTCGTTGTCTGCGCGGCTGGACCAGTGTTGCGAGAAGCAGAAAGGGCTAGCTCGACGAATGAAGCAGCTGGAGGACAGCACTACGGGTCACGCGGTGCAGTTGAGCAGATCGTTTGAGCAGGGATTCGCAGAGCTCGCTTCGCGCGTAGATCGGCAGCTGACCGCAGTCCTCGAGACGGCGAAGTGCTACCGACAAGAGACGCACGCACGACTGACAGGCCTGCGGGATGAGGTGCGGGAGGAGGTAAGCGCTGAGTTGCGTGCCTCGGTGAACAACCTTGTGCAAGATGCCGTCCGGAGGTGTCTTGGGCATAGCGGACAGCGTGACTCAACAGTCGCGGACAGTCTCCCTGCGCGGATCGAGGAAGGGGATGCGAACGCGGATGCTTTCTGTTCTCGGAGTGTTTCATCAAACGAAGACCAAACCGGAGCGACACCGAGTGGCGCAAAGAGCAGGAGTGCGATGCGGGCGGCGATCGCGAAGAATTCAGGTGGCAAGCTTTCGTCAGGCCGGAAAAAGTTTATGAATAGACGCGCGCTTGCCGGGAGACCATTACACAAGAAGCGGCACGGGGCAAAGAGTATCAGCGCGAGTCATAGCTCAGCAAGCCTGACCGGTACTGTGGACGATGCGTGGGAGCTCGGTGCTGGAGATGGAGGTACGCGAGTACAGTGTGCGTAATGATTTTTAAGATTTTTTTACCACTTACAGATGGATACCGAGGCAGCGATTGCACGCCTGTGTGCTCGTTGCACTACTTTGGTTCTGGTGGAATTCGTGAAGATTGCCAGGTCGTTTCTTTGTTCATCCCTTCAAACTCAAGTTTGATTTGTCATAGTGCGTTGATGTAGCTCAACATCTGTAGTTGCCTTAAAATTTTGATTTCCAGGTCCATCCGAGTCCGATATTGGCAATGAGATTCCGATTTCGTCGCAACAAGTACACGCAGATTTGAAGACTATGCGGCTCACGACTCCGCGGGATAGGACTACGAATGGTAAGCTGATGAAGAGTAACACTACACCTGTCCCTGCTTCTGTGAACAGAGAGCCGACAGTCTTGAGAGGTGGCCATTTGTCCGAAGAGCGACGAAACAGCCTCTCGAGAGCCCACCTGTTGGCAGCAGAACACGCTGAGATCGATACGAGCGGGCAAGTGACTCCTTTGGAGGTCGAGAGCTGTTAATGCGAACGCCAAGACTAGGGTATCGTATCCATAGTTACATGAGCTAGGGCAATCGCTTTATATTGGTTCGTTTTTATCAAATGCGGACATGATAAGTACTTCCTTACATAAAATGATGACCATGCACTTGTTCTAAGCTCTATAAGCAATGTGCTTTTTTAGAGTATAGTTGCAGACCACTAGGTTCAGGTTCTGGCTGTGACGCTCTGCTCCTCGGAGAAAGACTCGAGATTTTGAGAATATAGATTCATAGTTCTTGTTGGAAAACTACAGAGGTGCTCGTGATAAATCGCCGCTACAGCACAGAATACATTCCCTGAAAAAACCTCTACATTTCAAATTCGCGTATTAATGACTTGAACGGAGTTTCTGTAGACCAGATGAATTACTTAGCTACTTACAGTCCAGCTTGAACCCGAGCGGTGTAATCCCCGTTATGAAATGAAAGATCGCGAGCCTGGGTGGGAGGAGATATCACTTTGGGCTGAAAAGATTTATTCTATGCCGCCGCGACATGAATGAACGAAAAAAACAAGATTAGAGAACATAATCCTGAGCTTAATCTGAATAGCACACATGCGAACTGTTTTCATCCATTTTCCCTTGATTTCTCAAAAGCGAACCACGATTTTATTACTTATTCATCTATGCAGCAATGAATTCATCAGAACGGCAAGCAAATGAGTCCCAATGAATCTTAAAAATACAAACTTCTTACCTTTATGACTTTCAAATATACTACTATCTAAGTTCCACCTTCCAGCGTGTCGTTTGAGAAAACTTAGACATAGCCTAAAAGAATGCACACACAACACGGCCGCGATCGATGTTTTTTTCGAAATTGCTCAACCAAGATATCATACAATGAATAGAAGACATTGATGATCCTCCGATTAGCGATAGCGAAGAAAAAGAAATGCTGTCTTTTACAGGATCACTTACGAATGGACAATCAACCTGGTCAGCACCTTGAGGTGTCAAAACCAAAACAAATCGACAATAAACTCTAGGGCAATTATGCGCGAAAAACTTCTCGGTCCCGCTCTCAAGTGCACTTTTCTGGCATTTACTACGTTGGTTCTGTATAATTGAAATCAGACGAGAGATGTTGGTTGGGTTGATCTTCATCTAATCTAGGGCGCGGAGGTTAGTTAAGTGCTGAATATCACAGACAGAGGCGAAGCACGATCTCCAAATAATGGATTGAGTTTGAAATAACTTTCAGCACCATAAAGATTACAGTCATTTTCTCTTTTTAAGACAATGGCCATTGGATTTTGAATTTCCTACCACCAAAACCTGTTGCAACAGGAGCCAAAACATCACACGTCACCTTCGTGTGTGTCTACGTAATTTTTTTCACCTTGCGCTCCACAGTCGTTCATCGAACGACATCGGACGCAACTCTTTTACCATGTAACGGATTTTTCCGAACAAAATATACAACTTTGTGGCTAACATTGGTGTTGATGATCAAGTTACTCACGTCCTCGTTTGCAAAAGTTTTACATCATCTTCTTCTTTTATGCTACAGATAGAGGATTATTGAGAGCTTACGGGAAGTTTTTTTTTTTTTCTCTTGACGCTTATCTTCTGAATGACTTCTTGAGAATAGCCGTCCGAAAGCGAAAGAGCAAGGAAGCGTTTGGCTGCAGTGCTAGGTCTTGCGTACAGTAACATCGCTTCTCTGGCGGCGCTAAACCCGTGCGTAGTATTGTCGCTGCGCCTTCCCGAGATAATTCTTTGCTGCCGGTGCAACATCTTCGACGGTCGACGACAATGGTATCAGAGCGGCCGTGTGCGTTCGCGTCGGGTCTGAAGGTGCGGGTTTTTGCCCATGATGGCGCAGATCTAGCGCAGATTCCGATTCTTGGTAGCGATGCTGAGTTGTTTTTCAAGGATATGACGTCGCTCGACCTGAAAAAATCTGATGCTTCCTCCTCTTACTCAGCCTCGGCGCCAAATAAGAACAACTTTGGTGGCGGGAGAGGACTGCAAAAGCAGCGTGGTGAGCAGGCGAGCAGCACATCGCCAAGGGCACAAGGAGCGGCAAGTACCTTCATGTCTGGGGCTTTCCCAAATTTCGTTTTCGATGCGAAAAAGACAAAAAGCGGGAGCAGCACGCAGTGGCTGGCTAAGCGCGTAGATGACGAGCTACATCTTTTCCCGGCAAGAAGCACCTTCTCTTTCGACAAGAGAGTCAAGGTACAACGCTATTTCAAAATCATGAAAAGTTTTCTTCTCATTTTGTGCTCATCTCTTTGGAAATTCAGGATGTTTTGTCGCATCTTTCATCGCTTGTTCGGACAACAAGTCGTTTTAGTTGTTAGAAGTCCTCTGAGAGCTATTCATGTTGAGTCTTGCTTTTTCAACGATTTTTCAACAGGGCGAGGCAGATCTGCAGGCGGCAATGCAGAAGATGAAGGAGCAAGAGCAAAGGGTAGCCCAGGACCTGAAGGAGTGGGATGAGACGCGGAAGAACAAGTCAACTGCTGTCGGCGGGGTCTTAGGCGGAATGGGGGACGCTGGTGCAGCTGCCGGGGCCCTACTCGGAGGTGATGCAGGTCCGTCGGAAAGTAGTGTGAGTAAAAGACCCTACGTGCGAACAGGTTGTGCGGAACTGGACGAGGAGAACAAGTTTTTGTCCCTCTTAGAGGATCCAAGTCAAAGGGCGGCGCAGAAATTCTCGAAGGAAGACGCTTCCTTCAAGAAAAAGCGGAAACTGTTGCAAGAGCGTATGGCCTATAGCAAGATGGAGTCCAATGTTCCGGAGACGGCAGTGGCAACCACGTTCCTGAAGAGGGGAGACGACGACGAGTACGACTGGGATGGAGAGGAGAACGACCGGTTTTCCGATGATGAGGGAAACGACGGTGGCGAGGATGACAACATCGAAAACGCAAGGGAGATGGCCGGTGATATGCTGGCGGACGAAGATGCGGCCGAGAAAGACGCGAAGTACCAACCGGAAGGAAAGGACGGGGCTGAATGTACTTACAACTATTTCCTTCATTGCTTTAGCTGGTCGAAGGTAGAACGAAGTGATCAGGACGAAAATCTTAGGATCGTCGATCATTCTTCGTGCCTTGTATAGATAATAAGTAAAAATCTTCCCAATCTGTTTCCAAGTCCAAACAAATAATTACAGTTGATCGTCTGTCGTCGATCTTGAAGCGTGAGGACGCCTCAGGCGCTGCTCAGCTGGCTCAGGAGCTGGATGAATTGAGTATGATGGAGTTAGAAGAGGAGGAAGCCGCCGCTGAGCGAAGAGCTGCGGCGGCAGCTGCGTCATCATCTGGCACTGGAGCTGGAGGCCAGAGCGCAGCAGGTAGCAGTACCAGTGCAGGTACGAGCGTGGCTGAAGTGGTAGATAGGCTATTTGAGACGCGAACGGTGGTGTCTGTTAACACGTTACTGAGCTCCTTGGGGATCGTGACGGCAGCGGACAAGCAATCGGATAAGTGGAAAGACGCGAAAGCCCATTTGAAAAAACATTACACGGCACAAAAAAACAACGGCCAATACGTCTTCACGAAAAAAGTACAGAAGTGAGGACGAGTACGAGAGGGACGTTGTGACTTGTATTTTCCTGGACCTTTCCAACTCGACGCACACAAACTTGCTTCCCACAAAAACCTTACTACGTTGCCTTTTATCCCGTACGAAATTTTCGAAGTGGACGACCCTCGAGGCACAAAAGATATTTCTTCTGAACAAAATGTTCTTTCGAAGCCTTGCAGCATCCTCATTGTTCCTTGACCGGCACTTCTTTTAATGAATCCAACGGAGTTGAAAAAGACAAGGACATCGCAACAGCCATCTTGACTACTCTTTCGCATGCCTTTCAGCCATTCCTTCAAAGTTCCAACAACAGTTCTCCTGTAGAGCAGAAAGAATACTAATCATTGTCCAACATGTTGGAGAAAGTTTATTCGTGCAATATGAAAGTATTCGGTGTGCGTGTGTCTCTTGAACACGTGCTTTATTTTCAGAGCACCAGTATCAGTAGCAGGACTGCCGGAAGTCATTCTGAACCGGAAATGCTTTTTAACAAGGACAAAAGTCTCATCGGCCATCGGTTTTGTTGCATAAAAAAGATGAATATAATCTCCTGCAGGAGCATATTGGATCAACGAACAGGAGCTACATCTACAAAAACAGTAACCACCACATTCTTTGAATGTCATATCCAATGCACGCAGAGATGAATGAATTGCCAGAGAGGGCGTGAGAGCGCCTGGTTTTCCAGGCATGGCGACGGGCCCGTCACGGAATCAGACGCTTGCATTTGATCTCATTCTTAGGACTTTTTGCTACTGACGCTTAGTTCTTTTGCCTCAATCTTCTGCTTATGCATTATAAGAAGATGTGAGTACCTACTCTGTCACTGTCTTTGTTGGTTCTTTTTCTTGGGAATTTCGTAGGTTCATCACTTATTGTTAGTTCGTTGCTTGTTTCTTTACAAGGATCTGAGAAATCGTACTAGTGTACTAGCATAAAGTCGTCCCACTCCCGGCAACAACAAGAAAGAATGGGAGATTCACATGCGCAGCAGCACACTACTCCTTCGGGAGGGGGTTACTTCGACAAGAAGGGTGAGATCAACGAACTGCGAACGTTGCTGCGACAGGTGATGGCCGAAAGCAACAATGAGGAAAAGCGACGTGATGCCTTGAAGAAAGTAATCGCCTACATGACTTTGGGTATCGATGTGTCGCGCCTCTTCAGCGACGTCGTCATGGCCTCGCACACACAAGACGTCGTCCAGAAAAAGATGATCTATCTTTACCTCACAAATTATGAAACAGGATATCATGATCATTTTGGATCGTCCTAAATAGAAACATGATCAATCAATCTAGATGTAGAAGTGTCTCGCAGAAGGGAGCACAATTGTGATGCCTCCGGAAGTACCTTACACATTTTTTTCAGAGGGTTTCCAGAAGAACAGTTTGATATCACACCTTCTGCCTTTCTTCATTTTTTCTACGCCGAGAGCAACGGTGAACTAGCTCTTTTGGCTATCAACACCTTGCAGAAAGACTGCCGCGATGAGGATCCAACCATCCGCGGGTTGGCCTTACGCAGTCTCTGTTCGTTGAAGTTGCCTGATATGCTGGAGTATCTTGAGCCCGCTGCAGTGAATGGGCTACGCGACGCCTCCGGTTACGTCCGGAAGTCTGCGGTTGTCGGGATTTTAAAAATTTTCCATCTTTCACCAATTAGTGTGCGCGAAAGCGATGAAATTTTGGACCGTTTATACGCCTTGGTGGCGGACCCAGATGGTCACGTAGCCACGAATGCGATTTTCGCTCTAGAAGAAATCCTCAAGGACTGCGGAGGAATGACAGTCAATAGTATGAAAGGATGAAAATTACTTACTCCTACTAGGCTGCTAATTGAGGGCGAGTAGTATCATTCATCATCCACGTACATTTTACTGGTCGGTGAAGTGGAACAATGATATTTATTTTTAGTTAGCGATTATCTGAAAATTCAGAGAACCTTTTTACTCACAAGCATAAGTCGCCGTGCTTGAACAACTCTCTTCTAAGACGGAACCTTTGATCGAGCATTTGTTGAACCGGTTGAACCAGCTACCGGAGTGGGGCCAAAGCGTCGTGCTTCACGCTTTGCTCACAAAATACGACATAGCAACGGAAGCAGAAATGTATGACGTGATGAACCTGCTCGAGCCGCTCTTGAAGCAGTCCAGTGCAAGTGTCATTTATGAGGAAAAAGTCTGCAAATTTGAGAGAGGATATTACCGCGAGGAATATCCAAGCTTCTTCACAGTAGGTTAGTACTAGCGTGGTCGTTCTGGTCGAAGTTGTAGGACACTTAGAATTCTCATCATAGCGACTAGTTTAATTTACTGTCGGACTGACCACTATCAAGTTTTCGCTGAACCAGAAGAACCTCTCTCCCTCTTCATCGCTGCATCAGCGTAGCGGAGATTTTTCTGCACATTACGCAGAGGGCTCCTCTCGAGTTGCAGACACAAGTGCTAGGACGGCTTAAAGGGCCACTGTTGACTCTAGTCGCAACAAATTCGATGGAGCTAGGGTTTGCGGTATTGTCGCACATTCACTGCTTGCTATCGCGCATGTTAGGCGAGAACGCATCGGTGGACCCACTAGTGTTGATCCCGAGCTGGATCGAGGACTACAAACAGTTCTTCGTAAAGTGGAACGACTTTACCTACGTAAAGCGTGTGAAATTATGGCAGGTTGGTTCTTGCTGGCTTGCTTGTGTATTTGTTTGTTTGGATGCGCTCTGGTCTTGATTATTTAGTCGTAGCGTACTAGACAAGTTTTCAATCTTCTAGTTGCTAGAAACATTCACGAATGATAGTAGAAAACGATCAAGATGATGAGAAAAGAATTGCCATTCTAAGAAAGCTGGACATTTTGTGCTTACTGGTGGTTCCGGGAAACGCCGCGACGGTGATATCGGAGATCCGGGAGTCGGTGACAGATTTGTCGAGCGAAATTTCGAAACATGCAATTCAATGCTTGGGCAACATCGCCCTGCGCTGTCCCGAAAACGGTGGCTACATCGGCCAGGTCGTCCAAACGCTACTTGACCTTCTGCAATTAGGATCCAGTGGTGGGGACACATCCAGCACCGCTGCGACAGGCGCATCTGGTGACTATGGGTACGGCGCGGCGTCGCAGTACGTTGTCACGGAGACCGCGGTAGTAATGAAGGATATCCTGAGGAAATACCCAGAGCAATTTGCGGAAGTAGGCCCGTCACTGGAGCGCGTCCTGGAGAGTGTGGAAGGCTCGGGCGAAGGCAAGGCCGCGCTCGTCTGGATGTTGGGCGAATTTGGGAGCAGGATCAGTGAGGGACCGTATCTACTAGAGCCATTGATCGAGGACTACGAGTCTCTGGAGCCGGTGGTCAAGGGTGAGCTGCTCATCGCCGCGGCCAAGCTGTTTTTCGCGCGCCCACGTGAATGTCAAATCCTGTTGGGCAAGTTGCTGGATGCGGCGTTGAAAGAGGAACGGGTGGACTTGAGGGATCGCGCTTTGTTGTATTATAGACTTCTGCTCGCTAATGCAGAAGAGGCGAAGCGGGTGATTTGCGGCACAACGAAGCAGAGAGTGAAAGGCGCCTTCCAGGAAGACGTGCGCGCAGCGGTAGACGCGCGCATATTCCGTGAATTCAACACGCTTAGTGTCATCTACAAAAAGCCGGCCGCCAAGTTCTGCACGTTGCTGGACGGTTCGGAAGTGGCTTACCGAGGTGGCCATGTTCCAAGTGGCCCCAATATCCCGAAAGCGGGCACGACATCTTCAATCAGTGAGCAGCCTCCTCAGAGCAGTGCATCTGCGGCCAATGGCACTATGGCGAGTGCAGCAGCAGCACCGGTTGATCTGTTAGACGGAACCCCCGCACCACCGGCAGCACCCACCTCCGCGGGTCTGGATTTGCTTGGTGTCGACGATTCGCGAGATCTCCTTGCTGGCAACACGCCAGCTTCGGGAGCTTCCCTTGACATCCTGCTGGACGGCGGTGGACCAGCGTCTTCTTCATCCAAAGCAGCACCCGGTGGGTTTGTGGTCCCACCACCGGGACAGTCCGAGCTTGCAGGTGCAGAGTTCGAGGAGACCTGGACATCGTGGCCAGTGCTCGTAGAAGAATCGCGCGCGTTCAACGCGCCCGCGCAGCTGGACGCGCTAGACTCTTTGGTGCAGAGTGCACTCGAAAAAGTGCACCTGCAATGTCTCGCGAGTGGCTTCTTACCAGAAGAACGCATGCTCAAATTTTACCTCTACGGCTTTGTTAGCAATGCTAGTGCGGAACAAAATAGTAATACGGTTGAAGATCTTCTCGACGCAGCGGCAGCAGCACCCGCCACGGGAGCTGCGTCGGTGATGCTGGTGGAGATTTTACTCCAAGGACAGGAGCAAAAGGCGCAAATCACTGTGAAAGGTTCAGGCTCTTGTCCAGAAACCGCGAAAGCTCAGGTGTGGGAAGCACTGCGCCCCTTTCTCTAGCAGTGCGCACTGGCATCGACTGGCATAATCTACCGGTGTAAGAACATATCTGAGTCTGATCGCGTTGACGACCCGACTTTTTTCATCTTGATGAAGGTGCTTTAACAAACAAATTTCTGACACCCCCAAAATGATACTGCGCCCGCGTGTGTGATAGAAAACGGATAGCACACAACACCGAGGACGATGCCGATGCGTTTCTACTCTTTCCAAAAACTGAAGGAAGGTATGGATTTCAGATCTTAGTGATATTCATGATCACACACGACTCGTTGTCATCTATCTTGGATTTCATCGTGTTGGGCAGGTCTGCTACGAGTGAAGATACTTCGATCATTGGCCAAGCTTGTTCCGAGCGATCCTGATCTCGTGGGCAGAATGAAATCAAGAAGAGCTGCTATGGGCTGAATGCTAATCGTTCGTCCGCCTCCGTTGCCTATGATCGGTTCTTCACAAAGAAATGATCATGTCAGATTATGACTCCACCAAAAGTGGAAGGTGACCTCAGGAAAATGTTGGATCTGTGGTAAGCACCTGGTAGGATAAGAATCACACGAGGCGATCTTGCTATGAATCACGCTGTTCGATTTATTCCCGCGACGATGTATCTTGACATAGTTCAACTCAATGCTAGCTCAAAAAGTCAATGCACTTAAGTGCTCATGATGTAAGTTGTCCTGACAGCACGTCACTATAAGGACGTCTCTCTCAGGCAACATATGTGGCCATCCCTTTTTATCGTGCTACGGAACCCGTGGACTTCCTTGACACCCGCGACTAAAAAGTGTTGATTGATTTTGTCTGTGTTTCTTATTTTCTTATTTTCTTGAGACTTGACCTTTACAACAGAGTCTGCCTCGTTCATCTGCCGTTGATCCTTTTCCTTTCCTTGTTCTTACCCTGCCTTGTTTTAGTGACGAGTAATCTCACGAGTAGACAAGATGGCGAACGAAAGCGCGAAGTTCATGAAGAACGCCTATATAGGCTGGACGTCAACGGCGGGCTTGCACTATGACTTTAACTATGACGCAGAGAAAGTCCGCGCGCTCAACGAGAAGGAGAAGTGGCGACTCAAAAGAGAGGGCAAATGGAAGAAACAGCAGATTGAAATGACCATGATCGTGCCCTTCACGTTCACCTGCGAAACATGTGCCGAATTCGTCTACATAGGTACTTTTACGATTTCTGTACGTACTTTAGCATTTCTTGTGAACAATGCTTCACCTATTACATGAGCCTTTTGACAACGACAGTCACAACACTAAAACGCAAAGAATTCTTAGAAACCTCGTGAAGCTTATATATACTTTCATACCCATGCGACCGAGGTAACACAACGCAAGCATTTGTATTCATGTCTATCATGAAGCTTCACCGTCCGCTAACCACGATGAATATCAATCAATCTATCAGGTAAAAAGTTGAACTTTAAGATGGAGCGAGTACGTGGAGAGTACCAGTGTGGACTAAGCATTTACCGTTTCTTTGGAAAATGTCCACACTGTCAATCCGGGTTTACGTTCAAGACGGATCCGAAGTCTCAAGGTTACGTCATGGAAAGCGGTGGTTCACGAGCTTACGAACACGGACAAACGGTTCTGGAAGGGGAGAAACTACTAGAAGAAGAGAAAGAAGATTTATGGAAAGGGATTGTTTCAACTTCATTTTTTGCGTCACATGTTGAAATTGAAAAGAAGCTAGCATGATCGCTAGCAGTTTCAAACATTTATATTTACCCCACAAGGAGTAAGAACATAAGAAGTTACAACTGTGGCATTTCCTCTATCTGAAGGTCCCCCTTCTAGGGCACTACTGGCGTCTTTTCTACCTCTCAATGATTATGCTTTTTTCTAAGTTTAGCCGCGGCAGACAAGATGCGGGAAATTCAGCAGGCCGCCGAAAGCGCCGCGGAGCAGATGCGCGTGCAGGAGGCGCTTGAGGAGACGATGGCCATTCAGAAACGGGCAGGCCGAGATCGCGACATGGTCATTAACCAGGCTCTAGCGGCTCTAGACTTTTTATACAGCGCAGCCCAGGACCGAGCGATCCTCCAGGACGAGGACGGCAGTGGTGGCGCTAGGGAGGCAGAGACGGCAGCGGAGGACCTGGAGGAGTATCTAGCCTTCATGGCCAGAATGCAGGTAGAAGCGGATGAACTGAGAAACGCAAAGATAGACCGGGAACTCCGCAACTTCGAGGCTGGCGGGAGTGCGGCTAGCAGCTCCACTGGAGGTGGGCTTGAGTCATTTACAGGTCAAGATCTGGTGACAGAGATTGGCCCAGCCATGGAGCCAGGGACCCTAAACAAGCCCGAAAAAGACGTTTTCGGAGACGCTGAGGCGGCGGACGTGGAGAAGCAAGCCGTGCAACCAAAGGCGGCGCAAAGCAAAGGTGGCGTAAACAAAAAACCGCAACTGCGCAAGAAAAGAGCGCCGCTCACCGCAGACGCGCAGGTGAGGGAACGAAGTCCAAAACGAGAAGAAAAAGTCAAAGCGTTTAGCACGGGATACAGTGACTCTAGCGATTGACGATGCTCATTGTACAACTACAAATGCAGACGATATGTTCTCGATGAACCTCCCTTATCCCCATTCCCATGTCGTACCATGATTCAATTTTTTTTCGCGAAAGAAGAACTAATCCCGAATGAGCCAGGCAAAAGCAAAACTCTTGCTATGATGGTGTTCATCCAAATGAAAGATGTAACTCAAAGCACTTTTTTCCACACTGCAACACTACGTACCGCTAGCAGAAAGGTTGTTTGAGCAGGATAAAGTTCAAGTTTTCGATTTCTAGAAAGTTGAGGACATCGAAAGTCGTGAAAGGTGGCATTGATTCGAAATGACAATCAACAAAAGAAAGAATGGAGTAGAACGCTTTTCTTGCGCACTATTGTCTGTCTTTTGTCTATTTGAACGTGTGATACATTATTTTTTCAGGTGAAATAGTCTTGATAGATCGTGTTTGGGACAGCATGTGTGATGAGAGTTGACATACCATGACATGGGTAGATAGCAGCGTTAAACTCCAATGCAAGACTTTGTTTACTCGGTGAATACTTGACTACAAGAAAGAATTCGCCAACCACAGTTTCAAAGGATGAGCGGGAGTCAACGCAGTGCCGTGTCAGGTGATATCGTCTTCATCACTGACGATGAGTCTTCACAAGAGCAACTTTTGCTGAGGGGCCACCTCAGGGAGGCTGGGGCTTTTGAGGCCCTCCACGCTCCTGCTAGCGACAATAATAATCAAGATGCTCCTCGTGGTGAACAGGTATCTTCTTCACAAGGAGCGGCTATTGAAAGTGGTGCTCTTGCTGGACGGTCGCAAGATGCGGTTTTGAGTCAAGGTAGCAGCTTCATTTTGCCGCGGAGTTGCCGTCGACCACAGGAGCCGGGACGACCGATTGCCAACTTGTCACAAGACCTAGATGGTGCTTTTGCTGCTGACGCCAATTTTGCAGAACGGCAGGAAGTGGACTCAACAGCGGGTGGACGACCGGCTGAAGTGGATGACCGGCTCGACGCTTCCGTATTAATTTTGGACCCGAAAACGACGGCGTTTGAAGCTGGTGCTTTCTCGGCAAAGCCACAACACATTGGCGCAGCTCCTCCTGTCGACTTAGCAGCACCTGCAGCCTTGTTGTCGCAGCAACTTGGCGTTGAGAATTCGCAATTTGTGGCACGATCAATCTCACAACAGAGCAATCCGTTCGCGTCGCAACAGAGTAATCCAAACCCCGCATACTCTCCTGCGCCGATACATGCAGGAGGGCGCTTAGGGACAGATGGCGCGATTATTAACGTCGACGTCGTCATGGATGAGAATAGAGGTGCGGGAAAAAGTGAGATACTTCTAGGAGGTGAAAATAGACCACGAGATGTTCTTGATGCTGGTTCTGGTGGGGCAACGACCTCTTCTACAGCTAGCAACCTGTTGCGAAGAATGCAACAGCAACGCGCTGTCCTTGGTAAAAAACCGCTTGTAGCTGAAATTATTCCGTCATTCGCAAGTCGCGATGGTCGTGCCGTCAAGAACCCTGATGCGGTAGATGAGGATGAAGATAGCCATCGATTACATAGGGCCACCTCTTCGAAGAGCACGCCTGGAAGTACACGTGCACAAAAGCGCGTGGTTTTGATTCCTAGCCACGGGGTGAAGCGGCGAAAATTTGAAGAGGAGCCGGAGATAATCTCCTTGCATTCGTCTTCCGGCTCGGATGGAGAGGCACAGAAAGGCAGACCACAGAGTGCAGTACGAAAGAATCTGGACGACCCGGCATCTTCCGCAAGAAGTCGAGGGAGAGCACTGTCGCGAGGACAAGACGAGGAAAACAAGATAAATGCAGTAGGTGCATTTCAGAAAAGAACTCCAGTGTCTGCGCGAGGAGAGCAACGGAATCAGCAAGCATTTACTTCTGAAGCGAAGAGTAAGGGTGTTGGCCTCGCTTTCAATGCCTTCGGAGGATCAACTGCCTTCAGCTCCGGCGCAATTGAGGAACCGGACGCGGGTTCGCGAAGCCGCGTCCCGCCCGAACCGCGGACACCAGCGCGGAAAACAACTCCGGGAAACAAGAGAAACCGAAGCGAAAGTGCGGCTCCGCGTAGCGCAAAAGCAAAGGCCAGCGGCTCACGAAGTTCTGCACGTCGTCCAGGAGCGGCAAAATTGCAGATTGTCCGAGACAGTTTTGGACGTTTCGTCTATGATTCTCTTGGTGAAGATGAGCTGAAGCGGTGGGCTGTTGCTTGGGGTCTCAAAGTCAATTCAGGTAAGGCGTTTTTATCACAAAAAGTCGAAGCCATGCTCCGATTTCTGTGCGATGATGACGCCGGCCAGTTCGACCAAATGCTCGCAAAGTCTCTCGATCTTCACAAAGGCAGTGCCATGAAGAAGGAAGAAGACCAAAAAAATGCCGATGAGAGCACTGGTGGACGAGAAGATGCTGTTGATATTCATAATAGGGAAAGGAACGACATCAAGGCACCGGATCTATCAGGGGGTTTAGGAAGAACAGGCAGTGCGCAAAAATCTAGACATGCCACACCTTCTCGCATTGACGCCGTTACCGGTTTGAGTCTTGACACGATGATGACGCGTGCGATAAAGGGCAGCCCCTTGTGGGATGACATACTGTTGTACAAGCCCGTTATCCCTCAAAAAGTTCAGCAGTATCTACAGGAAGCGCTGTCGCGTAAAGTGGGTCTGCAGACGGTAAAGGAGTACTTGGAGAGGCAGGGCGTGCTCTACTCAAAGTAGTGGCTGCTCTAGAAGTGTCGGACATGCTGTCAACATTACTACGCGTTTTCGTTTATTCAACCTGGTGGTGCTGCCGTCGAACTTTATTCTTGAAAAAAAAACACTTCTTCTCGGTTCTATTTGCTCCTTCGAGACGATCCCGTGGTTTTATTTCCAGCAGATAAGAATGAGATGAAGCAAGCATACTCTTGACATATAAAGTCACATATCGGTTCCCAAATTTTATTTTCCCAATACTCGAAAAGCCTGTGACGTGATCTTTTGCTTGTACAGTTCCGTGCGTGACTGATCAGACGAGAATGAAAACAGCAGCGAGATATTGTTCTTAATCACGGCTGCTTCGCCGGCTCGTCGTCGTCTGTTAGGGCTGTATAAGCGTTTAGCTTCTATTGGAAATTTTCTGTATTGTGGTTGTGAGTTGAGAAGGACGTGCTAGAGGCGAGGATGAAATGTTAATTCAATAGTTTACTGGCTTCCGCGTGATTTGCACATGCAAAACTAGCTCTTGTTAGAGACTCCGTAATTCAGAACGATTGCCTTAATGTTAATATCGTAGGAGAATTTATACCAACATTCGAAGCGGTGTGAGTTGTAACGTTGAATATTTGCACAGGCTTTTGCACAGATATCAGCTGTAGATGTAACAAGGCATGTGATTTTTCCTGTAGTCTGAAAGAAGAGTGGCTGCCTTCGTACATTTAATTATTGCGTTGATGTTGTGTCAGCATACTAGGCTAGAAGATGAAGACGTTAACGTTATGATGACGTGCTTGCGGTCGTTGGGGAATGCGTCCCCGTATCTTGAGCATTGTCATGTCGAATAGGGCTTTCCTGGCATCGATTTTGCGCTCCTCTTCTTGAGGGTTGTTCTCGCTGTTGAACAGCGATGACGCAGTCACCTACACCGGAACCATTGTCGGGATGGAGCGACGAGGCGAAGTCGACAGTGCCGTCGGAGACGCACTACCTGTCGGACGGGACCGAGTCGTTTCGGTCTGCGGATGACGAGTCTGTGCCGCGGGGTCGAAACAGCTTTGCCTCCATCCCGCCTGGACGAGACTCCTTTGCCTCAATACCACCTGGCGCTTACAAGAGCGTCGGAGGGAAGCTGTATGACAACGCGGAAGCAGATCAGGACGTCCCATCTTCGGGCGACTCGGAGATTCTCCCATCCTCGGGAGTCGAAGAGCTACCTGAGCAGTCTACATCACGCAGTGCAGACGAGAAAAATGAAAGTAGTACTCACTCAGGCGTCGATCTGCAACGAGCAGCATCTGCGTCTTCATCTTCTTCAAGCGGTGTCGAGAGTCGACAAGACTCAGGAGGTTTTCGTGTGGCCTCCGCCACGAGCAAGCAGGGCAGAGGGAAGAAGCGATCAGAAAATAATCAGCAGCAGAACTCGTCTGGTCCGTCGTCAAATCAGGAGAGCGTTGCTGACGACGCACCCCCCGTTCCCTATCCTAGAAAAAGTACGGGAAATGAGCCGAACTCCTCCTTGGAAGAGGCACGTCCTGACAGTCACACAAATCCAGAGTTGGCTGATGTGCCGAGCAGCGTAGAACCAAATGGACTCAACGTTGAGGCGCAAGAAGTGGCGGCTTCGCCCGAAGATGTTAACGTTCTTGGAGAAGTTACGGTTCGCTTACCGAGTTCGAGTGCAAGTCAGCCTCCGTCGGCAAATGGCACAAATTCAGGCGCTGATAGGAAGACAAACGGCTGGAATCCCAGCAGCAAGATAAGCAAAAATAGTTCCAGTCCGACACCTAGTAGTTCACCAAACTCGCAGAGTCCGCAAGACACAATAGGTGGAACGAATACCGGTAAAGGGCACCAGAGCGCGGCAGCGAAGCGCCGTGCCAGGAAAAACAAGAGTAAGGATGCAGCACAGGCAGCGCGTGTTGAACAGCAAGAGCCCTCTCAAGAGGTGTTTGAGGAAAACGCAAGTCGACGCTTCGCCGGAGTAGAAGAAGACACTGGAGATAAGGCGACTGCAGACGATGAGAAAGGCCTGCCCGATGGTGACCACGGGAACCAGCCACCTAGCGAAAAAACAATACCAGCAGGTGCCAGCGCCTCGAAATCGAGTGTCGAAGATCCGAGGCCCGAAAGTTCATCATCACTAAAACCAGACAAGAATGAGAGTAGAGACCCGCCGAAGGAAGTCGAGCACGCAGCTTCGCCAATACCTGTAAACGAGACTCCCAAGAGTGCCAGCGTTAGCCCGAGAGCAACTTCCAGTAGTCCTCCAAGCTCTGGCAAGCGTGCGCGGAAAAAAATGGTTGTTGGTGTAGTGACGCCGCGAACTGAAGACGAAGAAACGAAGCCAGATAGCTCCTTGAGGAGCAAACCGAAGATAGAACCCGGCCAGCAAGTAGAGAAGCTTACTCCATCATCTTCCTCCGGTGCTGCCAACGGACCGTCTTCAAGAACAGGTGACCACTTTTGGCAGAAACAACAAGCATGGCACGACCCCAAAGGAGAGTGGGATCGTACTGATGTTCCCACAGCGGGGGAGGTCTTCGTCGATGAACAGCGAATACTAGGGGCTGGAGGATTCGACTTCCATTCCGATGATAGTGGCAGTGACATTCTAGTGGCCATGCCTGCTAGAAGTCACGACACCTTGGGCGAGGACGACTTTGTCGGTGATATCATCCAACGGGTGAGCAGTCCGTCGGCGTGGGGCGACTCAGTTTCTCCGGGCGAGCAGAGCGTGGAGGACGCATTGGTAGGTACGAGTGCTAGTAAAGCAGGTCCTCCAGCCGCTCCTGCTTCTGGAGGAGGTGTAAAGGGGAGCAAGGGCGCATCGAGTCCATCATCAAGTCCAAAGCGATCGCCAGTATCGAGCGATCCTGTAGCCGAGACAAAACCTTCTGACGAGGGCAGAAACGCACCAATGTCGGGCACCAGCTCTGCGTCTGGTGGTAAGGGACCACTGTCGCGGACTGGTTCTGCCACCGGCGGCCCGCTGACGTGGGCACAGCGGATCTGGAAGCAGGGCGCCGGTAAGTATGACCGGGAGACGGATGACAATCCATTGTGGTTCAAGCACCGCAACCACGTCTTCGTCTTCACGTTCTCAGGGAAACCGGTCTACACGAGGTACGGCAACGACGAGGAAGTGTCGCAATTCGGCGTTTTGCAAGTGATCGCAAGCAAAATGGCGGCTTTTTTCCACGCATCGAATGGGAAAGACGTGCTGCGCAGTATCACAACTGCACAGCGCCGCTTCGTCTTTCTGGAGAAAGGACCTTTGATTCTGGTTTGCATCACGGCGCACTTGAATTTGGCGCACGCAGCGTTGGAGATTCTGCTCTCAAGGGTGTATCGCCAATTCGTGACCATCGTGACCAGTGAAGTCGAGCGTCAGCTGTTGCAAAGACCAAACCTTGATATACGGAATCTCCTTTCGGGGACGCAGCACGTGATCGGGAATCTAGTACGCTGGAGCTTCAACGACATGCTTTTACAGGTAGAGGGGGTGGAGTCGTTGCCTCTGGACCCGGCGCATCGCAATGTCTGTATAGAGGCATTGCGATCAACACGCATCCCAAACTTGCTCCTCGCCTTTATCATCGCTGGCCACCGGGTCGTCGCGCTCGTATCGAACAAGCAAACGAAAGCGGTAAAGATCACAGGAGTTCTACTTAGTTTCACGATACTCACATCATTGACATGAAAGAAATGGCATCGACATTTCACTCGTCTCCCCGACACTGCCTCGTCTATCACATGTCGACTCACGTAAAGATAAAGAACGTAAGATGACGTATTTCTATTTTATCAATCTTTCTACCTATAAAAATACCACATCAGACCTACCAAGTAGGAGACCTAGTGTGCGTGATCAACTATATATTATCGTCGAACTCGTTACGCGGAACGGAATCGTGGACTCCGATTTGTTTACCAAGTATTTCGGACCGAGCGTTCACGTATGCATACATTGGTTACATAGCGGGAACCGATGTCTGTCAGGTACTGAAAATTACAGCGTAGGGGATATCTGCATACTCTTTGTTAAAGTACGTCTCGGCTGTCCGTGGCATTGGAGGATAAAATTTTTTTTGCCAAGGCTTGTGCACGTGATTATGACTGTAATTTCCTGCTGTGCAGAGTTTGCAGAGTGTGATTGGTGTCGGCTTTCTTCATTATCTCGTCATCCATGGCACAACAACAACGTTACACATGTGATTAGGTTTTTTTCTCGTACGACAATGCGGGGCAGCAATTTATGGAAATTAGTAAAGGGGCGCGACGAATCACACAGCAACTGAAAGATACACATGTGCTAGACGCGATACAGGATGCCATGGGTGGATGTCCGGTGCCTGTCAGATATACGGGTGTGAAGCGGGTTCCCTATCTGAGCAACAGTTTTCAGGGACAGTTGGCCTGGCTCCTTGATGATATTATCCATGGCTGTTACTACCTCGAGGTATAATTTCTAATTTTTTCTCACCTTGATGCCCAAACTTTCCTTCTGTTTCGTTAACTATACTAAGCTTATGCGAGCTCGTCTTTGCCTTTCTCTTTACTAGCTCCATACGAGTGTTGAGGGTGAGCGCCGCGTCTTTGGTTCTATTCCTCGTGCTTAACATCCCCTTCAAGCTCAAAAATCATCTATAACAGGGACAACCTTGGAGCACTTGTCTTACATTCATTTTCCAGGTGGAAAGTCAGGCGCGCCCTACTATCTTTTGTGCCGTCGTGTATTACTACTAATATGCTAGCTAACTAGGTAGCGTCGATTGTGTGCTTGACTACTGGGAACAAGCAGCGCCATCAGCCATTTCATACACTATCATGACCCAGCTGACTTGTTAGAAATTTAGCCTGCTTCCATCGTATTCGTATCAATACAAACACCACCACAGGGGTCGCAGCAGTATTTTACGAGTGCCGTGCGCGTTGGTTACGACCCAAAATATATCTTCCGGAATTACAGCAAGTGCCGGGAATTGATGACGCATTGCTCCTTGCCAAGCCAGATTTGCGTTGCTACCGATAACGAGTGCTTCTATGTTTGGTTGCAGAGTGAATTCTGCATGTACCTTACCGTTCCTCGAGGCATTAGCACGTCCGTGATCGGACAGTTTTATCAGTGGGTGCAAGCGCAAGAGATGTTTCTATTCCTAGGAAACACTCCTACTTGGTAAAATCTCGTGCTGCCTCCTTGGACGACTACGAAGCTGATTCTCAGGGTTTAGAGTGAGCTTCGAATACCACTAAGTTCTGAACTGGCGACCGTGTATCTTTAATCCTTGTTCTATTCATTGTCTATAACGATATCAATGACTACTTCAGCAGATTGAATACTAACGTAGCTGACGTTTTTTCATCCTTGTTTCAGAATTAGCTAGTACTTCGTGGTAGCCATAGAAGACTCTACTAGTTCATCATCCTTCTATTTGTCTGTATCATTTCGTAGAAGAGGGCGATCAGTTTGATATTTCTTATCCAAAGTGAAAGAATTCCACAATATGTGATATTGTGGTTGGTTCCTTATCTTCGAGATTGACAATTTATTGGGGATAATCTGACTCAATAGAAATAGAATTCAGTGAAAGTCGTGTATTCAGTGAGACTGAAGAGGAACTGACTCCGCTTAACACCGTCGAACCCATACTTCAAACTCTATATCTACTACCATTCGTGCCACGTCCGCGTTGAAATTTGTCCAGACTCACAACTCCTGCTCCCTTTACCCCTCTTTGTCACCACGTCCTGTCCGATAGTGCTAGGACTCTACGTGCCTCCACCTCCTCCACCTGTAGCTACACTGTTGTGTATCAACCTCAAAACTGAGGCGTCTCGAATTCAAGGTAGTTTGGCCTGGTTGATAGCGATACTAAGGAAGCATCGTCAGATGAGCCGCAGATCACATTTGTTCATCAGGGGCTTTTGCTATGCGGGGCTCTCCATCGTGGAACGAGACGCGCGGTCGCATCAGTGGGATACATCGACCGCCGCTGAAGGTGCTAGAATGCAAGCCCGTCTGAGCTAAGAATCAAAGCTCTGACTGTTTAGGTGTCTGATGTATTTGGCTATTATGAAGGCTCAACATTTTAGAGAAGCTCTGCTGCACATTCTGAAAGGCACTCAGATCACACTAAAGTCAATCGCAGAGGAGAGCGTGAGTAGGATAGAAATGAGAGAACCCGATCAAGAAGTTCCGAAAATACACTGATGGCGGAGGTCACCGTATGCTTTGCATGGAACAATTCTTGCCATGCTGACTCCCCGCCATCGAAGCTCAACGCCACTATGGCGCTTCGCCTTTGTGGTGTGTCTTGGCCGGATTTCGTTTTGGGGACGTGCTAGTCTCAGCGGTTGTAAGCATTTTTATGGTGTGTCCGCGACTGGGGCTGAGGGTGGACGACCATCCGCAGAGAGTGGTGAAAATGCAGAAACAGTATCTTCCTCTGCGGAAACGGATGGTGGGCAGGTTACGTCCACGTCCACTGCAGACGCCGGCCAGGCTTTTACCCGCGAAAAGAACCCGTTCCTGTTGCGTCACGCGATGTGCATGGACGAGCCTTTTTTCCTCGAACGGGCCGGGTCGGGCGTGTCGCCTAGAAAGTTCGTCGAACGCTGTGTAAAACTGGTCATTATGACCACTGAGTACAACTACCACGACCCAGAAGTTGCCTATTGCTCTGGAGTGGTGCAGACTTGGGCTGATAACGGCATGGCGCGGAGAGCCGAGTGTTTTGTGGACTTCTGCTTCCACCAGCTCTGCCTTCTGTCGCTCATATTCTACGCCCTCTACTTCTTCCAGCCGCAGGAGATCAACGAAGACATGAGTCTTTGCACCCAGAGCTTCCTACCATTTGTTTATGATTCTTCGTCAAGGAGTGTTTACAGTCAGGGTAATTTTGTTTTCTTCGGGGCCGACTCGAGGCACATGCATCGACGTCAATTGATCTGCGTACGAGCTCACTTCGATGCAAAGTTTTTCATTACCAAAGATCATACGTATCTACGTATAAATTAATAAGACAAGAAGCAGATTCAGATGATCTAGTACCACACCTCCAAGAACTTTCATGCCTTCGCTGCGGTGGCACTGATGCATGACATGGGAGCGCACATAAAGTCGAGGAAAATCGGGCGGGAGATGGGCTTGGACGGTCCCCGCATGGACGACCTCCCTAAGATCACAGGAGCAGACATTTCAGTGGATGAGAGTCGGGCTTTGATGCTAGAGTATTACCTGCCTGAAGAGGAGTGGGTGATATCCTATCAAGAGATCCGCGACATGCTAGATTCGAGGAAAGCGCTCTGTCAGCGCTTGCGACAACGGCAGCTTCGAGAGCAGCAGCTAGACTACGCAGCGAAATTCGCGCTGGAAACGAGTGTACTAGCAAGTACAAGAAGTAGGACCAGCGGTTCGACGCCCCCGAAAAGTCTTGATTCCGGAACAAGCCCTGTAGAAGAGTCGCTTCATCCGAATTTGGTACGAATAAAAGGAGGTTCCGGCAACAATGCTGACTCGGAGACCGTTGCATCGTTACGAGCAGCCTTGTTAAAAAGCGTTCAGGCAGAGGGGCCAGCTGCGCTCCAAACAAGAATGGAAACCTCACGTCCTCTTTCGTTGCCAGATGGGGGTGCACGCACAAAGCATTACAGTTGGGTTGAATGGAATGGAACTAACGCCAATCCAGAGTTACCTCTCCGCTATCGGCGACCCAGCCACGAGGTAATTCCCCGCCTGAGAATTGGCATCATTCTAGGCGTCAGCAATGCCAAGGAAGTGTTAGAGCGGTATCAAGCAATTCTGAACCTGTGGCGCTGCTATGCGAACTATCACCAGTTTGAATTCGTGATGCCGACAGACGATTACAATCTAAAAGCACATTTTCGCGCCTCGAACTGGTTTAGATGGTACATGGCAGACCAGTTTCTAGAAAGCTACGACTGGCTCATTCTCGTCGATCCGGACCAATATGTGGTGCCAGAGTTATGACTTAGCGAAGAAAGTAGCTACTGACCAGAGTTTTGATAAGGGAACGATGAAGGCGTCATTAGATTTACGAATTGAAGATGTGATCGGCTTGTCTTCTACGACGGCCTACGACTACTTTTTTCCTCCGTGTCTAATCCACTGCTGGTCGCCGGACCGGTTTTCGTTTTTACATGACATTCTGGCACTTACGGACAAGCATGTTGTGATGCGCGACATCTTTCCTCCGCAAACGTTGAATAATGGGTTCACGATGCTCCGAAATAGCGTCCAAGGTCGTGCATTTTTGAACTTGTTGCTGGACAAAATTTCGTGGATTCAGACCTTCCAACACGACCAGGGTGCATTTGATGAGACGGTGCTCGAAGTAGTCGGGGTGGTAGAACAAGCTTTTGAACAAAGACAATTCCTGGAGTCGTTTGTAGAGGGCGCAGCGACTACTTCCAACGCGTTGCCACCGTCCCCAAAAATGCCAGCAACATCTTTGGTGGAGCAAGGGCAAGAGGCCTCAGCTGGAAAAACGAGTGAACAAGGCGGCTCAGAGGTTGAGAACTACCAACCAGATCAGATGGAGGATTTAAACGCGTGGTACAACGGAAATGACTTGCGAAGTTTTACTGCTGATTTCTACGATTCTATTTGCATGCCTTGGCTTTTTCCAGATGCGAATGGGGCACATCAAATTGCTGCCTATTCCATGTGCTGGTGGCAGAATCTGAAGGAATTCGCAGGTAAATCATCTAACTGTTTGGCTTGATTGGTTTTGGCCGTAATAGATTGTTTTGCATTTGCTACTTATCTACTCGGGCGAAGACTGCCACACGCGTGAGAATGAGAATTGGCCGCGCATTCTAGCTACTCGGCTCAGGAGGCTGCCCACGGGTCATGGCGGCGCGTCTTGGCCTAGCGCACGTGCCGCGGTGGCCTCAGGGCTCCAGTGAAAAGGCCCGGGAAGAGGCGCGCGCGCGCCTGGTCTGGGTCTTCCTTCTGGGGTCCCTGATTGTTCACGCCCCTTTCGCTGGAACAAAGCTGTGGTAAGATCTCCGCAAAATTCTGCAGCAAGCAACGCCACTGCGGCAGAAGTAGCCCACGCCCGCGCCCCATGAATGCCATGCGCAAAGAAGGAGCCTCCGTCGCCCGTCCTTGTACAGGTGGGACAGGGTGGAGTAGACCGCGCCGGTGCCGTTGTTATGTTCAGGATTCTAATCGTCGCAGATGCCAGAGAATGTCGCCGGTTTATCTTGGAGTGTGGTGACTTGGAAGGAAGGCGCTCGCCTGGCGTGCTGTAAATCTTGAGGGGGGTGCTGCCGTCGATTGTTCTCGTTTTCCCGTCTGAAGTTGTGCGCGGGCGGACTAGCTCTTCTTGTCGCTCTGTTCGGTTTCTTATCGGTGGCGTCATTGCTATGAGCTGAAGGCGGGCGGAGAGATGCAACGCGGGCTGATAGTGGAAACGCGGCAGCCCTTTGCGGCCAACTAAGTCGGTGCTGGGGCGGCAGTGAAACCCGAGCCAGATCGTATAACTTCTTCGACGGAAGAGAAGAGGCTCAAAGCCATCGGGAGCTCTCTCGGCAAGGGCTCTCTAATTCGACGGCTTAGCTTATTCGTGTACATAGTTACACTTGCGCACTTTCTTACGCACACGGGGACCACGCTAGAACAATGGCACAGGAAGGCGGGGCAGACCCTGCTGATGTGCGGCGTGCAATGGCAGAGCGTGCCAACCTCTTTAAAAAAAGAGAGGCAGCAGCCAGAGCAGGCAGCCCGAGAAGGTTGAGGCCTCGCTAATACTATGTAGAGACTGACTCCGGTGAGGGCTTACAGTTGCCAGGTGCTCGAGGACTGCAGGCCCAAAAAGCTTTTCAGAGTGAAGCTGCTGAAAGCCGGGAGCAAAGAGATGGCCGGTGCCGGATGGATTAAGAAGGGAGGCGGAGGCGCTAGAGCCGCGCGCACCCCGATGGGGCGGTCGGCAGAGTTTAAGCCTTGGCGACGCTGCCCGGCTGGGCTTTGCTGGTTAGGTGGATGTCTATGGCTCTCGGCGTGGGTGCACTCGAATGCTATGCAGGCTCTCCGCAAAGAAAGGGGCGCGTTTGGGTTTTCTTACTTTCGGTTGTGTTCTTGTATGTAAGTATATTGTGGCGCAGGGGGAGCCATTTATCGCCTGGCTTAACTGAATTGACTGAAAACAGGAAAAGCACAACAAGCAGAGGTCCGAACAGATTCGGCGGCCGTTTTTAAGTATGTTCTTTAGTAAGTAGCCTCTCTAGCAATCCTCGCGTTTGCGTATTCTGTATCTGTTAGTTTCTGGGCTGCGCGTCTTACCCCGCCCGGCAAGGCTTGTCGCAGTGCGTGCTTGGCTGTAGCGTTAGCGTATGCTTGTGTGGTAAGTATTCACCCTGTTTGCTTCTCTCAGGTCCCTCCGGAAATCGTAGTAGCAAGGTCGTGGAGTTTATTGACCCGCGGTACGTTGATATGAATCATGTCGTCGGGTGGCGGCGGCTCGAGAGTCCTGCACTTCTGTATCACTTCGCTGGCCCGGGCAAGAATTTCGAGGATATCCTAGAGAATTTCGGATTAGAACGCCACGTGACCGCTGATTGCCGCCGGGTGTATGACTTCGTAGAACGGCGCATGGAAGAGAAAACTTGCGTTCCTGGCAACAACGCAGTAGACGATATTCACAGCTTCTGTCCTCCACCTCTTGTTGTATGCTGAACATCAGAAATCTAACGATGTAGAAGAGTAGCTTTGATGCAAATTTTCATGTTCTTGTACCTGTTCGCGCTTTTACAGAAATGAAGATCCAAGATGAAGAGGATGTTTTGAATGAAGTTTTCCAATTCAATTATGAGAAGGAGCAGCAGCTGATTCTGTTTCTGATTGAGAATATACAACTGACGAAGTCCGAAACAATTTTTTCAGTATCGGCTCATCGCGGAGCTATTTCTAATTTGCGAGCAAACCTGCAAAAAAAAATCAATATTTGATTGCAGTTTTTATCTCGGAGGTGCAAAGGTTAGTACTCCCATTACTTTCAGACTCGCCTAGAGGATCTGAGGATAGTGGCGCAAGAAAAATGACCACCCTTGTTCCACGGAATATGAGAGGGAACTCCGCGGTTTCTTGTGGTCACGATAAGACAATTTTAACTTGCTACAACCACTACAAGCCGCCCGCTTGTTGGTCCTGGTTTCTGAAGATGATTGCTCTTCATACGCGGTTTTTTCTTGATTATTGTCTCACTGGCAGGTCACCAATTTTCACTTAGGGTTGGAGCGACAAGTTTTTCATGACATAGATTAATGCCGAAGTGGATCGGGGGGCATGTCGATGTCTGATCTGTATTTCTTGTTGATCTCGTCGAGTCCGTCGCTTCTTTGTCAGCACGTCCTTGCTCAGTTTCAGACTTTTTTAATTGTCGACTCGTGGTTGATTTGACAATGAGATTTCAGTTTAACTGTTAAGGTGAGAGACGATAAAATGGGCGCGGGTGGAGGTTCGTGTTCGTCCACCAGTATCACAGGCAAGGGGCCAGGCAAGGCGGTTCAGAAAAAGGACGCCAAGCAGGCAGGACCCAAAAACGCAGCAGGGAAGAAACCCGCAGCACAACCTGCCAAAGAGACGACCAAAAAGGCTGACGCGAGTTCTTCAAGACCAGCTGCTATCAAGGGAACCGGGGCGCAGAAGGCCGTGCCGAAGAATGCGGGTTCCACTAAAGCGAGCAAGACTGTGGCTTCCGCCAAGAGCAAAGCATCTACGCCTGCTGCCAAGATTGGGAAGAAGTCGGCTGCAGGTTGTTCAGCATCGGGCTCCTCCAAGCAAGCTTCTAAGACGGCCTCAAAGCAACCATCTAAGACGGCCTCGAAGCAGGCATCCAAGACGGCCTCTAAGACGGCCGCTAAGACTGCCGCGAAGAACGGCGGGAAATCGAAGACAACAAGTTCTAGTACAACCCTAGCGGTGAAAAAGGCCACAGGCAAGACAGGAACGAAGTCTAGTGCGAGTGCGGCTAAAAATAGTAGGGCGGGAAAAACAAGTAAAAAAGGCAGCGCGTCCTCTTCTTCAACGAAGAATAATCCACCGAAGACCTCGAGTAAAGATAAGGTTGTTGGCAATGCAATGGACTTGCAGGAGGAGCCGCCTACGCCGACTCTGGAGGTGCCACCGCCACCGCCTTCATTAGCGAGCTTAGTGGCAGTACCTGAATTCCCTCCCGAGATCATTGTACAGGCTACGGACTTGCTACACACCGCTGTAACGAAGTACAAACAGAAATACAAGGATCTTCTCTCCATGAGCAAGACGATAAACAGTTCTAAGGACAAGTCGACGAATAACGGTGGATCGTCCTTTTCCAGTAAAGTTAATGCGACTGCTAGTACGAGCTTATTTAGTTCTTCGGCAATCGGTGGAGCAGGAGGATATTATAATCCCTATGGCTTTGCAACGAATGTTGCGCCTGCTGGCAAAGCAGGTTTACCTTCATCAGCCAACATAGGAGGGATCGGAGGTGGAATCGGAGCTGCTGTTTCACTCGGAGGACCTCCAGGCACGACAGGAGGTGCCGGAGGGAGCAAGTCCTCATCATCCATTACGTCGTCGTCTTGGGAGTCCATTGCTTTGACCTCATCGTCGGGCAGTCCGCCGCAGGCATCCGGCGTTTCATCTTTTGCAGGAGGCGATGTGGTACCTAAGTGCAAGTTGTGGAGTCCGTTGTACCATCCACCCTGCTTCTTCGGCGGAGGTCCACCTGCTCCCGGTGCCGAGCCATCTTCAGGTGCTGGGACTGCTGCCGCGGCTGAGCAGAGTGCACATGCAAATACGAAAGGTACCGTAGCTGTGTTCGCTCTTGCGGGTGGTCCGAGCAGTTCCACTCTTGGCGGCGGTGCTCCGAGTGCACTGCTCCCTAACGCGCTGCCGAAGAGTGCTAGTATCGGTGAAGATGCAGCGGGCATGACTGTCAACGCGGCCCCCGTGCCGTTGAATTCTTATCCTCTCCCCTTCGGCTCCGCCGGTGCTTCGAGCAACGGACTGTCGGCGTTCGCCAAAGATGCGCTGACAAAGAGTACGACGCTTGCCGAGTTCAATCAGAAGATTGCGAACGCTACATCCAAGCAACAGACAGACCCTGTGGTGGAACCTCAACCGAGTAAGACAGCCAAAAAGAAGGCACGCACTACCAATAGCAAAGCACCGGCGAAGAAAAGCAAAAGTGCACCAACTTCATCATTTAAAAGTAACAACAAGGCTAGCGCGACCAGTAGTACTAAAGATCCGGCTCACACTTCAATAATTTCTACTGCTACTAATATGATAGGTCTAGGTGAAAATGCAGCTAATGGAGCAACATCGTCAAGCAGTGCGACTGCCGACAACGCCGCCTCTGGAACGAACAGCGGAAGTGCTGGACAATACTGTTCACAGTGCCAAACGGTCCATCACTTCGCAGTGCAGCCTAATGCTGACTTGCCACCAGTGCCACCATTCAGCAACTCTTCTGCTAGTAGCAGCAACATCTACGCAACAACCTCCGCGGCTGGCGGAAAAGGTGAAGCTACAACAGCGACACTAAGTTTTCCGTATAATGGAGGGTCATTGGCATTGGGTCTTCCTCCAGCTACACCATTGGCAGGAACAACATCAAATTTGGCGGACAAGGGTAAGAAGAAAACTGTCGACAGCATCTTGAAGCAGATTCACGCGGAGCTGCCAAAAGGCCACTACTTGCAGGAGATGCTCACGGAATTCATCCACGGCCCTTATCAGGAGAACGGCCACGTTCCTGACGAGCTATTGGACGCCCTGTGGGCTGAGGACAGTGTGCTGGACCCCTCACTTCTAGACGACTTGGAAGCGCTGGTTTGCGAGTTTCCTCTACTAGGCGTAGACGAGGCGGATGTGGAAGGTGAAGTACTAAAGGCAAAAATAGACGCGACACTCGGTCTGGAGCCCGCCGCGCAAGCCACCAAACCTGTCGATGCAGGCATACAGTCCACATCTTCTGCGCCCGCTGCAGGGTCTTTTTCAACGTCGTCCGCTCCAGCAGCAGCAGCGGTCGCGAAGGCCGGCAACGCCACTGTGCCACCAGCCGACTTGTTGAACGAGAATATACCGATAATAGCTTCAGGTTCAGTAGGTGGAGCACAACAACAACAACAACAACAACAACAGCAATCTGCTTCAACAACATCGAGCTCGGGACCCGGTGCTGTAGTTGGAGGTGGTGGAACAGCTGCTGGCGCAGGCGCACCGCCTAATGCTGTGTCCCTTCCGATATTTGGGAGTCACGTGACGGCATACCTGACCTCAGCGAGTATAACGGCCGGACCAACAGGCTCGTCGTCCGGGATTCCCATGCACTCAGGAGATGGTCTTAATGCAGGGGCTCCCTTCACGCTCCATATTCCGCCCGGTGCACACCCTTCGTTACCTTTGGGCGGAAACGCTTTGGTTGCCAACCCTTTTGTGCTTGACAGCAATGCCACTTCATCAGCGAATTCCTGGTGGTCAACACCTGCTGTTGGTTTGCCGAGCGGCGCTCCTGCTCCGGCGTCCTCCTCAATTTCCAACTCGAATGAAAGTGCTAAATCAACTAAGGGCAAGGGCAAGTCCTCCGGAGTATCTGCTTTGGCGAAGGACGCAAGTACGTCGTCGGGGATGCCGATGCAGACTGCACAAGTAAAATGCTTTATGGTGAAAGGTGGCGCTGCACTGCCAAAGGGCAAGTCGCCGTGGAGCTATCCCTTCGGGCTACCTGAAGGGGGAGAATTGGTGGGTACCGATATGTTTGGAAGCTACGGCCCGATCTCACTCAACACCGGCCTCGTCAAAAGCAAAACTGCATCGGAAGCTGAAGCATTGAAAGCCGGGAAAAAGGGACCCGCGCCAAGCAAAAGTAAAGCGGCTAGCAAGGCGGCAGCAGCAGGTGGATCCTTTAGCGATGTGCCCCCACCTCTAACATGGGAGGCAGTGTTTTCCAAAGAAAAAGGCGGAAAGCCCTCTAGTGTGCCAAAATTTCTCGTCAGTAGTTTTCCACCAGTTTCTACTGTATTTGCAGGACTGCCACCTGGAAGTAGCACATTGGGTGGATCGTCGAGTGCCTCAGCAAGCGGTGCGAACTTGCTCGGCAACCCTTTTATGGCTAGCTTAGTGTCACCGGAGAGTAGTTGGCCTGGCAGCAAGGCTCCGGCGGACACTAGCAGCGCGACTGGCAAAACTTCTTCCAAGGACAAAAAAAAGAACGACAAGAAGGCTGATGGGAAAAGTAGCAAGATGGAAGTGATAAAAAACAAATCTGTAAGCAAATTCGAGCTATTTCTTCATGCGAAAAAGGAGAAGGACAAGAAGAAATGCAAACCAAAGTCCTTTACTGATACGATAATGATGGAATACGAGAATGCTACTCTGGCGCATAACATTGAGCAAGCGCACAAAGATCTACAAAAACTGACATACTACATAAAGGGCCTGTCCCCTTCTACGACCGCGGCAATCGAGGCAGCGAAGCAAAAAGTCAATACAAGCAGCATAGGCGCGACGAGTAGTAAGAAAGCTGCCGCGACGTCCTCGACAAGCACCGCCAAGTCTGGGGGTAAGAAATCCACAACATCCACATCAGCGGGAACTTCTACAGCGACATCATCTTCCTCAACCAGCACATTTTTAGCGCACCCACTTGCTACACTTGAAGGACTCCAGAATTTTGTGGATCAATTGAGTATGCCCCTACCAAGTGGTTCTAGCGCAAGTTCCGGTTCGGTGTCCGGCATTCCTGGCCCATATTCTTTCTGGAGTGGTGGACCGAGCAGTCTGGCAGGGCTCACCCCGAAAGCGTCCTCGTTTTGGTGGCAACCGGGAGGCAAAGGCGCAGGGTCAAAGGGTGTATGAACAGTTGGAGGCAACATCAGCATCTTTGATTTCTACTTATACTATCACTTAGATGTTGGTCAGTATTTCTTGTCGGTCGTCGCAGGCTCCATATAACCATGGATTTGCGCTAGTATATGTCTGCAGAAGTTACAATAAAATCGGCATGAAAAATAATGCTGCTGATAATTTGGTAATCTGACTGTTCTAAAGACATATTCAAAGAGATCAGATATTATAAGAATTAGTCACATTGATTCTTCCCATCAAAATTTCCCACTTTCATATCATTTTGGCGGCTGGCATAGTCACAAGTTCGCCAGCGCTATGGAAAAAGCGTTTGGAGGCGAGCCAGTTTCGACAATGACAAAGGCTGAAAGGCAAAAGAAGATTGACGCTGGTCTGTCTACAGAAATGCACGAGGCTCTCGCAGAGAAGCTACGAAAAATACGGAAATTTCTCGAAAACAAGTCGGAGAAGTTCGGAAGGCAGGTTACTGCTGACGCAGTTGCTGCACAAACAGAGGCAGAGTTCAACGACATCACTGGCATCCCAAAAGCCTGGTGCGAAGAGTACGAAGCACTCTACAAGCTAATCGTCACGCAGCACGCGACAGCAAAGACAAAGCTTGCGTCTATCGTGCATCAAAAACTGGTCGCCCCCGCACTTGCCCTTCTCCACGGGAGTCAGAAGGAACTCCAAAAAGTACTGTCGTCGGCGAGCCTTTCTAATAGTATGATAGTCACGTTTCTAAATTCTGATTCTCCATCCGCAATAAATTGCATTATTTTATTTATATATAATACGTTGAACACACTGAATTCGAATCAGAATTAATAGAAGTTCTGTGTCGGAAATCCAGCTGTAGGAGCTGTACCGACCAATTAGTTTCTCGACTCGAACTCGTCGAGTTTCTACCGTGTTACGATGTATATATTAGGAAGTGGTATACTTCTACATAGACATGATTGACCTAGTGCTAGTAGTACTAGTAACTCACTTCATGAGGTCTATCGTCAAGTTTCATCTATACTGTATTTTCGTCCCATGATCCCAGGTGAACAAGGCCCCTGCGATTCAGATATGGAACCAGAATTGCCAGCTATTAAAGTTTAGAAAAAAACCGTGGATCGCAGTCGGAAAGCATGCTTCTTGTGACATACGCTTTCAAAAAAACGAGAACGATTGGACTTCAGACTTCATGGCGACTCCTGAAATCGAGTGGTATTGTTAGTAGACAGCTTAGAGCCTTTATTTCCTATGCCTATGCCTTTCAAGCTGACGGAAATTCTTTACCTTACTATTGTGGCCATCTAATGCGATGAATTTCATACATAATGTTCTAGTAAGACGGGACCTGTAACAAGTTAGCAACATGTGGTTACGTTGTATATGTAAGAAAACAAGTCGCGCGTTGTATAACAACTAACTGCCTACAACAAACAGTTTCCTGCTTTGGGTTGATTATTTGAAGAGCTGGGTCGTTTTCGATTTGCATATTGAAGGGCGAAAGGGGATCTGGACTACGTCGCGATCGAACGGAAGTCGGTCCCTTGCGAATTCAGTTCCTTTTTCTCCCGCGTTGTGCATGGACGGTTCGCTGGATCCATTGGATCCTCTCGGAGATTCTGGATTCGGCTCCTCATCCTCCGGTAAAAAGGGCCTGAGTGCCAGTATTATGGCTCGTCTTTTAGTTTATTTCGCAATTTGTAGATGCCCTACTCCTGTCTATGTATAAGCATGTAGATGAAGAGTTTGAATCTCCTGAGCAAAGTAAAGGACTCGGATTCTCTTTGGTATATTAGTGAAATCAATGGGAGTCCAAGTCCCCGAGTTTCATGCAGTAAAAAAGTCTATATCGAAGCCGATGTTGATGAAGCACTGGCGCTAATGATACTGGGTTAAGCAGCATTTATTTCTCAGACTCATCGAGCAGTGCAAAAGCGAAGTTTGCGAAGATGCTAGCACTAGAAGGTGGCGCGGATTTTGTTCCTGTCTCAACATCAAGTACTAGTACCGCGACTGGTGCAACGTCCTCAAGTGGGGCAAGTACTGGAGCTACCTCTTGGGGAGCTTCAACTTCGTTGTTGACATACAAAGCACCGTCTTCTTCGAACAATACCGGAGGAGTTGCAGGAGCTCCATCAACCACGACCACATCGACAGCGAATCAACAGCTTTATAAGGGTGGTGCAACAAAAAAGGCAACTTCTAGCACCTCTTCAACACATAAAGCTGCAAGCAATGCTCTGTTGGGCGGTGCAAGTGGTAAAAGCGTCAAAGGAACTACAGCAAGTACGACCAGTATTTCGTCTTCAAAGGCACCGAACAATCTTGAGTCTTCGTTAGCTAGTAAACAGAATCGTGCGACGCGCCGGTTGCTAGATTTTGCCCAAGATGAGATGTTTTCGTTGAAATTAGGCTCTGTCCACTCCAGCTGGAATCAGAAATTTCTGCTCTGTAACATGCCTCCAGAAGAAGAAGAGAACAAGGAAGTAGTCGCACTTGAGCAGGATGTTCAGCTTCAGCTTCAGCAAGACGAGGAGGAGACCGAGTTAGAAAAGAATAATGATGTTGCAGCAAGACCTGACTCATCAGATAGCTACAAGGAGACGAAAAAAGCCAAGACAGCTGGTGCTTCAAATAAAACAAAAACATGTTCTAGTACAGGAGGAGCAGGAAGTGGAAAAACATCGTCTAGTACAGGTGTCGGTGATAAAAATGGGAACGTCATCAAGACTACTTCTGCTATAAATAAAACGTTATCTTCCTCTAGTAGTTGTTTGCTGGAAATCGATGATGAAAATTTGTGCCAGACTTGTATGTGTGCGCCAGTGGAGGTCGTAACCTATCCTTGCCAACACAAAACGTTGTGCATCGAGTGTTTCCAAATCATTGCGACCACGAGCTCTGCGTCGCAAATACTGCCGAAAATGAGCGCACAATGTCCTCTTTGCCGCGCGAACGTCTCACGTAGTGAACCTCTCGTGTGGAAAGAGGCGTTTGAAAAAAAGACTGGAAGCCTCGATCCTTGAAAAAAAGGCGTACAACTCCTGGTAAGCTCTGCTCCTTGCGGGTGACGCTATCGAGAGCGCATCGGCGGAATGTAATATGAGGCGAAGCTACAGTGCTGGTTTAGCGATCATCTGCATCCTCACACTCTCTTTGCAGAATTCTGCGACATGAAGTGTGATTGAATACGAAAAAGATTTTTTTGGTGGAGTTGAACTAGGATTTCAAAATTGAGAATGTTACTCGATCCCCATCATTCTAGTTTTTTCTCTTTACATAAATGCTTGTTGTACAATGAAGAAGTCCTCAGCTTCTCGTGATTACGAAGGAACGTCACTGTTACAACTAAGTACATGATACTAGGTTTTTTCATTTCGCTCTGCGATAATGCCTCCATCTCATATCCTCACAGCACATCTCAATCTCATAATTTAATACAGGTATCCCCTACCTAGGGCGGAATTTTTTCTGCTTTGATCATTTTTGCTTGATATAGTTCGTTCATCTATATTTGGGAAGCGCAGGCGCAAGCCGTGTGTTTGTTTTATTGCGGCTGGGATAGAAGTCACCACTTAGTTGTCCCATAATGCCATACGACAGAGGGTGTAGGCTGTTCTACGTAAATGATACACTTGTGTGTCGTGGTTGGTGTGAGACAGAGCGAAGAACTGTTGTGATTTCTGATAATTTTTGCTGTTTGAAAACTAAAAGAACTCGCTTCTTATTTCTGATAATTTCTTTGTACAGGAAATCCAAGAAGGAGAAGATCTTTGTGATTCTAGATTGACTCTGTGCGGAATATCTTACTCCCGATCTCCCGAACGACGAGCGAGGCATAAAAACGTCCTTTTCAGCATCTTGTTGATGTAATCCCCGTAGTAGACTTTCTTGTTAACGCTTACTAATCTGCGACAATGAATGAGTAATCCTCATGAAGATGCAATCGTCCCAAGCCGACTTGGTCAACGTGTTGCGACCGCGAGGACATTTGATGTGTCATTTTCTCTACAACGCTGTGGATACATGAGAATCAGTACTAACACGAAAGAGAGGATATTTAATTATGGCTTCCACAGAAGTTTCAGGGACGGGTTCGATCGCGTCACTGCAAGATGTGTCGCCAAGCTCGCGGAGCACAGCGGAGCGCGCCTCCCACGTTGCCCCCGAGGAGGAGCAGCCAGCGACGACTGATGGAGAGATCTGGTCGTGGTATGTCTACGACATCGGGACCTCGGTTTACGGAGCTCCCGCAATGGCCATGCTTAATGCACTGCTGACCGTTCGATTAACCACGTGGCACGCCTGCGAACGGTTGAGCGAGGAAACGCCTCATTATTGCGATAAAGACGGCCAGCCCGTGTCGGGTAAGGCAGGAGTGGACAAGGACGACGTGGAATTGCAGACAGACCTACTGAATCTAACGCCCGCGAGCGTCACATTCTTGTCGATCGGTGTAGGTGTCATGTGTCAGGCGGTGGCCTACATCAGCTTCTCGTCATACGCTGATTTCGGGCAAAATCGGCATCGACTGCTCTTTCGCAGTTGTGTCGTGGGAGTGCTTTTTGCGTTTCTTTTTCTGCTCTGCTTCGATTCGTCAACCTGGTGGCTGGCAAGCGCACTGATGATTCTCACAGGAGTTTTTCATGGACTCTCCATCGTCTTCTACAACGCCTACTTGCCTCTGATGGTTCGCAACCATCCCGAGTACACGGCTATCCAGAAGCAGCAGGAACAGACACCGACTAACATCAAAAACGAGGACATCGACATAATAAACTGCAAGGGTGAACAAGATGAAAATCCAAATTCGACATCAGGACCACAACCTGCTGCAATTGCCGAGGCATCACTTGCTACAACGACAAGTCCGGATGATAGTGCAGATCCGCTGACGTTGAGAGAGCAGTCGATAAGCAATCACTTTTCCACGATGGGTTTCTACTATGGCTATTTGGTATCCGCTCTTGCCTGTGTCGTGGTCAGCGTAGTGCTTCTTTTCACAGCACCGAAAAAGGATAGCAGTCGGGACCACTACGCAGACAAGACTTCGGCCGTTATTTTAGGTATTTGCAGCGCGTGGTGCGCTCTCGTGTGGTTGGCATGCGGAATACGGTGTGTTTTGGGGCTCCAGAAGCGCGCTGGCCCCGACCTCGAGTCTTCGGAGGAGTGGGTGGATGCCATGGGTGGATCTACGAAGGTGAACCTGTTTTCTGCAGTGATATTTTCCTGGAAGCGGACGTGGAGGACCATTCGAATGCTCTTTCAGCCAGAGCATCACGTGCTGCGAGGTTTCATGATCGCTTATTTCTTTTTCAGTGACGGCTACAGCACCATCATCAATGTGGGCATCATTTACGCGCAGACGGAGCTGAACATATCGACGATGTGGCTTGGTGTCATTCTGGTGGAGGTAGTCTTCTTCAATATGGTTGGGGTCCGCTTCTACCGCTGGCTCTTTGAGGAACGCTTTTCGATGCGCCTGCAGCAAGCCCTGCTGATTTTACTGTATCAGTACATCGCAATTAGTGTCTTGGCGTTTCTCATTTTGCAGTTCGGCCTGATTCCTCTGTTTTTCTTCGGATTTTCGCATGGAATGCTTCTCGGAGCGGTGATGGCGACCACGCGAGCACTGTTCTCTTCCCTGGTGCCGCACGGTCTTGAGGCGCAGTTCTTTGCCCTGTACGCGATCTCAGACAAGGGCAGCAGTTGGATTGGTCCTTGTGTTGTAGCCGTGATGTCACAGTTTGCGTCAGTACGCTACGGCATTCTTTGGGTCGTCGTCGCTCTCGCAGTGGGTGCCTTCATTCTGTGTCGCCTACCATTGGATGAAGTGTTGGCTCAAAAGAGAAAATCACAGCGAACGTCTAGCTCATATACTAGGGAAAATGCCGCTCCTGATCAAGTGGGATCATCTTCAGCGGCAGAATAATGGTGAAATAGAAACCCTCTCTTTGATGTTGTTCTTCAAGAGCTTTATTTCAAGAGGATTCTTGTTCAGTTGTAGTCGTGGATAGTTGCAGTTCTTAGTCTGAGTCTTTTTCCTCAATTCTCTTACGGATGCGCTGTAGAAAGCTGACACTAAATTAATATTACCGCACGCTAGTTGTAGAAGTGTAATATTGCACATGTAGTTTGTTACTTCTGCGCTTGCCTCTAGATTTCGGTGGATCCGTTCAAGACTTTTTTAATGATTTTCCGGCAAGTCTGTACAGGTGTAGTTTTGTTCGAAGCTCAATGTATCTTATAATAGTGTGGACAGAGAAAACGAAGCATTATTTACTTCTAAAATTAGCTCAGCTTCAGCCGCTGCTGGACCTGGAGCCACCTCCCCTTTGTGTTTTGCAGGGATTCGGAAATTTGCGGACGGAGTTCAATCTCGAACTCGGTGGATCAGCTGTCTTGGAGGATTCATTCGAAGCACTCGTGATCACACTACGCCGATTGTGAGCTTGAGTAAGACCCAGTGAACATGATCAGTCATCGTTGTATATTTCCCTTTCGGAATTCCTGTGTCGAACAAGAAGATGTAAAATCTTCGAAAATCTTCTTTTTCCTATGTATGATTGTCTTTGTCTTCTTTCTGTAGAAGACATCTAACATACTAAACGAAAGCTTGTTGTACTGGGAAAGATAGCAAAATGGAGGTACATGAAGCGCCAGCGGACCCGAAGGTTGCGCATCCGAACGGCGTGGCACGGAAACGTAATCCTCAAGATGAGTCCCGTGACCAAGAACTTCTAGCAGAAGAAGAGTTGCAAAATGAGACTAACAAGAAGCAGAAAAGGGAGCCTGATCGTGACAACTTGATTTTTTTGGACTTGGAATTTTCTTGCGGTTTCTATGACTGGGCCAATCGAGTAGAGACTGAAGCGAACAACCCTCCACGGATTCTAGAAGCTGCTGTGGTCATCACCGATAAGGATCTGAACGAGCTGGCCCGCGGTGCTTGGCAGGTAGGGGGGTTCACGCGTGAGTATCTGGAGAACCTGTCAGAATTTCATCAGCAAAATTTCCGAGATGGAGCCCCCTCATCTTACGCAACTGGGGAAGCGGGCTCAGAACTTCCAGATGAAAATAGAGCACGACGGCACGGTACAGATAAAAAAGAAACTACAAAACTGGCAGTGGATGGAGGTGAGAATTCGAAACGAAGAAGGTTGGATGCTCAAGAAGGAAAGAAGGCACAGCAAGAACTACTGGTTGGTCTCTTTCCACCACTGGAAGGACACGAAGGAGGCAACGGGCTTTTCACAGACATGATGACGAAAGGGAAGCCTCGGGCGGAGGTTGAGCGTGCGCTTCTATCATTACTGGAGGAACACTGCCCATTCCAAGCGTGTCCGATCGCGGGGATGAGCGTCCAATGCGATCGAGAAATACTGAAGACAGAAATGCCTGACGTAATTGAAGTTTTTTTACAAAAATTCGTTGAAAACGTCCCACCTGGCACCTGCTATGTATCTAGTAGCCACATTTTGCCACTCCATGCATTCTTTCCGAAACACCTCACAGGTCTATCGCCATTTATCTCACCGAATTTGGGATGTAAGTACGGTAGTACAGGGAGTCCTAGGGCATTGGTGGCCTGAAATGCGTGAGAGGTGGCGCGAGGACCAACAAGCGCACGCCGATTACAATCACCGGGCTTTGAACGACTGCGAAGCTGCAGTTGTCTCTGCGAGATGGATCCGCAAAAACTTTACGCCTTTGCCGCGAGCTGCTTCCTCCATCTCCTTTTTCGATTCGTCCTCCAGCTCCAAAAAATCGTCAGTTTTCGTAGCGTCATCGGAATATGGGGTGGAGTCATCGGATTATGGGGTGGAGTCATCTCCAGAAGTTCAGGAGTTGAACGGCGCTACTGGTGCCCAGCGATAGTCGTGACTACCATTGCAGGAACAACTCGAGGGATTCGCTCTTGTCGTTAAATAACTGGGGAACGGGGTCGAAAGAAAGAGGAAGTAAGAAAGACACACTTTTCAAAAAAGTTTGAGATGTGAAAATGTACAACTTTTTATGATTTCTTTAATGACACCTTGTTTAATATGTTTCCTTAATTTATGTTTCCTGAGCCTGACGGATGCAAGGGTTATTGTATTAATTTCAAGCTAGAAGCTTGCAAAGCATTTTCCACTGCCTGAAATGGCCTCTCGTAGGTGTTTACCTGCAATAATTGTTCGCGACTCAACGGACAACAGGATCTTACTGTTTGTCTGTCGCGAGTCTCAAGATCCACCGTCCTGCGAAGAAGGATTCGAATAGGAGTCAAAGTCAAACCAGAGGAGACATAGAGACATCTCACGAAAACGTGGCTTGCAAGATGCGTTTTTTGTGCCACCTTGCGTGGTCTGTCGTCGTGGTCGGACAGGCTCACGCGTTAAACGGATTCTTCACTCAGCCTCAAGGCGGAGAAGACGCCATGGATGTGGAGAAATTATGCATACATATGGTAAAAGGTAGATCAAAAAAATACTGCGCGGCAAGAGGCTGTTTCTGAAACTTATTCAATAGTCTTGGTGAGGTGGTAGCCCTTACAAGGTATTTCAGAACTTGTATGTGATATCGCTTCTTAACTGACTACGTGCAGTAGTTGCATCAGGGGCACCAAGATTAAGTACTTTTGATGTATGACTTGGGAGATGGCATTTTGTTCATAATTTTCTACTAGGATTTTCATGTTTTTCTTTGTTCATACCTTCCGGGAGAGGAGAAGAGTGAAGTGCAGCAGGGACCAACAGCGGATCAAGCCGGATCAAAGGAAGACGCAGTAGGACGCAAGCGCAATGCCGTGGATGAAACCGGAGACGAAAACCATGAGGAACAAGAAGAAACAGAACAGCAGTCTAAGAAAGCTAGAAGGGAGTTTCTTTTTCTGGATTTGGGGACGCTCTGACAGGAACGTATTATTCGACATGAAGACCTGCTGAAGCTGATTGACTAACAACGAACTTGGAAAGTAGCTACTTGCGGCGATGGTTGCATCATGCTCATGTTCTTGTCATTGTCATATCTGATGCAAGGCCTTAGTACGTTGTACTTGCTCCTTTCAACAATGGCATCTACAACTTGAAGTCAAGTTAGAGCGACAGCGAGCGTTGTACAGGAACTTGCTGGGCACATGGATCATTATGTTGAAGTCAACTGTAAGCGTAACTCAAGCTGTGTGACGAAAAAGACGTGCAGGCATTGCATAAGGTGAAGAGATCTGGAGATAGCCTCCAATAATGAAGGGGATTTATTTGCCATCAGGTCGCTTCTATAGCACGAGCACGCGACTTATCTCACCTGCTACAAGCAGCAGGTGGGTAGATGGAGACGAACTTGCACCCAGAAAAATCGCTGAGGCACTGTCACGTAGCTTCACGACAGCTAGCGGCGTGACGCCAACCACTTCGTTCGACAAATGTACTACAAGCCCTACCTCTAGCACTACCCGGAGCATACTCTTGATATCAACATCAATTTTTGAAAAAAAAAGATGTTGTACAGGACGACGAAGAGAAACAACAACAGTTTTCATAAACATCAACAGGGACGATTGTTGTAGACAGTTCTCTTCAACCACGTCAAGAAGAAAGAATAACTTTCAGGCCATAGACCATGTTGCGATGGGGGTGGAAGATCTTGACAGGGCGGTTTGCTGGTACAGAGAGATGCTCGACTTCACTCTTTTCCGACCACGAGACCCCATGTTTCACGAAGAAAAAGTCATCCGGATGATCGCGCATAGGCAGAATCCATCCATGAAAATCGCGCTTCTGCAATTACCAGAGGATATCGTCGAAATGAAGAAGCAACAGATCATGCTCATCTCCTCAATTCCATCACCGGAAGCGAGTGCAAGCTCAAGCAGACCATGTCAAGGGCACGATCGACTTCTACGTCTTTTGACGGATCGCACGTTCCGTGGCCATTTTTCTTTATCAGTCTCCACTCGCTCAGAGTTTCAAGAATTTTGTGATAGTCTGAGTGAAAATCTAAGAAGATGTGGTGGAGTCACAGAGGACGAGCTGTGGACAGAAAATCAGGATTACGGTGTACAAAAGAGCATCTTTTTCCACGACTTAGATTTGAATGAATTGGAAGTTTCATACTGGTTGGCCGAACACGAAATTGCTATTGCACAGAACAAGTAAAGATTTAGTTGAAAGAGCAAGGCCCTAAATAACCAAAAGACGAGAGAAAGATTAATTTCGTTCCGTTTGAGGAAATATACGGTTGGATGTTATGTTGTGGACGGCTATATTACTAATAATTGGTGTTCTGCAGCAAAAATGTGTTGTGGTATGTTTAGACGAGTGACCTTCTTAAAGACATGTGACAAATGAGAGCAGCTCATCACCCCGTGTCAGATCCTAAATGCGTCAACGTCGGCACAGGTCTTTGCTTGAAGATCATAATGTTAGCACTCATAGGCTACGCCTTTCAGCGTTAAATCGTTAATACGATCCAAACTGCGCTGTATCCGTATTACCTACCACGCAGGACCAAAGCTAAATAGAGCCATCGTTTTTATACATAGACATAATTTAAGGCACCAAGAGCTAGAAACCAATACAAACAGCTGGCGCACAACGAAAGTACACATCGTGTCTTAGATTTTAATAAGGTTTGCTTCTCTAAGTGTCGAACTTCTGAGTTACCTTCTGCTTGCGCGTTGCTTTTGTTGAGGCTCTTCATGGCTCTGGTTGGAGTGAATAAAAATAGCATCTGTACTGAAACTTCTGGGAGTGTATACCCAAACTTTGAGTACAACAAAGACATGACGTGGCGAGTTGGGATAGTGGCTTGATTATATTTAGCAGCTAAATAAACAAAAAGTCAAACTGATGAGTTTTTGAGTACCCTCCTCCCATAGCAGGAAATTGGTAATTCCCCGTATGAGTTAGAGTCGTGCTGCAAATCTTGACTGGCTCCTTCCTTTTTTTACGGTTGGGGCTTTCTTAGGTCCAGCGACGCTTAAAGCACTAAAGTAAAGCAGCCGGTTAGTTTTCACCTCTATCCCTAGGCTGATCCCTTGAAACAATAAGGCTCGCTTCTCTCGCAACTAGAACTACAAGATAAAATAGAATTTCTGGTTTTTAAATTATCCCTCGTCATATTCCCTCCACCATTTTTCGCAATTTGATTCTCCCTTCTTTCCCTAAAGTCGGACTAATGTCACCTTCATATCATTACCTGTGAGTGTGTACAATTGATTTCCCTCTATAGAACAAATAAGACTAAAAACTAGCGCCGCATCTAAAGCATGCCAGATAAAGCAACTTATCTAGTACTTTGGTAAAGAATGCTACTAAGCAAGAACAAAGAAATCGGTGAACGGAATCAGAAATCTCTCTCTTCTTCGGTGTTTCTCCTTCTTGGGATAAATATTTATAGGTAAGAACGACAATAATAAATAAGAAACATCAAGATGACGAAAATTCCAGTCGACAGTGAGCTGACTGGGGCGGGGGAGTACACCGTTTACGGTGAGTATTCGGTGCTTCTGAACCAGACCAACATTGATGGCGATTCGAATAATAACAAGTTCTATGTGATCCAGCTACTGAAAGAGACCTCCAAGGACTCGTATTCGACGTGGAACCGCTGGGGTCGCGTAGGGGAGCCGGGAAAATCGAATTTGAGCTCCTTTGGCAGTGATTTAAACAAGGCAAAGAATGACTTCGCGAAGAAATTCCGAGACAAAACGGGTTCCTTTTTTCCAGACCATGATGCTGAGGACGCAAGCGGAATCTTGAAGTCTCTTGCCGCTTCGTTCCAGAAAAAAACGGGTAAATACATGCTCGTGGATGTAGAACACGATGCAGACGAGGCTGGTACTGGGTCCGGCGCCGCCGCTAGCCAAAACAATGCGGGTACTGCTGGTGCGCAGGCTTTCGGCAAACTGACTGAAGCTCAGATCCACAAGGGTCAGGAGGTCTTGGCGGAGCTTCGGAAATGCTTGCAAGGTGAGAAGAAAAACAAAAACAAAGATAGTACAAAGATTGCGGAGTTGTCGTCGCAATTTTACACCTTGATCCCGACAAATTCCGGACGCAAGAAGCCGCCGCCTATCGATACCGAAGACCTCATTATGGAGAAGGAAGCGTCGTTGGAATTCATGCTGCGCATGGGTTTCGATGACATGTCAGTTCAACTGAAGAAGGTACCTACTGGAATTTCAATCAGCTGAACGCGGCTTAATACAGAGAATAGCCAATCTCATCAAATGCTACAATTTGTATTTGGACGATGGTATAAAACGTAAACGACTCTTTCCTTGTTCTTAGTCCACTTCATTCAACACCTCCTGACATTCGCACCGCCATACGAAATCGCTTTACTCTGTTAACAATTTTAGGTCTCCCCTCTCGCGGGTGTCATGTCCTTGCCGTTGTGTCCGACTCTGCAAGCCGCGGCAGGATCCGTGTCAAACAAAGGCGCGATTACGCAGTCGGACAACGCTGGGAAAACGCTAGCTCAGAAGCAGGCAGGCAAACCGACGTCCGCTATGGATGCCAGTTTGTACGCCTCCATTTGTCTGTACACCGGCAACAGCGTCTATCGGCAACTGAACGAAGCTCTTCGTGCGGAAAGTATTGTAAAGATCCAAAAGTATCGCCCCTACCTACGCCAGTTGCTAGAATCCTTTTCCTATTTCAAGCCGCAAGCAAACAAAACCGTGTGGCGCGGGGTCTCTGTGGACTTGAGCAAGACGTACAAGCTGGGGAGCGAGATCACCTGGTGGAGTGTTTCGAGTACCACGGTCGATAAAAATGTCGCGTACAACTTTGCCGCAGGCTGCGGCGCAAACTCCACCCTGTTAGAGATTAAGTCGCAGAACGCTTTGGACGTTTCCGCTCTAAGCCTCTACTCGTCAGAGAAGGAATGCATCTTAGTCCCTGGAACAAAATTGAAAGTGACGAAAGTGGAGAAAAAGCCTGGACAACTTGGTAAGATTTGGCTCGAAGAGCTCAAGGGAGGTGGTCTCGAAGGTCTGAAAAATGAAGACAATAAAAGCGATGATCAATCTCTCTCGTCCGGCGCATCTGCAAGCACTGCGGACGCATCTCCTATTACAGGATCTGCGTGTCACTCAGAAGGGTCTGCATCTCCTACTTCTTCTGCAAAGGGTTCAGGTTCCCAACAGCTTTTCAAATCGGCTGCGACGAAGATCAAGAAAGCGGTACAGAAGGCTGCTGATACGATAAAGGCAACGATGAAGAGTACAACAAAATCAAAGGCAGCTTTGAAGGACTCATCTACAACATCTTTTGGAGGAGCAGGAGGAGGTAGCTCCACGTCCTCGATAAAATCTTCTGACACAGTAGCTCAGAGCAACAACGTTGTTGATCACACCAACCTCCAACTGCGCCGCACGGGCAGCACAAGCATTCATGAGAATGCGCGAGATTTTCTAGACGAAAAAGGGGTTCTGTCTGCAGCCGCCTTCGAATCCGCGTCACTGCTGGAGCAAGTTCAATGCTTGGCGTACTCCTGGGGTACCAGTTGCTCAAATATTCCCTCCGTTGCCTCCTCAGCGATGAAAAAGAAAAAAGGCGCTGCTGCAATGAAAAAGGCCACAACTGGAACAGCTGGGAAGACTAAGAAGTTCTCGAAAAGCAAGTTTGAGTCCACTTACAACTCTGTAAAGACCCAATTTGTGAAAAAGGTGAAGAGCGCGTCGAACAACGACGAGCGCAAGTTGATGGGTTGCTACAACGACGCAGCCCGCGAAGTTATGGTGCAGCATTTGCATCCGCTGCTCACGAACAAGCTGGACGATGATGAGAAAGAGGAGAAAGACGCCAACCTAGGAGACAAAGAGCGAGGCGTGGTCGAAAAGTACGGAAACTTGCAAGAGAAATACTACAACCTCTTTTATCACTTAGGATTGGACAACGTACTGACGGATAAGCAGTTCACCAAAGCGAAGACAAACATGCAGTACCTTCTACAGAACGGTGACATGAGCAAGGAAATGCAGAAGGAGATGCAAAACGCCAACCACAACTCCTACTACACTGCTGCTCTTAACAATAACGGAAGCGATCCCTCTTCAACGGCTTCTACTGCCGCAACAGCAGGCGGGGCGACTGAAGACAAGCTTGACATTGTGCGGGTCAAGAAAGTAAAGGGCAAGCGCGAAAACGTGCCTGTGGATAGCGAAAACAAGGAGAGGAGCGACTTTACTGTGGTTCTCGACAAAGGCGAGGACGCAGTGTATGATGTTTTGTTGAATCTTGCCGACATCGGTGGCAACAACAATAAATTCTACGTTTTGCAACTGCTCGAGAAGACAGAAGCAGAAAAAGGTGACAAAGATCGATACATGGTTTGGACTCGTTGGGGCAGGGTCGGAGTGTCGGGACAAACGCAAACGAAAAAATTTGCCGACATCAACATGGCAAAGCTCTATTTTGCTGTCAAGTTCCAAGATAAGACCGGCAACAAGTGGGATGACTGCGTTGCTACCCCGAAGTCCTTCCAGACGAAGAAGGGGAAGTACAGCCTGATCGAAGTAGAGTACGATACCGATCTGGCAGATGCGAATGCAGCCAATGATGGTACGAGCAAGAGCAAGAATGGCGCAGGAGCAAGTGGAGCAGGAGGTCTTGATCCATCGGTGCGTTCTTTGCTATCGCTTATTTCGAATAAGAAAATGATGGAGGAGGAGCTTTCCTCGTGCGGTTTTGATCCGAAAAAGATGCCCCTAGGTAAGATCTCGACCTCCATGGTGCAGAAGGGGTACAAGTTGTTGCAGCAGATCAATGCTCTACTCGAGGCTGAAGGAGACAATGCTGTGGATGGAGAGGACGATGCTGCTGCTCCGCCAATGAAGAAAGCCAAAACTACCACGATGAAGAAGGACACTAGCAATACTAGTTCTAGTGCAAGCAATAAACTGGAGCAACTCAACTCCGAATTCTTCACAGTGATCCCGCACAACTTCGGATTTAAGAAATTGAAGGATTGCATGATCAAGACCACAGCTGAGGTTCGTGAGAAGCTCGAGTTGATCGACACTCTTCAGCAAGTGGCAGAAGCAATGCGGCTCTTGAACAGCAAACCTACTACTGCCATGAAAACGGCAGCGATGAAGAAGGCTACGACTTCTAGTAGTGATGCTTTGTCGAATCTGTACGATCAACTGGATGTTGATTTGACTCCTGTGTCTAAGAATTCCTCTACGTTCCAACTCGTGAAACGCATGCTCTCGGAGACGCACAACAAAGAGGACCATTCTGGCGTCGCCGGCAGACTGAAGCTAGAGAGTTGCTTCTTCGTGACCAAGGAGAAGAGGGATGAAGACTTCGAAAAACTGAAAAAAAGTCTGGGAACTAAGACACCTCCAATAAGTATGCTTTTGTGGCACGGCTCCCGCTTGAGCAATTGGATGGGCATCCTGTCTAAGGGTCTGCAAATTGCGCCTCCAGAGGCGCCGTCGACGGGATACATGTTTGGCAAAGGCATCTACTTCGCCGATGTCGTCTCCAAAAGCGCGCAGTACTGTCACGCCTACTCGACATCTTCACAGAATCGGGCTATTTTGGTTTTGGAGGAGGTGGCAGTGGGCGAGACTTTGGACTGCACAAGTGCAGACTTCCAAGCAGCTAGCAAAGTGTCGAAACACAAAAGTGCCATCACGTGCAAGGGAGTTGGTCAAAAGGGACCCCTCTCTTGGGAAGAGGTCAAGATGGATGATGAAGATGCCGGAAAAGTTACAACCGTAAAAAAGTTCTCGAATGTGACAAGCAAAGACTTGAAATCAACTACTTCTTCGAGCAGTTGCTACGTGCCCACCGGAAATGTGAAAAAGCAAAACAAATCGAGCAGCGGTTACTTGTTGCACAATGAGTATGTGGTTTACGATACGAAGCAGACGCGGCCTAGACTCCTCTGCGTTGTCGATTTCCGAAATGATGAAGAAAGTGAAAGCGAGGAAGAGGGAGAGGAGCAGGAGGATCAACCACCTCCGATGAAAAAACAAAAAACTTCTGCGACATCTTCTTCTGCTGCATCGTCGAAAACTTCCTCTGGTAGTTCTGCACCGAAGTCTGCCTCACTCTCACTCGCTTCTGCGGCTATGTCAAGTTTTGCTTCAATCTCTTCGGTGCCTTCGTCCTCTGGCGGTGCGACTACTTCTTCAGACCTAGTTCCCGCCTCTGCTAGAGACGATTTGTTGAAAGCTAGTGATCATGGACAATGGCGCTCTGTTGACAACAGTCAGCTTCTCTGCTTCAATGTTGGGCACGTAATGCGACATCTAAAGTTACAGCACAACTCGCTTCATAATAGATTTTTTGACTTTCTTCACTTGTTTATTGTTGTTCCTCTACCTCTACTCACAGCGTAATATGTTAGTGCGTAGTTGCGTTTATTTCCCGATACGGTTTTAAGACATGATGATGATAGATATATCTCCTCACGTAATAGAAAACTAGGATATCCCAGATAATTAGTGGAAAAATATCTCTTTATTGCGCTAATAATGAATGTGAACAAGACTTCGAGCGTACGAGTCGCCAGTTTCGATATGGATTGGACGTTGATCAATACCAAAAGTGGCAGTCAGCATCCCAAAGACGCAAATGATTGGAAGTGGGCGCCGACTCCTGCGCACATGCCGGAAGTCCCCCAGCGGCTGGCAGAATTAATCACTGGCAACAACTACGACTGCATTGTCGTGTTTTCCATGCAGGGTGGGATCGAGAAGGGAAAAACGAAAGAGACCGACATCAAGGCAAAGATCGCAAGCATGTGGGATTCTCTGTGTCAGACGAGTCCCGCATTGAAAGATACAGTTTGCTTCTGCGCATCGCCGGGCGAAAGTATTTACCGGAAACCCTGTGTTGGGGGCTGGGATTTGCTTTTCGGAAACGGGTCCGGGATTCAGCATGCTGTAGACGGCTCTTTCTTTGTAGGCGACGCCGCGGGGCGACCGAAAACCAAGGCAAGAGCAAAGGACTTCTCCGACACCGACTTCAAGTTCGCGCTAAATGTCGGCATCAAGTTCAAACTGCCCGAATGGTTTTTTAACCTGGATAAAAATGCCATGGATGACGTTCCTTCGGAGTCAACGTTTTCGTTCCGTCCTTCCTATCATCTCGCCAACGGGGCGGCCCAGACCGGAACCTCTCCATTAGGCATGAAACTTCGGAACAGCCTGTTTGATGCGAATTTAGGCAAGAAGGAGATGATTGTTTTTGTCGGAGCGCCTGCGTCCGGAAAGTCCTCCTTGACTGCGCAGATGCTGGAAGGAAACAATGTTGTTGACTATGTCGTGATTAACCAGGACAAGTTGAAGACCGTGCCGAAGTGCGAAGCTGCCGCGAAGGAGGCTCTCAAGAACGGCAAGTCGGTGATCATTGACAACCAGAACAAGGAGAAAGCGAAGCGGAAGAACTGGATTGCCTTAGCGAAGGAGATGAAGTGCGATCGTGTACGAGCCGTTTATTTCGATGTCTCGAAAGATTTCTGTTTTCACATGAACCACGTCCGCGCGCGGCTACCCGGGACAGATACACACGGTCTCAAGCGCGAAAGGGTCCCCTCGATGGTGATTCACACCTTCTTCAAGTACGCAGAGAAGCCGCAAACTGCAGAAGGATTCTCGGAAGTGTTGACGTTCAGCCAGTCAGACTTCCGTCTCGGACCCGACGCAAAAGCCAACAGAATGGCTCTAATGTACCAGGACTAAAGCTAATCATCATGATTTTGATGCGCCATGAGCATGACTACTAACTTACGCAAAACAATCGCAATCCTGTGTGAGTGCAAAACACTAAAATTTCGTCGATCTCATTTTTTTATTACACCTTGTTCGTGGTCGTGCTACTGCTACATGGACATACTCATTATACATAGAAAGATAACCATAAGAGAAATGGATTTCGTGAAACTTCATTCTATTTCTCACACACAATGAAATGTTTTAACTTTTTTCAATTCTTTCTTTTCATGGTTGGGACGGGCGTGTCCCGATCATATTTGTAAGGACGCATATTCATCAATCGTGTTTTTACTCATTCGCATACGTTCGGATCCGAATTCGTTAGATGTACAAATATTATTTTTCGCTTTAATCAATGAATAGCATTAGCAAGAAACAAGAATGAGAAACAGCTTATCTCGAAAGAAATTATGATACCGATACCGATTAGATAGTTAATGTCGGACTCAGAAATAGCTCCTTTTTTTTGGTGGGAGTAAGATGTTTCTTCATTATCCTAAACAAGCGCTAGCGCATGCAAAACAAAAGAAAAAAATCTCGAAGGATGTAGACGTAAAATTGAAAAATGATGTTGTCGCAGATGATGTATTCGTGAAGTAATATCTTCATCAAGAATCAGAATTTACAAGCAAGTACCAGTCTCGGAATGAAAATTAGAACACTGTACAAGTTAATTTTGGCTCGCGGCGATGAGAGGACGAATCGTGGTAAAAAGCGTAGGCTGCTGTACTCTGAATATAGACTTTTCAAACGCTCAAATCCCGACTGGTTTAGACACGCATATCAAAACTGATGGTTTGTTTTGGTCCACCGACAACGCTGGTGCGACGAAAATGATAACCAAATAGAGAACCACATTGTGGAATTACAATGGTTTTTTAGAGAAAGGGCATCGTACTATTGCCAACGATCATGATCCATTTTTCGGAACCAGTTATAGTCTGAAGAGTTTGGTGTTCCTCCTTCCGTTGACTACTCAGACTGCAATTCACGCAGGCGCGGCCATTCATGATGCTACCAAAAATTGTCGTACTAACTACGCATGGCCATCTGCAACTTATTAGACTAGTTACGGAAATGCCTAACACGGATTTGGATTACTCATTAGACTACTAGTTACGGAAATGCCTAACAAAGATTTTCATTTTGATTACTCTTGAAATCAAGGTGGCATTGTTATAGTTATTGTTTTTAGGGAGCTTCTTCATCCAGTAGGGTAATCAGGGGTTAGCAGGTGACGAACATTTTTCCCGTGTTGTTTTACTCAACATGTATGATTAGTGTTCTATTTCGTTTTGGGTGGAGCCGCCTCCACCAATTTTGGGCACTAGTATGACACAGTCGCCTTCTCTCTATTCTTGTTTCGACTGGCATAAGTGATGCGTGATTATATGATTTAGCATAGTAGATGCAGAAATATTACAAGGTATTAAGTACAGGAAAAAATGTCCTTTTTCGACTTCAACTCGTTGGAGGGCGCTAACTTCGTCAAATTTGACGATGCTGCGCCACAGACTAAAAAGGAGAATGACCGGGAAACTGCTGAGGTTGAGTACGAGGAGGTCGAAGTATCACAGACTGCGCACCGAAAGACGACTGCGGTTTCATCTGGTGGAGTTGTAGGCCCCCAACTACCGGCTATTGTTCCGGGCAATAGTATCGGAGCAGGTCAGATGTTTGTGTCAGATTCTGACGGTTCTGACGATAGCGACATGAGTGATGACGACGATAGTGATGGTGGATCGTCCGATGACGGTGACATGGCGGGTCGTGCTCCTGGAGGGTCAAGGATGGGTGGTGAGAGCAGTATGATCCTGGGCAGCCCTGCGGCATCTTCTCAGAGGGATATGAACTCGTTGCAACCGATAGAGACAGCTAGTTTCTTTGCGTCCTTCGAGCGCGTCTCCGCTGTGAGCAGACAGTACGCGGAAGAGCAATGGCAGGCGCTGACAGCCATCCGGGAGACTAGCCGTCGCTTCTCGGCGTCTGCTCTGAGCAGTTTAGTCGGCGACGTCTTACGGGCAAGCGAAAGTACGACAGACCAGGGGAAGACAGGTCAGGCCGTTGGCGGATCGTCATCTGGCGGTGTCTCGTTACCATCAAGGATATTAAGGATGAATGGTGACAATGTAGTGGAGTCAGCAAATGAAGCGCGAGTAATTTGGGACCTGTTATCGGGCGCCTCTTCGCGCAAACTCCTGAGTTCTTTGCGGCAAGATCCTACGCGGCGAAACCAGCGAGCCATTCGTGCAGCGATGTGCGTCTACACCGAGCACTGCGACTTAACGGAGAAGGAGCTTGCGCTTTTTCTGAGCGAAGAAGTAGCCTCTCTTCTCATGCTGCAAGATGAGAGAACGAACATGAGAAACTCGGAAGCCGATGCAACATTGATGCGCTCTCAGCTAGAAGGTCTGTTCCAGCCCGCTTTGCGAGCAGTACTTAGTTTTGCACCTTCACTCTGGATCCGCTATGCCACGGCCGTGCGAGAGCTCGTTGGAGGCGCAAGCGACATCTACACTAGCGACACGCCCCAGGCAAAGGAGGCCTGCAAACAGGTCGAGCGCGTATTTGAGCATGCGCTAGGTGTCCTAGCGCTCGACCCGGATTTGGGTGCGCAGATTTTTTCGGCTTATCGTACAGAGTTTGCCGCAGAGCGGGACAAGGTAGAGAAGTTGTGGAAGCGGCAGTTGCAGATACCCAGTCCGCATTTAGCAGCGGTACTTGCGGAGTACGGCCGCTGGTTGGAAGCGGCTGCGCTTCCGCCAGCGCAAATAGAGGAAAGAAAAGCCGCAGCGCGAAGTCTCTCCCAGAAGGCAGAAAATACATGGGGAAGTCGCAAAAGAGTTTTCGATGAACTAGTGCGCATGGAGAACGGACTGCGTGAGGCGGATACACGCAATGCGTTGGGTCTGCCTGCTGCTGCTAGTAGTTCTTCTGACATATTAGTCAACAAAGAAGGCAGCAAAAAGACGCGGCCTCCACTAGATGTCGCACGAGAATTGCTTGCCATTGAGCGCAAAACCAAAGACGTGCAACGTCTTGAATGGGCCTACTTGCGCTGTTGTGAGAGTGTCGCAGCTAGCGGACATCGAGGCCCAGCCTGTACACTTTTTGCTGAATACGCGGATTTCGTGCAAAAGAAGATGGGTGACCGAAAGCGTGCTGCTGCGATACTCGAGCGGGCGATTAAAGTTAGAGGAACTTCTGGATTGCGGTACTGTCCCCTAACGGGAGTACGACTATCATCGGAAAGTTCATCTGCAAAAGAGTACGAGGCCTTGTGGGATCGGTGGACACCACTGCTGGAGCAAATCAGCACGGACGGAGGCACGGCATGCGAGCACGACTCGACGCCCTTGCGTTCGATCTATGAACGCTGTCTGCGAGATTCTGTGGAGAGAATATCTCTACTTAATGACGCACCACAGCTTTCTAGCGAGGACGATGAAGAGGCTGCATCAGAAAAAAAGCTCTTAGCAGTCAAGCATCAGCTTGCGCGCTTTGTGTCAGCTTTGAAGGCCTATGGTGACGTGACACGGCGGCTCCTGGGACAACCCGAGCAAATGCGAACTCTTTATCGACGGTTTTTGGAGCCCGCAGGAGCAGAGGGCACTGTCAGTTCATCATCTGTCACAACTACAAAACCTCAGCTTTCGGAGGAGCTGCAGGAGCAGCTGTCCGGTGCCATTTCGTGGTGCCTCAACGACGTGCGCGCACACTGGATGCGAGTGGAGGCATTCAACTATGCTAACACGGAAATTCTGGTTTCGGATGTCTTGGGGCTGCAACAAGTGAAAACTGGAGACGACGCCATGGACTTGCACACTGCCAGTACAGCCTTTCGGTGTCTGCGCTACTGTTTCTCGGACGGGAATCGGGATATTGTGCTAGCGGCCATGCAAAGGTTAGTCCGCAGTGTCAGCGACCGGCCAGACGAGGTTGCCTTTGAACTCGTTGATATGCTCCGAAACGACCCCCGAGCCGCGGACGAGGATCTAGCAAATGCAAAGGAGCTGTATCAGGATGTCTGCAGAAAACACAACGAGGAGATACAGGCAAAAATTGAAGCTATTGGTGGCGAGGAAGAGATGGGCGGAGAAGCTGGCCCACAAGACGAACTGTGGCCTGACAGTCCAGACGACCCTTTTACGCCGTTTGGCGTCGAGGGCATGCGCCTATTGCACGAGACGTCCGGCACAGGACGAGATATGGGAACCTTTGTGACGGAAACCTTCAGAGAAAAGGTGAAGGAACTCGCAAAGCAACCTGATATGCTACCTGTCGTCTACCTTGCGTGGTTGAAGGCAGAATGCTATGGGCTTGCCTTGCTTACGACCGCTCTCGCGTCACGCGCAAAGGAGATGTTCAAAGCATGCGCATCGATTCGACGCAGCGACCACTGGTGGTGGTCAGTGCTCGGTCTTATCCGCCACAGCGTACGGAATCGTGGTGCAGACTACACTGCTTTTGTCGATTTGTACAAATTTGCTTTGCAGGAGACGCGCAGTGCGAAGCTGAGCCAAGATTTTCTAGACTTTCAGCGCGAAGTCGGCTCTGCCGCGGATATTCTCCAAGCGACCTCTCTGCACATGCAGGCCGTAGCGAGGGAGGCGGAGGAAGCGGCAGCGCGGGAACGGAAACAAGCACAGCAGCAGAATGCGCGACAACCAGCCAAGCGTGCCCGTGTAGACGACCAACATTATGCTGAGCCTGCTTCTAGCAGCTCCTCATCCGTCGTTCAGCGACTTCCTGATCATGCAGTGGACGATGTCGAGTCGAACGGCGAGCCGAAGGCCACAAAACGGGCTCGCACAAGTGCTCCCGAGACTGGCGAAAATAGTGCTGTCGTTGCTTTATTTGGCAACGGTGAAGACGCAATGGACGCCGATGTTGGCGAAGATGCGATGGAAGTTGAGGACGCAGCCGTGCGGATGCCACGTGGATTCCATGGCAAGGGTCGCGGAAAACAGGGTAAGAAAGGCCAAAGAGAGAAGAAGCCGAAGCCCGAGAGCGGGGCCCACTATCTTCAAGTCACTTTAGGTGCAGATGCGGCTGCGCGTTTTGTAGAAGCGGACCGCACCGTCTTTGTGCGGAATATCGACGTTTTAGTCGACGAGGCAGAGCTGGATGCAGTGATCTCGCAGCAGGAGATTGTCGGTCTTGAGCAGATTCGCGTGGTGCGCCACTTCAACGGGAATCCAAAGGGTATGGCTTATCTCGATTTCGATTCTCCGGAAAACGTGCGAAAATGCTGCGAAAAGCTGAACGGTCTCGAACTTCGCTCCAGGAAGCTGTTTGCAGCGCCTTCGAAGCCAACACAGGCTCTATATGAGCCACGGAAGGTCTTCATCAGCGGGGTGGAAGCTGGCTTTGATGTCCGTTCATGGTTAGCAGCAAATCTGAACTCGACACCTTTTGTGGAAATCGTCGATGTGCGACTTCTGGCTCCCAAAGAGGGAGAAGAGAAAGGCGGTGCGTTTGTCGAGTTCTCCGAGGATTCTGCAGTGGACACGGCGCTAGCTTTGAACGAAAATTTGCCACCGCAGATCGAAAAAATCAAGCGATCTATTCCGATGAAATCTCACGAGCTGAAGTACGCACCCTTGAGAGTCAATGCGCCAGGTACTGACAAACATAAGCTGCACTTTTTTTTCGATGTCCGCAATAAATCCATCTCTGACTTTCGTTATTTTCGCCTCGTAGGAACTGACTTACAAGTCGTAAGGCCAGCAGATGACGACTCAATCGGATTGATATGTTGCTGACTGATGTAGTCGTAAGTATGTTGATGTCTATGTATGTTCCAGGGGCCAGGGGCCAAGGCCCCCCGATCTGACTTTTTTGGGGGGGGCCTCCCGCCCCGGATCCTTTTTCCTGCGGGACGGATGGGGGAAGGCCTCTAAAAGCCCACCTCCGACCCCTTCCCGCTTCTTGCCTGGGCCCTACAGAACCCCCATCCCTGTGGCCGTCCAAGCACCGAAGGCCGGGGGTGCAAGACTTCCGAAGGTGGCAAAGGTGGCAAGGCTCGGCCCCCTTTGGCTTGTTGCGGCTTGTTGCGTGTACCCTACAGGCCTCCAGGGTGCGGGTTCCTCACTGGGGGAGTCTCTTGGGAGGTGAAAGGCCTCCGAGCGAAGCAGGTGGCAAGGCTTGACCCTTTTCGCCGTGCTGCATGTATCCGATAGAACCCAGGCGGGCACGCCTTGCCCCCACTCCTCCCCGCCTTTGGTCCTCAACCCCCCGGGCGTTTGGTGGTGGCGGACGAGGGCCAAAGGGGCCAGGCCTCGCGACCGTGGCCGCCTTCGGCGGCCTTCGTCCCCCGGAGGCCGTTCGCCTGATAAGGTGCAAGATTCGGGACGCCTGTCGGGTACACGCGGAGAGCCGCCAGGGGCCTCCGGCTCCGCCTTTTGCGGCCCGCCTTGGTCCCCGGAGGTCCTTACATGTCACCACCGCGGGAAAAAGGGCGCGCGGACGCCACCACCGCTCCATCCACAGGGGGGGAACCTCCACCCCTGGAACGTGTATCATCTTCCAAATCCCAACTTTCTTCAGGTACTTTGGCCGACCAGATGAAGTGGAAGCGCGGGCAGGATAAGCTGAAATCTCGGGTGAAGTTCACACTGTTTGTGAAGAATCTGAATAAAAAGACTACGGAAGCGGCCCTACAACAGCACTTCTCGCAGTTTGGAGCTGTCAACCAAGTGGCCTTGATGCGCAACGAGAAAGGAAAGAGTAAATGCTTTGCGTATGTGGAGTTCGCCGACGAAGAGGCAGCAACAGCCGCTGTTACAGCAAGCACGGCAGGCAACATGTTAGATGGACGCACGATCCAGGTGAGTCGATCGGATCGACCAATCACGACAGCGAAAACGGCAGGGAGCGGCAGTGCTAGTAGTACTAGTAGTGCTGCTCCTGGTCCTCTTGCTACGTCTTCTTCTTTTGGAGCGACGGCGGGGGCAGCAGTGGCATCATCATCTGCAGAAGGGGCGGAGTCAAACACGGGAGCAGGTACTGAAAATAGACCTCTTGGCGGGGACGTTGAGATGTCAAGCGGAACAACACTGCTAGGAGATGGGAACACCGCAACAAGTTCAAACAGCAAAGGCGCCAGTAACGGTAAACTAGGAAAAGACGGCAATACAAGAAATATGCGCTCGAACAAAGGTGACAAGTCCAACGGCTCGCATTGGAATAAAGGCAAGAAGCCTTCAAAATCTGGAGGAAAGTCAGACAAAGGTGGGTATAGCAAGGCAAGTAACGGTAAAGACGGAAAAAACGCCAAAGTTGGAGGCAAGAAGAACTCACAGATGAAGGGTTCCGGGAAAAAGGGGAAAGCCAACTTCGTCAGCGAAGCTATGGGGCTCCAAGAGTTGACTAACTCTGATCAGATGGAGGTAGATCAGCATCAGGAGGGGGCTGCGACTAGTAACCAGCCTATGTCGAACGCAGACTTTCGCAAGTTCTTGTCGTGAGAAGGTCGATGTACAACCGTGCGTGTGGCTTTTGACTACTCACCGTGGAGCTCTCTTGCGGTTACGCACATCACATCTAGGTGGTAACTCGTAGAACAAAGACCTCCATACCGACAGATGTTCGCTGGACACGGATTTAACTTTTTTTTCCGATCAAAATTAATACACAGACTCAGCAGGACCCACGCTGCTGTCTACTAAACTTTCGCATCTATTATACCTCATTCCTACTCTTCTCCATCTCCCTGACAGAGTTCTCTCAACAGCACCTCCTCAATAGTACGTGCTATGACAAGTTGTACATTACCGAATCTACTTGATTCTTGCCTTACAAGGTTCGTTGTTCGTCATCGGCATAAATCTTTCCGAACACAATAAGAGAGCGAAATAACCGAAGGTGATCACACAAAGCGGTCAGTCTTCAAACGACACTGAATGAGATCGATGGCTTTCATCTATCACGCTTTACCTCTCAGAAATGTTTCGCCATTCTGTTATTTCCGACATATATACACGACTTCATTTAGATAGAAGTCAGTGCGAACGTGTGTTACGAAGTTCCCAGCGGGTATGATTAGCTCCTTTGGAGTGATAGTCGCCATCATCGCTTCCCAGTGTTATGCGTAGTCTCATGATGAGAATGCGGCTCTACGAAAGTTCGAAGTTGTCCCTAGGTGAAACAGCTTGAACGTATAGCAGAATAGTTTATAGACGGTGGGAAGGTGGGCACGCTGGGCGGCCACGCTGGGCACGGTGGGCGGATCCTTGATGGCAGCCATGAGGGGCACGGTTGGCGCACACCGGGCGCATATGGCGTTGCCCCGCTGCTTTCGTCACGCTCAATTTGCAGGGCCGCAGACAAGGACTACCCGGCGCTGCGTTCGTCCTGCGCGTGGTGGCCTCGTTCTCGCTGCTTGCAATGCTTCGCTGCTGCATGCACTGCAGTGCCGCCGGGGTGTGTGCAGTGCTCTGCTGCAGTGGGCGGCGCTGCTGGTGGGTGTTTCCGGGCGGGTGAGTTAGTGGGGGCTCGGATTCGTATGCAGCTTGATGCTGCGCATCCCAGGTTCAAACGCTTACTCTGCCGGGCGGCTTCAGAAACGGGCGCCCGGAGGCCGCTGCGATTTTTGAATCCCGGCCTCACGGTGGGAGCACGGTGGGCGAAATGTTTGGCAGGGGAGGCACTTTGGGGTCGCCCAGCGGCCCTGCGTGCCAATTCTGGAGAAGGAATAAACTTTTCTAGTTTAGATATGCAAAAGGCTACGCGGTCATCCTCACGACCAATGAAAAAACATCAATTCCACATCACTCCAGATTGGATCATAGACTAGTAACCAGTAGTGTTTTCTTGATCTTCCGATATTATAAATATCGAAAAAGACACATGTCATGAAAGTAATGTTGTTATTCATCCAAATCAAAGTTGTTTGCTTCATCTAAAATAGTTGGCTGTTTTCGCATTTGTGATAAAAAGTTGTTGTTGATGAGTGTGATTGAGTGTCTAGGTAGTACTAGAAAGTGAGATTGATGAGCAGGTTTCACCTTCTTTAGCGTGCAAAGATGGCGGCCTCGTCTCTTGTTGTTGCCCGCGGCTTGTGATTGTGCTTGCGTGACGAGGCTCAAAACCCGACGTGCCTAGGCGGACGGAGCGAAGAGGAGCGCTCTTCAATCTTTGGCCGTTTGCTGCCGCTGCTACTTCTTCGTCTTCTGCGTATGCCGTCGTTAGTTCTCTTCCGCGACCCACGTAGGCACAGCTGGACTGACCAAACCCCTGTCGTCCTGATTTTCCATGGAGTAGTAGTAGTACACAAGAACCATCACAGGAGCGTTCATTCAGCCAACAGGAAACAAGGTAAAAACCACGTAAACGAGGTCGAGTTTTCCAGGCATGAAGAAGAATGCCACGACGTGCCCAAATAGCGCTACACAGGAATAATCAACATCAACATAACCAAATCGTGCTACGACCTCCACCAGAATAATATTTCCCACGAAACCTTTACCTTCGATGTGGATCTTCATCTTCCCCACACATGGAATACGCTTCTGCTCTATTAATGGATCTGTCACAGTCACAGTCCCGACGTGCAGCTGCAAGAACGCTTCCAGAGTCGATTGCGAGAGGATGAAAAAGAACAATAACAACAAACCCACTAGAACTAGTACAACAGTACACCAAGACCTACTTCATCTTCAAGTATTTTCAAATCAGCACAAGTTGTGATCGTGAAGGACAAGTAGAAGACAGGACCAGGGTCAAGAAGAGGACGCACAGCATTCCTTTCAAGTGTGGACGAAAGTAGTATCACCCAATAGAAGAAGGAGCCCAGCATCTTCATGGTAGTGGCGATCTTCATCATAATACCGGCGATCTTCATGATAGTGAAGTAACTGCAGCATTCTTTTTTTGATTGTGCTCTTTTTGTGAAAATTTTCGAAAATTAAGCGGGTTCGCAGCCACGAGATGATGACCGCAGCCAGGGTGGCGAGGTCTGGCATCGCGGTGCCTATCTATGACGCGGAATCAGGAGAAACCTTTTGGCTAGAGTTTGGTCCTAATGCCGCTCAGGATTCTCGCATACGAGCGCAAAAAACAAGAGACAATAGTGGAAGTTATGAACTATGTAGCTAAATTCTGCTTTACCGTGGAGGTAGACGTAGTTTCACTATTTTCACGAAAAAGAATTAATACATTTGTTGTTGTTGATGTTGATTCTCCCGAATATACGTAACGTATGAAGTTTATTTAGATGAAAAAGTCGTTGCGTTTTAGCATCTTCTACTTGATGATGCACTTCTAGTTCTACTCGCGGTTCTTGCAACATGGCACTTCTGTGGAGTTTTAAAAGCACCCTCAATATTTCACACCAACAGTTCGTTTCGTTGATGATCGATTCAGTTGACACCATCATGCATACTCTAACACGCATCGAGTGACTTCAAGGAGTGGGTTATCGCAGAAAAAGATGTGAAGTTGGAACTTGAAAAAGTGCGTGGCATTCCACAGCTCGCAATATCGCTGGTGACCTCAAAAGATGGGAAGTCGTTGTCAGAGAGCAGTCTGTTAAGATAACCAAGAGAGCATCGGCATCCTCAGCATCATCCTTGGCCATTTTCCTACAAGGGAAAAAAGACGCCAAGGATGTGGACAGGGATGCGAACGCGGTAGCTCTAAGCCTGTCGAGGGGCCTTGGGACGTCCTATGCGTCCGCCGTCGATAGAGGCACATGCCCATGGCTGAAATCGCGGGAGGAAGCGAAAGCAGAAGACACCGAAAAAAAGGAGCAAAACAAACAGGAGGACTCGCTCTCCTCCTCCACGGCCGGCGACCATGAAGCCCGGACAGCAAAGAGGAGTCGACTCCAGGAAGAGCCAGACACGAAGACAGACCAAGAGGAAGGAGCAGTAGCGAATCAGAAAAGCTCCTATGCAGTACTTCATCTTTTCCTTTCTTTTTATGAAGTATTACGGCTCCCTCAGCCTCGGGATGATTATGGTATGGAAACTGGTTCATGCAGCAGGAAGGGCCCCGCTTTTCTATTCTGTATCATCACGATGTATTTTGTTGTATTAGGTCGGAAATATCGCACAAGCTACGCACAGGCTGTTCAACCGATTTTATCCTGCGAATACGGAAGCAACCCTCTCGACAAGAGCTGGCAACGGTAATAGATACATGTAGGAATTTTGATACCTTGAAAAGAGTGCAGCAGATTGGAGGCGTAGGTCGTGTGAACAAGATTTTACACTAGTATTGCCATTGTAAGTCACACTTTGACTTTGACGCGTTTTCTCATGATCTAAATCTATTAATTTGTTTGATTCAGGCTTGAACACGAGGCCGGGGTCGGCATCCAGTACTTCGGACGTTCATATGAGCGATGCGACTACGGAGCGAGCGGATGCAGAAAAGTATACTTTGACCTCACGAGGACGGCCTATGTCGCCATTCTGATAATCATGATTGCAATGCGATTAGCTGGACGTCGACGTAAGTATCATCACAGGCGTAAGCATTCGTCACAAACTAGTACCAGAACGTGAACTCATTATATTTATAAATAATATATACAACTCATTGATGAGTCCTTTAGATAGAACTTACTTTTTGAATTCCAGTCGGCATCCGCGCACGTTGACTTTGCGGATCATCCGGGACGAAGAGTTAACGTATGCGCACCAGAGTGGTCCTTTGCCGCTATGGGGGCATTGGACGGCATCACCAAAAGTGGATAAAAAGAGCGGCCTTCCAATTTTGAATACCTTCCAGGCGATGAAGGAGTGCTCCAATATATGTGGACCCGAATATAGCAAAGTTTTTGTACCTAGAATTATTTTGAGCTGCTTGTTTGCTAACTAGATTTATTACTGCGAGATAACCAGAATTACCTTTGTAGCCGAAGAAAAGAAATGGTAAATAAGGTTTCCCCGAGATGTGGTCGTGGACCACCAGAAAGGAGACTCCTACAATTAACATTGTAAGTTACATTTAGAAGAAGTGCCACCAAGTCTCAGCTTCGAAATAACGAGTACTTAGGAATAACTGCAAATTTATTGAGTTTCTCTGACTGAGTACCACAAGTAGTATTACTATTAATCTACTTGATCACCTGTGAATGAAAATGACCAACATGCCTAGGATTAGTATTAGCAGGGAGCAGTATTTCATATTCATACTTGACAAACACAAGAAATCAACAAAGGTATATCTTCGCTGGTGGCGTACTTTTTTACTTCCAGGCTCCGAGAGGCATGAACTTGTGAACAAAGTGGAACCAGCGACAGACTTTGTGAAGCAAGAGAAGAATTTCCTATCAAGATTTCCTGGGGAGCAGGCTGACCGCGGTTGGCAAAGCCTAGGCCGTATTGATCTCCTTTGCTTTGAATCTTGAACAAATGTAAGTGAAACCTGACTAAGTCTACTGTAAGGCCGCTGGTGAGGTAGATTACAACTTCGTTGAATTTAAAAGTTTAATTTTCAAAATTTTTAATGTGCCCGCCGCAACAACATCTGCACTGGCTTTATTTATTCGGATCGATTTGAACTAGCAACTTCTTGTATGTATAGATGAATATGAATATATGCCCACTCATCTTCTGTTCCTTTTTTTTCTACTCAGCCGCCGACTGTCATTTAGTAGGCACTTCTGCGGAGTATTGGCGTGCAATGTTGGACGCTTCCGGTGGCGATCCAGAAAAGGCCAGTCTTCGTGGCTTTTACAGGGGCATATTTGGTGGTCCGACACTACATGCAGAGACTGAACAAGATCACAGAGGGGACAATGTATGGACCTAAGTAGCATTTAAGCACTATTAGTACTAGTTTGCTGATTTTGTGAAACAGATTTTCAGGGGGTTTTCCTAGTTCTCTTGCCCATGTGGTCGTGGTAAAACATGAAGAACAGTAGACGTTGTAGTTGTGGAGACACGCTCAAGTACTCTTTGGCACGTTGATAACTACAACTACCCACCACCTCAAACATGCGGCAGTCTCGAAAAATTCTGTTGAACATTCCTTCCCACTATAGACTCGGAAAAATACTCCTCCCGAGGAACTTGTAGTCTCTAATACTCGAACAGGATCCGTTCGCGAATTTGCGGATCGCAGCACTCGTGTACAGGCCTATGCGCGAGATTTTAGACGCAGTTGGGTATTATCATTTCTCTTATCGGCTCTTCATCTTATATATAAGCAAATGAAATATTCAGATCCATCCCTCACTAGTACAGATCAGCCTTTACAAGCAGGTGCAGGCCGTGAAACTAATCTTACTAGTACGGAATGATTGAATTTGAAATAAGATAAGCCCATGGCGATGTCCATGTCCATGATGAAGCATACGACTAGAACTAGTTCCAGTTTATCTTCGATTCCAACGTCTCTCAGGTATGGTCGACGCCTATATAAATATTTGTTGATGGTGTCATCGCCAAGCAGGAGGAATCACCGAGACAATGCAGTTATGGAAGTGTAAAGCTTTGCTCGTCGTACTGTAAGTGGATTTAGAAGTAGTATTTAGGTTATTGGATTCTTGGTGTTGTATCTACGTACTAAGTCACGGTTGTGCATGTGAATATTATCGTGGTGCTTCGTATTAGTCGTATTCATTCTATATCGATTCTATGTATACAAGTCGTATTCATTCTTGAGACAATTTCTTGACGCCTTCAGCAGGTCCAAGAGATGGCAGCTTAATTTTATGAAATATTGTCGACCCCATCTGTCAGTCTTTCTTCTCTTTCATTCGCGGCTCTTCTGCGGAGGAACATTCCTGGTGGATGTGCAGCAATGCGTGGAAAAGGAGAAAGCAAAGGGAGTTCTTCGAGAGTGGGATGGAACGCGAAGTAGAAAGTGATTTCGACAACAGAGTTCCCAAAGACCCAAGATATGTCAGTGCACGTGGTCAGGGCGTTGGCGGAGGTACTCATGAAGGACAGGTCTACTCGACTAAACAAGACCTATTAATTTTGATTCTTAACATGAGAGTATAATCAGCTTGGCTATAGATTATGTAAGTACGTGTAATATAATGACAATAAGAAAAATAGTCGCATTCCTCTTCCTCATGGGAACAACATCAAATGGTAGTACGTAGTGGTTTTAAGGTGGACGACACGGACATTTGGGTCTGGTCTCAAAGCTGATTTGGTAGGTCAGATCGGAGACATATGACATCATTTTGATACTTCTTGGTCTTACAACTAAAATTGTCCTTGGTGTATACTTAGAGGCAGAGTTTTCACGAGACCTCTGTTGGCCTATGGCTTATTGTTTTTTTTTTCAGCTCGCTTGGAGACCTGGGGAACCGGAAAGGATTTTTTGACTGAGTGGTCAATGATATACGATTCTTGTCAAGCGATGGTTGCCGTATTCACGCAATGCAGTGACGTGACATCTGTTAGCCTCGGGTCCGTCACAGTTGCCGGTTGCAGTATCGACGCCAATGTTACGATTAGAACATCATTACTGTTACTCATACATACGCAGACATTTCGCAGGTAAGCGTGGCCCTTTTTGAATACTTGATTAGATCTAGGTCCCAGCATGGTTAAACGCAGCTGCGATTTTGGAAGGTAAAAGCACCTGATTTGGGTAAAAACACATCTACCGTAGACGTGTTTTTACCAGACAGAGGAGGTAGATGATCTAGGAGTTTAGAGGGTCGTGCGGCTTCGGGTATGATTGAGTTAAAATGCCTTATGTTTCCTTTCATATATGGCGCGGTGGCAGTATCGCCAGACATGAAGCTGAGTGAGGCGCGCAGCCGTGAAGCTCCAGTGTGGTACGGGCTTGAAAAAATGGTGTATAGCAACACAAATGGCAGTGGAGGTCTAGTACGGACGATTTCGAACCTTTCCGGCACCTTAGCGTCGCCGCTTGCGGGTCCCCGCTCATCGGTGTTGGCTCCAGCAAAAGGGAGCACAGCAGTGGGAAGCAGTTCCTCTGTCGCCGACTTATCGACAGCAGCTTCCAGTAGTACGCTTTCGCTCGCAGATGCAGGTTCTGCAGCTGAAGCAGAGGCGCAGCAGCAACTGCCCACTAGGACCGCTAGTTTTGTATCAGCGACTGCTGGGGTATCTTCTTCTTCAGCAGGTGCGGGTGAAGTACGGGAGAGTGTCGTCGCAGGCGCAGCACCTCTTGGAGGTGAAGGAGGAACGTCGTCAAGCACGTCGTCAAAACTGGATGTCGCACACCCAGCGCCGTCAAGTCCAATGCCTGGGATGGCGGCCAGCTCGTCCAGGAGGCCGGTGTTTACGGAGGTGCAACGGCGGAGAAAGAACGTCTACTGGTCAAATTTGCTACCGGAAATGGCTTTTTTTCTCGACAATTTGCTGACCGACCATAAGAACACAACTAACAAGGACCTCGAGGCCCATACGCATTTCAGGTGCATGCGCTCCGTGACGGAGCTCTTTCTTCACATTTTCAACGCTTTTCTACACAACTACCGCGAAGCGGTCTCAATCCTCACCGAAGAAGCCGGGGGCGCAGCCGATGTCAGCGCACTTGCACTTGGGCAGACGAACGCTTCGAGCGCCAGCGTCACCGCATCATCCGAGCAGGATCCAGCGCTGCCCCCTCGCGTACGAGATCCCCACAAAGATCCAGGTGCAGCAGCGACAAGCCCCACCTCTAGTTCACCTGGTGGTTCGTCCACCTCGACGCCGCTACCCCGAGGCCTCATAGCAACCGCGACTGTTGAACAGCTGGATTTGGCCTTCGCTGCGGGTTTAGACGACGTCAAGCTGCAACAGAGCCGTACTTCTTTTTAGCATATGATGTGTGTCAGTGTCTGTAGTAAATTCGGCTGAAGATGGAGGTCCTTGTCGTTCTTATTCACCCATGCATTAGAACGAAGACTGATTAGAATCTATAGTTCATCTCTATTCTTATTTTCTCCCCGACGCTTTGCCATGATCAGGTGACTTTTTTTCGATTGCCAAGACATTATTGTATGTGAGCGGAACAGATGAAGCATGGGTCAGGGCAAGACAGTGCTTTCTGAAAGCGCTCTGTCGCCGTGGTATTTCGACGTATTTGCAAGAGTTTTCCGAAGTTGAAAATTACGCAGACACTTTGTGCGAAATTGACGACCTTTGTGACCTCACTTCGAAGATGCCACCACCTTTTCAGAACGACCCTGCGGCCAAAAATTATGAAACGGAACCTGTACCTCTTGATATCAGTGGCGGATATTTCTATTTGGAATTTGAATTTATTCAGAAGCCCCTAGACCCGAAGACCGTGATCATGATCATATTAAAGCATGTCAGTGAATGTGTATAAATATCGGGAGACTTCGATTTCTTTTTGTTCCTACGCCCGCGACCACGACTTTCTTCATATTTTGCGTGAGGAGACGCAGAGGGAGAGCGCGAAGCGGGCAAAACAGGAGAAAGTGTACAACACTTTTCACTCGCAATGGATGGGTCTCGATTTTGCAGCCATTATGGCCGTTTTGGATGTGGATGCGTTTGGTATCATAACCACATCGTGGAAAGAGGAGTTGTACCATCGCATGTTTGAGCGTCTCATATCCTGCAAGGGTCCACGCGCAGCCTTATGCCAGGAGACCTTTCAGAACTACGCAGTGTGCATAGAGCAGAAGGCGGCCGAGTTGGTTACCCTTCTGGACTTGCATGCCATGAGCAGCAAGGCTTTTGCGCGTCACACGTCCTTGGAAGTGACACCCCAGGGAAGATTGATGAATGTGGCATTTTATTTTGTGCGGATGCTCAGACGCGAGTTCGGCAATTTGATCCTGCCAAGAGACCCGGCGACCGCGGCAACCCGTCAAGGAGCGAACGGAACTGCGCGGCCCGCGTCGGATGGCGCTCTCACCCCGCGAGCAACGACGCCAGTTAATAATCAAGCTGCCGAGCGCACACCCGGTGGAGGTGGCGCCGAAAGTTATGTGAGGTATTGAAGACTCACACCTTTTATCTGGGAGATCCAGAGGCTAGCCAGCACTAGAGCGTGTGGCAACAGCTTCATTGCAGAGAGCACCACTTCCTGTCCAAGTCCACGCTACATGATACTCGTTAGACGAATTTCAATTTCTTCTATTGCGACACTTCTCTGCACTGTGCCCCTTTCATCTGGCGGATTTAGGCTTGGGTGCCGATGATGCCGCGATGGATGACGACCCGTGGGCTACCACCTGAAGCTCATGCGCGGACGACGACCTACGGCCTACCGCCTGAAGATCATGCGCCTTTTCGTGTCCATTTAACATTCATGCTGGAGCTCCCCACGACTCGATGTGAACTATTGCTTTTAGACACTAGAGGACGTAGGGGCGGTCCGGTAACAATGCCCCCACTAGAATCCTTCAGCTCCTCTTTTATAAAAACTTATTTAGGTATACATAGGTATTATCAGGAGCACCAGAAATATTCGAAGCAAGAGTTTGTGAATACTTTTGAATCATTAGATAGTTTAGCATTCGCATTGCTATCCTTATATCGATGACTACACATCATAGTAAATCTCGATTGAGATGATTGTTCGAGTGGACATGATGATAGATAAATAAACATGAGTTTTGCGCTCGCTTAAGATTGAAGTCACAAAAATTCGTACCCACATTATTATTTGTGATACTAAGTAATTACCAAAGTACCCCAGAGGTTTACTATCTATTTGAATTCTAAGAATTGAACAGTACTAGTACTTGTTGTAGAGCCCCCCTACCTAAGAAAAAAGAAACTCGAAAAGGTTGAGTACTAGTACCAAACAATTTACATTTACATTTTTTTAGATTCCTCGATCGGACGAGTCCACGACTACTAGCTATGAGAACGACAGCAGTTCTCTCTTGAAATCGTGCTTCTCCATGGATTGTCCAAATTGATGAAAATGGAGATTCTCGTAAAGTCTATGTGGTGAGGACAAGAACTGTCGATCCTCGAGCTCCATCGGGGGGGTAGACCTCCCTCGAAAGAGTAAGAACAAGCTTCGGCACTTCTTGGTTGAGTATTGTAGTATCTGCCTCACCTATGATGCTGTTTTACTAGGTTTATGTTTATCCGATCATCGAAATGAATGAACATCCATCTTGTAGTTTTCGTACTTGGTGACAAAAAAAACGATCTCAAGAAGTCTGAAGGTTGATTTCGAGAAAGAAAGAGCTATGTGAGGTAACGCATGACGAGACCTGCCTTCATTTCGCTGCAGACGATGAATGTCATTGACCGCTCCACCTGCCAAGAACAAATGTTGAAGTCACACGAAAACAAAGATCCTCGATTTCTCGTGATGTAGAAGAATGTTTTTGCAGCTATGTATATCTAATCTTCTCAAGAACATGTTGTCACCGTCGCGTCCGTTCACGTGTAAGAATGTTGTCCATCGCGACAATATTGGCTTTTGTAAATAGACCACTCGGTTACCTAGTGGAAAAAATTAGAGAACAAGGATCGTTGGACAACTGCTTGGAACTATTTAAATTAAGTACTACAACATCGGCAAACGGGAGGTTGCGAACCGTGCGGGCAGGTTTTCCGCAGGACTCTTTCTCGGTACTTGCTTTTACGCCACTCTGACGGTAGTAGGAGCTGAAAAGATCACACCTTGATGTCTGTAGAAATCTTGATGCGACGGGCTTGTGCAGTTTGTCTTATCGCTGGTGGTAAAAATCTGGCTACGATGAGGTCTTCGTTGCTGCATTGATTTGTAGGCCGTGCGTCGATCATCATCAGTCACGACGTCAATTCCATCACCTGAAAAAATTGAAGAAAAAGAAAACATGGGTCATCTAAAAAGAGATGACGGGAACAGGGAAATGTGTCTGTTGTAAAGGTTTTAGTTTCGACGGTCACTCATAGGCATAGTCTTCCAATGTCAAAATTAGAAGGCATTGGGTGTAGAAAAGTAGGCAATAGGGTAAGTTAGCACGATGTCCCCCTACCAAAACTTCTAGTAGCGTGTTTGATAGTTTTGCTGTAATCTATAGCCATCGGTCTCCACATGTGATGTAATTTTACTAACTCGTCAGTCTCGGTAACTTCGTCCTGAGCTTGCTTTCGTTGCTTCATTTCTTCATCTAGGTTGAGTTACGATTTGGTAGAACTAGAAGCTGCTGTAAGTCACTAGATCGTCGACAAGATTCAATAAGAATTAGAATCAATTCGATAAATATCTTTTTCTAGTTTTGAAGGATGTCCCCCACGGGGTCTTCGCATCTGTCCGGACGTCTATCCTCGTCAACGGTACCTGAAGGTGTGGTCGCTTCCTCTTCCTCCCAAGAAGAGTCGAGCGGTACAGATCCTCCTGGGCTTGGCCTCGATGTTGGTGGAGCAAGTAAGAGGACTAAGAATCTCAGCACGAAGCCGGACACAAAGAATAGGAAAATGAACGGTCAAGACGAGGAGCATAACCCTTTTAGCAGTGGAATGTCTTTGATGGGTGCTGCGGCAGTCCCTGGCGCGACGACGACCTCAACGTACACTTACGACCTTTTTGGAGGTGGTGCAAGTTCCTCAGGAGGCGGTGGAGGTGTAACTTCGATGAATATGATGAAAGACAGCGACACGCCGTCTTTACTATTTCCGCCAGCTAGCGGCGTAGGTAGCGGTTCTAGCGCCATCAATGGCCAAACCAGTGCTACGACAAGCCGCGGAAAGTGGTTTCCTCGTCCAGTTCCGGTTCGCGGAAGCAGCGACGGTTCATCACATACTTCGCATCTGATGTTGCTGTCGTCCCAGCATCTTGGAGGAGGAGGTGCCGGAACAGTAGATCGTGCGTCGCCGTCTTCGGGCTCTACTTCGGCAAGACACCCGCAGCCCGCATCGTCGAGCTCGAAGCGCGTTGTGAAGGCTAGTCGTAGCGTGCACTCGTTCATTCAAGGATCACCAGGCGATGAGCCGTCCATGCGTCGCGATGGTAGTCGGGCGACTTTGTTCCACGAGAACGATAAAAATGGAAATGCCAGTTCCTCGACGAAGGTAAAAAACAAGCAAGACCACAGCAAAATGCTGACTACAACAAGAAGAGAGTCGACGAACAAAGATCCACGACGAGCAAATACTTCCAGAAGAAGAAGAAATGACCAAACACAAACGCAAAGCACCAGTAGCAGATACGCAGATCATAAACACAGAGACGATGACGATGCTCTTCTGGCCACAAGATTGAGTGGAAGCGGCGCAAAACCTCCGAATAGCGAAGATTATATGAATTTCGAATCTGATGATGCAGCCACAGCTGAAAACGAAGAAGACGAATTATTGCGGTCCGTAGATGTGGGTAAAAGCCGAAGATCCAAGTCGAACAGTACTAAGATGACATCAAGTAGACACGATGTGGTTTGCTCCGGCTGTCCTGTCAGTGACCACAGTCGTGCAGGTGATGGGAACGGGATAATGAACAACTACAGCACAGCTAGTGCTGTGCGCGGTGGAGCACGAGGTGACAAGCTACTGCCGAGTCCTAGTGACGGGAGCGGACAAGCAGTGAGACACGTGAATGGGGTCGCTGACAGGAGGGAAGCAGATCAAGACAGTAACATTTGCCGCAGTTGCGGTGTCGGCATACCAACCGGCGTGCCGTTTGTAATTGAAGGTCTTTCGGGCGATCGATACCACGAGGAGTGCTTCCTCTGTGTTGATTGTGGGAAACAGGTATGTATCTCTTGTATTACGAGTAGTTTGAGAATGAATATATCATACTTTTATCAGTATTCACCAGGTCCTCCGGGTCCAAAAAGTGAATCCCTAAGCCCAAGTCATCCTGAGTCCTCACAGCTAGACTCGACAGTGACTTAATCGAACTTATACAACAGGTGGACAGCGAAGAGTATAAGCCGACTGAGGACGGACCGCAGTGTTTAGAGTGCGCGTTACCGCAGTGTCACCAGTGCCGCAATCTAATTTTGGGGACGGTGTGCGTCGCGCGGACCCCAGAAGGTGTGGATTTGAAATTCCATACGCAATGCTTACGGTGTATAAAGTGCGGGCATTCCATACAACACAAGTACAAAGCCGGGGAGGATGGGTTCTTGTGCCGCTCGTGCGCGAACCCGCACTGCGATCGATGCAAGAAAATCATTGATGGTACTTAATATAAAGTAGGATATTTGCCTTGAGGATTGCATTGATGGCAATATAAAGAAAATTATTATATCGTAAAATTTCCTTGAGGATTAAGATTATGTGAGCTCTAATGTCTGATTGTCCTCTTGATACCAAGCCGATGGTGGACATTGATTTTTTGCTCCATGTTCAGACAAGTAGGCTGTGGGTCTGCCACTTGCTATTTCTACAGGCACGTAACTATTTTCTCTACAATCATTTATCAGGTGGGAGCCAGTACTACCTGAACTCGACGACGAAAGCGCCGATCTGTGGAGAATGTCACGTGCCTGCAACGGGTAGCCGCGGAACCGTTAGCTGCGCCCATTACGCTGTCGTTGCACCACCCGAAAGCTTCGTGATGCGTCCTGTAGTGGAGGAGGTTTCAACCTCAACCACCGAAATTCGTGGACAAGAGTACGATTACCTGCAATCGTCGCGAAGAGGTGGATCACGGGAGCAACACCAGCAACTTACTACTTCGAAGAGCTCAATTCGAAATCACGGTCCTCTAGGAACAGCTGGGGGAACGGCAACACAGATGCCAGCGTCGAGTACCACGAATTTTCATCGACCTCGTAATCTTGGTGCTGGAGGGGGTGCAACAACGACTTTGCCAGAGTCGCAGCCTCCGTTTTTGCGTAGCTCTCCACGACTCCACGATAGAGAAATACATCAAGAACAAGAACAGAACCAACCTGCTCCCTATACGAGTACGAGTTCGTCTTCTACAACGCGCAGAGTTGAGGTGTGTCCGCAACAACGACCTATCCTTTCAACGACGCACTTTGACAGACGCGAAGCGATACCGAGTAGCTACTTCCAGGACATTGAACGCGAACATGCGGAAAACGATCATAATTTGGCGCCGTCCAGTGCAACTGCGCATATGACTACGTTTAGCTCGCGTGCTGTACCAGACCGAGCTCCAATAGTGCAGCGGACTTACGTTGTGGAGCGCGACCCTGCACTGCCGCGAAAGAACTACAACACCCCAGACGCTCTGTCTTCGAGCAGTGTTCGTTACGATACCACTAGTGGCATGAATGTGCAAAGAGAGAGACCGAGGCTAGCAAGCTCCGATAGGATTGCGGTAGAAGAGGGATACACCAGAGGCTACAACGATCCGCGGCCAACGCCAGTGTCTGGCTTTCATCAATCGCCCACTTACACGACCTCTGCACGGCGAGAGGCGGCGCCTGTTACCCATGGTGGAGGTACCACACATGTTACAGTCGAAGAAAGGGCGATACCAATCGGATCCGGGGCCCACTCAGCGACAACCAGAATGAATTTGGCAGACGCTCTGCGGCCAAACTATGAAGCTGTGGAGCCACAACACATGGTAACCGAAACTCGTAGACCGGTTGCTCCGCCGCCTAGTGACGCATTCAGTCGGAGTGTGACGACGACAACAACAACGAGGCCCTTAGCCACTGGCGGAGGTGGATTTCACAGTACGCGACGTCACGTCGAGGAGCGGCCGCAGAGTGCTCAAAGTGAACGCATTGAGGTCAGATCACTGCCGCGATCGACGCAGCAAGTGGTCCATGAGAGCGGCGTGGACCAGATCACTACTGTAGCGCCACAGCACGCGGTAAAGGAGGAAGTCACACGCATGCTGCCACAGCGGACGCAATCGTTTGAAGTCTCGCAGCCTTCTGTTGCGGCTGCACCGCATGCTCTGCATGTGAACAGTTACCACGACCACGAGCCGCAACGGGACGAGCGACCTCAGACTTACCAGTCAACTACGTTTACGAGCGGGCCTACTTTAGCTCCACGACCTCGACAGGAGCACCGCGAGGTCATGTCGACCACGACGCGGACAGCCACACGACCGCTTCCGCGGACACCAGGATGGTCATCTGGTTCATACAACAGCACTTCCAGCAAGGAGAGACTGCCTCAAACCGCTGCTGTGCCGCAGCGGCCGCCCGTCTTTCATTCTGCCACCGGTCCAGCTCCGCCTACTAACGGTTTCCGGAGTGAATACCTCACGGAAGAACAACCGTTAAGAGGGGCCCGGGGCCCACCTGCTTCGGCGCCGCCGCGACTCGTGGTGACGACCAGGGAGGATGAACGCAGCCAGGCGGCGGCGCCATCATTTCGCTGCGGCCCTTCTGCAGCGACCTTACATCAACATAGCCACAGCTTTGTTCCTTCACGGGAGGCTACTGTACCAGTGTCGTCGGAGCAAACACGAACAAAGGGCTTAGGGCCAAGGCGGTACCCGCCTGAGTATGGTGCCCAACATAGTGGTAGAGACGCGATGAGCTCTGGGGAGCCGCACCACCCTCCACAAACAGTGTACGAAGAAACGACTGTGACAACGACCGCCCAGCCACAGCCGCCCGTTGCACGTGAGGCACCCGTGCCGCGGATGAACGGCGGCACATTTGAGAGTGATAGCCGTGCCGTGCCTCCGCCGGAGCACCTTCGATCACACCGCCGTTATCCGCGACTACCGGCGACGAATTTCGCGTCTGAGATTCCTCCCGAGGAAGATGTAGCGGCCGCGCCGCCTGTACAACCACCATACCCTACAGATAGGTACGCAACAGAAGAGGTGGTTACCACGACAAGAACACTCCCTTCTCCTTTGCACCCGCATCACCAGCACTCGTACGTAGGCGGTTATCGTGCGTCCCCACTGCAGGCTGTTCCACCACATGCTTCATCGTCCTCGCATCATGCTGCGTATCAACCCTCTCATCAGCAGCATTATGAACCTCCACAGTACGCACGCGCTGGTCCTGCGGAACCTAGGTATCCGCACACAAGCGGGCATTGGCTGCAAAGCTCGGCACAGTGGGAAAACGACCGCGCTCCACCTCACACGGTTGAGCATCATACAACTAGTATTGGCCCATACCATTATGATCATGGAGAAGCGGAACCTCCAGCAGAGGGTACCCCGCGGGTGCACCCACAATACCACCCTGGTGCTGGACCGCCTCCGCACGACTACAATGTGACAAGCTCAACATTCAAGAGCACTGCGGATCGCGAGCGTGGCGGCCCTAGTAGAGTTGGTTTGGGTCCGACACCGAGTCCAACTTATGATCAGCATCACGAAAGTAGAGTGTTTTCGGAACATCACCACCAGCAGCTTCCACCAGCAGATCACATTAATGGAGGAGTAACCTTTTTTGCGCCCGACGGAAGGCTCTTCCAGGAAGTCGATCCGAATTCTGTGCATCCAGACGAGATTGCGCAGCATATGGCGGCTATGAATGGCGCTCCTGGCGAACACCATGGCGACTATGAGCACCAGTTCGCAAGCTCTTCGCGTTCGAGAGGTCGCAAAAAACGACGAAAAAGTAAGTCCTCTTACCGTGGAGGCGCCTCAAGCGGTCGAACACATAGGACAAGAAGTCTTTCACCACGTAGAAGGACTTCGAGGACGGCTCGAAGTAGATTTGATGACGAAAGCGACATTACTGGATCTTCAGGGGACGAAGAGGACCTACTAGAAAACGAATACTACAATAATCGTGGTCCGCGACCGCGGGAAGGTGTCCTCGGAGGAGAGCCGCCATCTGGTTCTTCCTATCGTAGTGAGTTCACTTTTGGTGGCGGAAGTAGGGACGTCGATAGTCATCGTGGCGATAGCGGTGCGCGGTCTCGGGGACGCTCGAAGGGCTCCAACAGAAGTCGGGACCGTGGAAAACCAACGAGCTCAAAGCGGCACTTCGAAGATTATGATGAGGGCTTTGATGAAGAGGAAATGAACGAGGCAGAGGCGGACAACGCAGCAGACGGTGGACGAGGGCGCCACAGATTAGCGGACGCAGAGGAACACAGGACTGCATTTAGAAGCGGACAACAAGGATTTGGGTCGAGTAACTCGAGCAGCAGAAAGGCACTCTCTTCGCGGAGCACCACCGCCTCGCGCCAGCGGGCCCCTGCTACTGGGCAGTTCTCTTCTCGGAGCCGCAGAGGAAGCCCCGAAATAAGCGATGAAGATGATCGTGCTGGTTCTGGTGCAGATGATGCCGAAAATAGTGCTGGTGGTAATCAGGGGAAGGACATGCATGGAAGCGCTCGATTGAGAAGCGGTTCCACTCGTCGACGACACAGAAGACATTCATCTCGTGGTGGGGCTCGTGGTGAGGAACAGGGTAGCAGTACTAAGCAAGACCAAGAGGAGCAGCAGGACGATGTGACTCAAACTCCGAGCCCGCAGCCACGGAGCAAAGCGCCACTGCGCCGTGGGTCGACGAAAGGCGTTTTGGAGAAGAGAGGTCACTCACCCACGGGCACAGAAGAGGCAACGAGTTCCGCAAGCGTGTTTGCAACAAACGTTCTAACGAGACCGGCCCGTAGGTTGATCGGGCCATTTATCGGGCCGCCTCCGCCGGGTGCAAAAATTGTGCCGGCTTTCTAAATGAATTAAGTAGGCCTTTTCCTTGACCTAGCAATTAACAAGAACATGTACCATAACGAAAATGTAAATGACTGTTAGTTTTCTTCGACAAGTTTGAAACCTCTTCTCAGCTCTCTTGAATATATGTGCATTTGTAGTTTTGCAGCGCCTTGTCGGATTATAGGGCATGATATTGTGGTGGTGATGTTGCCGTGTGGTTGTTCCACGCTTGCAGCTGAGAAGTCCCACTTGTGATTTCATTTTCTTTTCCGTGTCTTCATAATATTGTGTCGAAGTCTTCTATTGATTTTTTCAAACGCAAACCGCGCAAGCGCTGTAATTTTCTTTTCCGCAGAAAACCGAAATTCAATAGATTTATTGCGCAAATACCGTCAGGATTATTATTTCGTAAATAAAGTACATGTACAAGTATCTTCTAGTTCTAGAGCTCGATAACGTTGGAAAACTCGTTATCTGAATGAGCAGTGCGATGGTCGTTTCTCATGAATCTTTCTGTGAGTGGTATCTTCTATGTTGTACACGTAGTTATTCTGCTACAGGGAGAGACGTCGAGAGCGTCTGCAATGATGATGTGAAAATTAAGTAGAGCAGCTGAAACCGCGGCAATATTTGAACCTGGAACAACACCGCCTTTTCGTCACGTAGATTCATATTTTTTCCGATTTGTGCCTGCTGTATCCAAAAATGATGTAACACCGCGCCCACCAGGCAGAATTGTACCCTGTCCCAACGCCTGACGTATGAATGCAGAGCCATAACCCCACTCGTCACCCCCCTGTCACCAAACTTGTAGAATTCATTACGCAAGTTCTTATTTTGGCATTTGTGTCGAAGGAAACCAAGTTTCTCTGAATTTTTGGGATTGCATCTACCCTTGGGTTTCAGTCTTTTCGATCGCACCGATCTCCGTGTTGAATTGAGTGTTCTGTCGTTGGCGGTACAGTAAAGGTGCCTTTGGTTGGCAGCACAGTGTAAGTCGGTCGTATATCATTTCCCGATATAATTCTTGTGATGGCACATGATATTATGCAGTCCTCCCTCCGTACTAGTAAAATACTTTAAGCTGATGTTCATATTTAATTATGAAAGGACGTGCGTGTCTTGTGTGTCTGATACCTTGATCAAAAATGTTGAACTTGTTACAGATTATTGATTTTCAATATGCTTCGATTGAAATTGAATTTGAATTATTGCGAATGAAATCAAAATTTGTTGGATTCAAATTGATATTTGTTTTCGAAGTGGTTCAGTCATCGGCAAGTTTGATCCGTATCGAATAAGGCTTGTCCACAATGGGTGAAGTGTCTCGTTTGTCTCTGTCGTATTTGCGCGAAGACTTGCGTATCTTGCGGGGTACTTACTTACGACTTCACTGCTGCCGAGCGACTATGGGCGAAACGTGCCGCAGACCTAGCCGCACAGGAGTCAGCATCTGCCGATGCTAGTAGTCGAAAATCGAAATCTTCCGTTGAAACCTCATCTTCGGGTGGAGGTAAGGCCGCGTTTGTACCGGTGCCGCGTCGGAGTAGTACTAAGAGAAGTTCTACCGGTGAGACTTGTGCTCCACCTGGAAAGGATGGAAGTACGACGAAGGTCGCAGCGGCGGTTTCGAGTGAAGCCATATTGAACGCGGTGATTCGAAATTTCGATCAAACTGGCCCGTCTCCGCCTTGTCGGATGTATGCAACTAGTGATGCTGCGACATGGACTGTCGCAAAAATTCGTGAGTTTTTACAGACAGGCTTGCCACTGCGACTTCGAGACTCAACAGCGATCATCGACGTCAAAGAAATGCCGAAAGCGACGCTTGGGCCTTCGTTTCGTTTATGACGGAAGATGAGACGCCTTAGACGGAAACCCCTGGTCACAAGTAATAGCAAACCAGCAGACTGCCGCGGTACATTAGAAACATCAGGAGCAGTCGAATGACCACCAACAACCCAACAACAAGCTAGATTAGCGGGTAGAAGTCGTCGGGGAAATCTTAGGCAGATCGCCGAGTAGATTAGCATCATCATGACGGAAGACGAGAAAAGGAATACTAAGCACTCACGTTTTTAAGTAGGTAGAAAGTATCTATGTGTATGTTTCTAGGATTCTAAGGCCAACTACAAGAAGATATTAGCTTTCGATGTTTTGGATTCCCGATTCCGATAGAGTTCTTTTCACGCGAAACATTTTATTCCTCCAAAAGACCCCTCTTTCATTGTTCGTTCTGTTTCGCAGTCCGCGGGACCGCGAGCATGTGATGAGAGCATTGAGCTGTAAACGTTTAGATGGCGTTGCCGTACATTTTGAGGCACCTGTGGGGTCAATAAAAAACTGCGAAATCTACGAAAAACTCGATGTGGAGCCATGCCTTGGACGTATTATTTAAGACATTTATAAATATATAGTTTAGATTTACTCTGACATTTTTGAGGAATGGCATGAAGAAGGGGAAAGCGTGAGGTTTTACGCTGCAATCAGTTAGAAAAGCCATACCCTCTCTCAACAAATATGAGCACAACTCGATACATGATATTAGAGGGACAATTTTTATATCTCCTACCTCCACCTCTGGCTCTGACAACTTTCTTATCAACCCTAGACTCGTCGAAAACGAAAGCCGGAGAAGAGACTCGCCTCCTGGTGGTAAACCTACCAGAGTCGCCCACAGGACTCAAGGAGTTCCTGAAGACAGGTATACCGCAAGATCCAAGTGCCTTGGTTGACATCAACGTTGTCCGATCTGGAGTGGCATATGCCGCTTTTCGGACCGCCCAGGCTGCTTTTCTCTGCGCTCGCGCACTCAGCGGCAAGCGTCTCGGGGCTGCAAAGCACATCTCTTTTTACGGACCGGCAAGAGGATTCTAAAAAGTCTGCGCTGACACACTGCTGCACCCATCAGCACCTTCATTCAGGGAGAGCATCTGGTCTTCAAGGTGTAGAAGGAAGACGTAGGACATATATCATTCTGGTGACTACGACAACATCAACATTAGAGTAACTAGTTCCAACGAAGGACATCAGCAAACAAGACCAAAAGTGGTTTGTTCCTTCATACACACCTCGCGTGGAACTTCTCGCCATTTAGAGATCCACCCTTGTTGTGTTAGCTTTGAATTCTCAACTGGAAACCTCGCGCAGTCTTTCTCTTTCGTCGTTCTTCAGAAAACATGTCAAGATCTGACGCTCGATTGACTGACGAGAGGTGAACAATGAGTCATTTTGAAAACTCAAATATGATTATGATTATCTGTTTTCATCGTCTGTCTGCGAGAGAGATGTTTCACTGCGATCTCGGTTATGATAGATGTCCATTCTGAATCTGTATTTAGTAGAGTATAATATGATATGAACATGAAGAGGTTCTTGGCGAATAATGGATCAGGATCTTTCTATGCCTCACACCAGAAGTCTGTTTGTTGTGCTCTGTTGAGTCGACCAAGAAAAAGAATTGAAGTTCCAAGAAAAGTGTCTGCTATGTAAAAAGGATGTGTTTTGAGTGTTTTGGTAGGAAAACAAGAGTGCTGCTTTTGTATTTCAGGAGATATATTCTTTCTCAATATAATTTGTCTTTCAAGAACTTTTCACTAATGTTTCAGCTCCATTCAATTTATAGCTTGATCCCGTTGTCTATTCTTTGCTCCGATCATTTTAAGACCTCATCCTCTTTTCATTTTTTCCCCACATCTTTGAATTTTTTTTCTAATCAAACAATCGTTGCAATTATCGATAGTTTTTAGTTGCGGTCTGTGATTAATTTCTATGTCTAAGCTAGATCTTTGTTGGATCCTTCACCAGCGTTCTCGTATTACTGTGCTCTTTAACCACCTGGTGCGTACCTTACAGTAACAGTTACGAGAACGACCAAGCAAGCATGTTCGGTCTCATTCTCGGGAGCAAGCAAGAAGGGAAAGGAGGAAAGGCGGGGCGTTTGACGAGCAAGGAAGAAATGTCCAGGGCGGCGGCTCCCTCCGCCAGTGCTACCCCCAGAGATCATGCCGGGTCTTCCTCGGTCTTCCCTTTCGCTCCTCCTGCAGGGGGTGTGATGACTCCTCGTCTAGGTGGATCTACTGCAGCTTCCGAGATTGATACTCCAAGAACGGCACGTCCTGGACCAGGAGAGGTGATCTATTGCTTTCGGTGCAAACACATCATTAACACAGATGAAGTGGAACACATCGTGCACGAAAATGGACATTATTTTCATCGCGGATGTTTCCGATGCGTCACTTGTTTGAAAATCATCACGGGAACGCATCACGTGGCAACACCAGACGGCCAAATTTACTGCGAAGGTTGCGCCCTTCCGACTTGCAGCGTGTGCGGTGGTGCCATATCAGGGGAAATGGTAAGGGATGTCTTTTGCTTGTTATTGATTTTTGTCTCAGTTTTGGATTTGGAATAACTTAACATGCTTTTTTCCTATAAACACTAAGTCTAAGTAACGATATTTTTGTCGAAGATGGAATGTTCTTTGTAAATATATCTTATTTATCAATTTCATCAACGAAAATTAATATATGATGACGGTGACGCTGAGTAAACCCTTTGATTTGGAAATGACATGATCACCTCATTCTCATCCTTTTCCTTAGCCATCTCATCTCCCCTTCTCTTCTTTTCAGATTATTTCGCCTTTGGATTCGGATCCTACGCAAGAGGCGCACTTTCATCCGGAGTGTTTCCGATGTAGCGGATGTGGCAAGCAGATACATGGAGCTTGTTTCCACGATGGCCATGATGGACACCGGTGTGAAATCTGTGGTAGAGGTAGCGGCTTACTGCCGGACTCTCGTCAACAGGGTGCACGAGGAGGCGAAGTAGAGGGTATTCTTCCGAAAATAAACGCGCCATTGTCAGAAAATATGAACTTGATATCGGGGTCGTCAGAACAAGATCATGCTGTTACAGGTAGAAATGGAGTTCTTGGAAGTGAGCATCCAGCTGCGGAGATGCCCCTTCATATGCGAATTTTTCAAGCGCATAAAGAGATCATGGATATGCTCGACGGGGCGTGCAGTAACAAAAATGATACTTCTGGAAGCAAATCGATGAACAAAAACAGGCAGACGCCGGGTCCTCGTTTGGACAAGAAAGTCCAGGATGACAACTTTTCTGCTCTATCGCCGTTAGAGCAGGAAGCTGCGCTGGAGATGGTCGGGTGCGCCCCTCACGAACTGCCTCGGGTACCAGAAAAGCCAAAAATTTCGAATGAAGAGCAAATCAAGGCTTTAGGAATCGTTTTTGACGCGACCACTGGCGTGAATGCGAAAAAGCCTGTTTTGAATGCGTACGAGCTGGAAACAACATCTACGGTGGAGGCCATCCGCAGGATAAGCGGCAGTTGTACGGCCAGTCAGCAAGAGGAAGAAATAGGCTCTCGCGGTCGTGGTTCAGCATTCGTATCAGACACTGTTGGTGGACAAAGCACGGTTTTCGTCACCTCAACAGGTGATCAGAAGCATGCTGGTAGCAAAGGGAGTGCTGCAGGTATGTTGCCACTGAAGATCTCAAAGGGAAGTGCGCAACGTAACGCGCCCAACGCCACGACCAGCGATGCTCATATTACGAAGGAAACAGAAGGGGAAAGCTTGCTTAGCGCTATTGACATTTCAGACATGGTGATGTCATCAGCAGGAGGTTATCTGATGTCCTCGTCTGAGTTCCATCTTGGCACGTTGTCTTTGTCTAAGATGAATTCTCCTCGGAGTGAGGCGGGCACGGTTGAACAACTGTTTTTACAAAGAGTAAACAAGGATACTAGCCCCCCTCTTCCTGTGAACAAGAAGAATACTAGCCCTCCTGGAGGTGCTGCTCGTAGTACGGGTCCCTCAAAAGACAGCGTATTTCATAAGGACTCCCACACGCGGTCGAAGGAGGTTTTAGTCGCAGGCTCGGACTCCACGACGGACATTATCGATACTTTCATGCGACAGCGGCGTGCCTCGAAGACGATGATCAAGGGCGGACCACCAACATCCATCCCAGCGTTAGAGCGAGAGCATTTGCGCACTCCAAGCGGCTCGGGCTTGGGGCATCACGCGACAAGTACCGGTTTGGGCCATCACTTTCGTGAAGAATTAGAACACTATAAACTGCAAAACCATAATGTCGAATCAAAGCATGATGGAAATGACAACAATGCAAATAATGTTCTAAATATGAGTACTTCGTCGTCAATCTTCATGGGACAACTCACGGCGGTGAAGGATAAACATAAAGAAGGTGCCAAAGTCAATGCTACAACTACACCTCGTCCGCATCTTCCAGTCTTAGCTCTACCAAAACATCATGGTTTTGCTCCTGAAGTAGATGAAGATCCTGAACATCACGCAGTCATATCAAGTGCGCGCGGTGTGCACTTGGATCTTGACACCTTACTAGGATCAGGCGTGGGCACAAGCAGCTACGGTCGCACACCGTCGAGAAGTCCAGCTCCGTCTCCTAGAGGAGAATCGAAAGGGGCATCCAGAGGGCCGCAGGAAATTGCAGGACAGCAAGAAGACGAGAGTCCCTACAGTATGGATCTCAATAGCCCTGTGGCAACAGTCGCTGCGCCTGCAATTGTACCTGTCTTGAACCTGGAAAATGCCATGGCAGCGGAGCAGGCCACAACCTCCACAATACTAGAGAAATCTTCTCGCTTTCCGCAAGCTGCAAGCGAGGAGAGCGTGCCGCACAATCATGATCTCATGGCCGTGACCGAGAATCCTTTTACTGGACAGAGGCTACCCCAACAGGACTGGAAGTCTTTGCTGGCGCGTGAGGTAGCTGCGCGGCACTCAGAAAGATCACGACGGGAACGCTTCGTGCGCTTTGGAAATACCAATGAGGGTGACTGCGAAACATTGGACAATCGTTTATCGCTATCTGGAAGTTGGACTGATCGCGGACGGCCAGACACGAGGAAGAATATCAGACGAGGGGCAAATCAAACCCGAGGTGAAGGTGCGAATTCAGAGTCCTCGGGATCGCTTCGATCGGTGCAAGTTCGACGAGCTTCTGCTGTCCAGAGTCACTCGGACATTCGCTCCAACATGCTGCGATCTCAAAAACAGTTAAATGCACCAGCTCTGTCGACAGGTTTGCAGTTATCGGGCGTGGAGCGGCAGCCTGGGTCCGACATCAATACGCGTCCTCAGAACGTAAGTTTGAATTCCTTGAGCGAGCACCTGACAAGAAATCCAACTGCGTCAAGCAAATCACCAGTCTCGCACTCGGGCTTTCACTTTGACCACGACGGCAACGTGCACGTGCCGCATCGACCAGTGCCGCGATTGGACATGGACATGAACACTGGCCACTTGCTCGCGTTTATTCCCCAAAGCCTCAAAGCCAAGCATGTCGGATGGACCAAGGGTGAAGCGCCCTTGCTTGAATTTCCCAATTTGGCGCGGGGCAAGCAAGGAGACGCCGAGAGCCGCCAAAGCAGTGTTGCGGCGGACCATTCAGCAGTCGAGCAGATGGACAACGCAATATCAAACGCCACCGACGGGGCTTTCCTGGTTAACCTCAAAACTTCCCTGAAAAAAGTGGAATTGACGCAGACTACAAATAAAAACAGCTGCACGACCCCGATAACTTCATCTACAATCAAAATATACGAGCCGCTGAGCCTGAAAGACACTGTTGCCACGTATTTAGATCGGGAGAATAATGTGAACGTTCTCACCATGGATCCGAACACGTTTTTCAAAGCGGGCGCTCTCTCGAACAGCCAAATGAGCGAACTCAGTGCCGCAATGGCGCAGAGCAATCCGGTTAATGCTGCACCTGGGTCTTTTCTGGGCTCTTCTGCGCGTGGCAAAGGCAGTTCTAGACGGGCTGTGTCAGAGATTCCGCAGGGCAAACTTGTAGTCGATCTTTTCAAGGGGATTGGTATGCACGACGAGGTGCGTGCACTTCACAACCAACTACAATTTATGGCGGACCATTCCCTCGAAACACGACGAATTTTCTTAGACCGTGCGAGTTCCGTTGAGGCGGAAGTCCGTGCCAAGGCGGGAAGACTCGAGGCGATTTTTTCGGGGGGGAAGGGAAGTCAGGTAGCTATTCTACTAGATTGTTTAATTGTTTGAGTAGATACCCTTCTTTTCTTTCTCCTTAATAATTACTGACTTTCCACTTCCATTATCATACCACTCTGGTCCGGCATGACGTATCGGTGCATGCTGTCATGTTGCCACCTCGGTTACAATATGTTATTGCACCTTGTTCGTCAACCGATGATGTATCTGCATACATAGCTACAATGAAATCAATCATGAAAATCTGCGCTTTCCGTATTACAGATTTCGCAGTTCCAGCTTCTTTCTCCGGGAGAAACAGAGTGCCCACCGTCGACGAGGATGCGCGGTCGTCGTAACGAGTCTTTCATGTATTCCTCCTCTGCTGATGGACAGCTTATTCAAGACCCAAATGTGGATACGGTTACAGGGACGAGGACTGACAACGATGAGACTTTTTTTGATTTGCGTGGCGACATCTTTGATACCAGGGTAGCTGATCGCCGCATGGCACAGAGAGCGGGACAGCGGGGAGCGTCCGTTGGCAGTTCGCCAGACGGCAGCGCGAGCGTGCCAAGCATAGGTGGTGTACGGCTACCGAACTTTCAAACAGGAGGAATGAAAGCTGTCACAGTAGTTAGCAACGGAAGATCGGCGCAACCACTTGGTGCGTCAGTAGATGACAGCGACTTGCCATTTTCAGCTTCAGCACGAGGTAGAAGTTTGACGCTCGTCGAGCGCCCTCCAGAAACTCCGCCAGCGAGTTTCGGCGCTGGCGTAACAGGTATCAAAATACCAAGTTTTGGTTCTGTACGACTTGTTACGACAGACCCGAGTACAACAACGAAACAAGCCAAAAAGAACTCTGCCCGCTCCCGCAAGAACAACAAAGTCAATGAAGACGACGCAGCAGAGCCAGAACTTGCACAAGCACTAGAGGAGGTAGAGGTCGAGCTTGTCGGAACATCTCCAACATCGTCCTCAACATTGAAAAAAGGGGAGGCAACTACGCGAAATACAGAAAAACTGCCAAAAGATGGCTCTTTCGAAGGCACGGCGTGCACCGCCGGCACCAGCAAGAAAGACAACATAACAAGCAGCACCAACAGTATAGTACAGGAACCATCACCTTCAACTACAGGTGGTGCAGCCCGTCCTCCCAAGCTACGCTTTATTGCAGTTGATGAGGGTCCATCACCACAAGAAACACAACTTGTACCACTTGGCAATTCGACCGTAGTGAACCAACACCAGGGAGCATCCTCTAGTTCGCAGGACCACGCATCTTCGGCTCCAACCTCATCGATAACGACTCAAAGTGCGGCTTCTGGTGCTGTTGTTGCTTCACCCACGACTTTCATGACGAGCCCGGGAGTGGTGCGCATGCGGGCCCCAGCACAGGAGGGAGGACGTCCAAATAGCGGCGCAACAAGTATAGCGATGCAGCAGGGCGGTTCTTTTGCGACCCCACGCAGCGTACCTGCTGAAATCGGTACTCCACTTACGCCAGGACGCATGGCAATGTCGCCACGACCTGGATTTGTGGCTACGGGAGGACCAATGAGGCCTCGAACGCCTGTTCTGCTTCTCGGACCGTCAGGCTCAGGAGGACCACAACAACAAGGACTACTCCCACACGCTTCGCCAAGGCCGTCTCCTGTAGTTGTCTCGAGTGGTCCCCTCGTCCATCCGCGAGTCGTGCTGCCGCCCGTCAGCAGGGCTTTCTGGGCTGAAGCGCCACCGGAGCCTACTGTTTTCCAGCGCGCACTGCAGCGAGCCAACGAGAAGCTGCCAACTCGCGAGGAAGTGGTTGAGTTTGCGTCGGAAGTCGCATCCCGATCTTCAGTAGCGGCAACTGAGGCCTTCCACACGGCTGAGGCCGCGGCGACCTACCTTCACGAAAGTGGAATTCTGGAGGCTTGCGGGCGGCACACAAGGGACGGCGCAGTAGGCACTTTTGAGTGTGCAAAACAGGTCACGGCAGCAGCTTTTGCGATGGGCGACGATGCAGAAGCTTGCGAGCGTCTCAATCCGCAAGGTAGAGCAGGCAGTAGAACGGCAACGGAAACCTCTCCTACTGCAGCCGGGCAGGAAGACGCGAGTGACGATGTGATTGACGAAATATGTGGTCGTGAACGACTTGCAAACAAGGAGGGTCAGGAGAACACGAATGCTAGTACAACTTCAAAAGATATAAATTCTTCTGCAGTCCCAGTCGTTGGGAGGAGCTCTTCGTCAACGTCGAATAGTGTTGTAGCAGGATCGGCAGAGCTCCGGGTGAAGGAGAGGCCAAGTAAAGAGCGTTACGGGATTGAAGAGAGCGACCCTCTCATTGCGAGTATTTTCTCAGAGGCGGCTTCACCATCACCAGCCACCGGCGCAAACACACTCGGACCTAAAATAAAGGGACTATCAGGGCAGACTTGGGAAAGTGGTTTAATCGAATCCCAGGCAAAGCGGGAGCACCAGCAGCGGAATTTTCAGATGTAGCAAGTGTTTTGATGAGTATCCGAACCCGAAGAGGTAATCTGAGACCCCACCCATGAGCTAGACGTCGCCTGCTGGAAGAAGATGATATTTTTTCATGAGGGCTTACCCTTACAACGAGAATATTGTATGTTCTTTCTCCGCCTTTGCTATTGCGGTAATGGAAACTACTACAGTGCAGGTAGAAGTATAATATCTGATATCTACGACTGAAAACATATGACGGAGTGTATTAACTTTAGTATCGCTCTTTAGGCTCCAGCAATGCTCAATTCACCTTTGGTGTAAGTACTGGTTGGGGAATGACGAGTCATGATGTTGATTTTTTTTCAAATTTATTTTCGTCTCCTCCCTATTTTCACGATCAAGATCAACATTAGCACAGGAAAAACGTCGAAAATATTCAAAATGAATCCTTAATATGATTTCGTTCTTCGATCTACTTTTTCGCATGAATACTTATCCTATGTATACAAAAAAATAGTAGAAGTAGTGCAGGGTTTGATTAGTGGCTCATAGTACGCATAGTAGCATCAGCGAAGTTAGCAAATAAGGCAAAGAGCCACAGTTGGGCGTGAAGCTGCAGAAGGGCAGCTTTGTACTTAAGAAGATGCAAGAACCAGAATCAACATTTGTATCTTCGTTTCATTTGCCTTTGCTGTGGTTGTGTTGAGTTGGAAAAAAAGTGTTTGAAGTACGAAAGCCGTAAAGCCGACCTTTGCACCACGGCTACGTTGTTCTTGATTCCGTTAGGTTTTTTGTGCGATTGCTTTGTTCGTAAAGAAATGGAAAATGGCGGCTGGAAGTCCCCACGAGCCTTGACTGTGTATCTGGAGCAAACGCATCTTCGTCCACTGTGCTGGCTGTCTACCGTAATGATCCGAAAGAAACGACACAGGGAGAGGATGCCCTCTTCGGGCATATTATTCCCGTGATAAGGTTCGTTCCATGATCATTAATGTTGCTGCATGATCATTAATGTTGCATGATCATTAATGTTGCTCTCTTTACATACATTAATGTTGCTTAGAGGCAGGTGACAAGGTGGTTTGTCAAGAATCAGGGCTCATAATGATGGCGACCCTTGAGGACAAAGCATGCAATTTTTACTCCTCGTGCCAGTGGCTTGAGCGTCTCTTTCCGTCAAATGGTTGATTTCCCTTTCGTAACATGAAATGGAGCAGGCTTCAAAATGACGACGTCCCACAGGGTTATCTGAGCACGAAGCAACCTGAGGTCTCGTACGGGCGCTACCTCAAAGCTAAATGACGCTTGCTTTTGAGCTGACGCGTTTGGGCCACTTCCGTGGCCCCGCCAGAAACGGTGACGAGGCTAGGGATGGTTCAGAATATTCCATAGCGGAGCATCGGAGCGTCTGCGATGGCTTAAGGAAAGCAGGAGTGAAATTCTGTCCCCTTCCACGGTGGATTGTATCTCTACACGATGAGCACGAAAAACGATTGAGAGGGGCTGCCGCCCGGAAGCTTCAAGCCACAGAGATCGGATACGAGCTGTACCACAAGAATCTGAACGATTTTCAACGTCGTGGCGTTGATTTCATCGTTAGTCGGGAGTTTCGTTGTTTGCTAGCAGATGATATGGGCACTGGCAAAACGGTGCAGGCGCTCTGCGCCGCGTGCTATTTTCGTCACCAGTGGCCCGTTCTGGTGCTGTGTCCGAAAAACGCGCTCGCTGTTTGGGAAGGGGAACTTGACAAGTGGCTCGGAAACAAAGTAAACAAGCAAAAGATCGACAAGGGAAGTGATAACGTATCCCGCGTTGACTTCGTTATAATGACGCACGACCTCGCAAAACAGGAGAAGCTACAAAAGCAAGGCAACGGCGAACCGTTTAAAATGGTGATCGTCGACGAGGCTCATAAGGCCAAGAACGATCAGGCTCAGCGGTCTCAGGTAACAGGATTTTTCTTTTACACTGCAGCTGCACGTGTGTGAAACGCAGTTGCCAGTCTCTATATGTGAGTCAGATTTGCCTGTAAAGTCACTGTACCCAATCTTGACAGTTGTTTTGTGAGCAAGATTGCGCGAGAAAATGAAAAACGTGGAGCAGCGGTTTGCATTAGATACTTAGCATCAGCTCATCACGATGAAGAACGTTGACAACATATACAGAACAGTTTATAACACGAATGGCGGTTGGCACGGTTGGCACGAATGACGCGGTTGGAACAACCCAACGAAGCCAAAAAGTGCCACGAATGGCGCGGTTGGCGTTGGCACAAGCGGACAGGGATGGGGATTCGAAGGGCTGCAATTCTACGGAAAGCCCCCCTGCCATTTTCAAAATGGTAAGGGAGCTAGCCAGAAACGAAGCCGGCTCGGCTGCTCTCTAAAGAGTGCGGGCCCTACCCTAGTGCGGCTGACCGTCGGAGGGCTGGCTTCTTTCTTGGAACTACCGCGCGGGCCACGCAAATTCTGGTGGACTTGCATGACCCCCGCGGAATTCCACGAGAGGAATGCTGCGACGAGGCGGGTGATTTAGCATGCGGCCGCCGCCCTAGGGTGCTCAGCTGATCCACCGCGCCGCCGCCGTGGGAGAGCGGCGACGGAGGTGGGCCGTGTGAAGCGCAACGCCGTGGAGGGTGTGGCAGATTGGTCGCAGGGCGCCCGAGTGGGATTCCCAAAGTATGTGCGCAGCGTTCGGAGAGAGCGACAACGCCGCGGGGGAGGTACCGCTTGAAAACGCAGGGCGCCCCGCTCTCAAAGGTCTGAAAGGTCAACGAATGGCGGAGCGCATTGAAGCCCCGGATTGGATGCCTGCCATTCGTTCCAACCGTTCCATTCGTGCCATGCCAGCCGGCCCCCGAAAACCTTAGAAACTGTTCTGACATAAGAGCAACAACAACACATCGCCACTTCCACTGAGTTACAATAGCACTGCGTTGATTTATAAATATCTGCTTCTCGAAGATGCTAGCAGAAGCCCCTGCTCTTGTCTTCGATTCGAGAAGTGCACTCGTGTCGTGTTATTTTTGTCAGGTGTTGCGAGACTTGTCGAACAAAGCGACAGCTGGTGCGCTGTGGCTGAGTGGGACGCCGATGGAAAACACCTCGGCGGAAGCTCGAGCAGCGCTGAAAAATAGTTTTCCAAAGATGAGCGATGCCGATTTCAAAATGCGCTATGTCGGGAGCAATAATACATCCATCCGCTGTGAGGAGCTCAATGCCCTATTGGATTACTTCACGATCCGAAGAACCAAGGAAGAAGTAATGGGGGATCGTTTGCCACCCAAAAATCGGCGCATGATACCCTGCTTCTTGGATGCCGAAACTATTCGAAGTAACGGCTTGGAAATTTCGGATGCAGAGGCTGCAGATATCGATCGGTCGATCGAGCTGACCAAGCAGCTCCCGGAAAACAGTAATGTCATGGCACGGTATAAAAAGACCGCAGTGGCAAAAATTCCCTTCGCACAGTCGAAGGTTATGGAGCTATGCAAGAGTAAGGATCCGCGACACGCGAAGATGCTCCTTTTTCATCATCATGAGTTAGTGGGAGATGGACTCGTGGAGGCTTTGCAGGATAGCGGCGTCGGCTTCGTGCGTATCAATGGTAAGACGTCAAGCAGAGAGCGCGAAAAGTGCGTGCAAGGCTTCCAGGAGAGACTTGCAATTCGGGCCGCGGTTCTGTCGATCACTGCCTGCGGCGAGGCCTTGACTATGATCGCGGCGCATTACGCGCTCTTCGCAGAATTCTACTGGAAGCCGAGTTCTCTCCGACAGGCAGAAGACCGCATGCATCGGATTGGACAAACCAAACCAGTTACCATCGACTACTTATGCGCGATTGGAACCCTAGACGAACGAATATTTGGACTATTGAACAACAAGGAGGCTGTTATCTCAACTGTGCTGGACGGGGCAAGAAGACTATTCTCCAATCAGCAGTGGTCAGCAGGGCCAAATGTCGGTCATGCTGCACCGACACGGCCTCAGACCGCATCTACACCTGTTCGTAGGCAGCCGGCCGGAGATGAGACTGCATCAAGGGGCGTCTCGCCGATGACATTTGAGGTCCAGCCGGCAAAGCCCTCGCTCGTAGCTCCGCCAAATGTAGCTGCCGATGCGCCCTTCGTCATGCCTGATAATGGAACAGATCCCCCTGCCTGCACCTGCAGCGCCACTCCCCCATCACTTCTAAACAGCGTGACATCACCTGCGCACCACCTCCTGGGCGGCACTCCCCTGCAAGGTGATATCGCACCTGTTGCCGATACCGGAGGCGCTTCTGACAAACGTGAAAGCGTTATACCACCAATTGCACACGTCCCGAGCCACCAGACGCCCACATCTGCAGAAGCGCCAGCGTTCCCGCCATGCGCAGAAATCTTTGGAGATTTTGAAGCAGAGTCAGATCGTAGCACAGTTATTGCAGCTGAAGATGTTGGTAGCCATGTGGGCGGGGCGTTTCCGCGAGATCGCATGCAGGACCCGAGCGGCGCTCTTAATGGTGGAAACGATATTATTATTAGTGAAGCGCCGGCAAACCCGCACGCGATCGCGAGCCAACGCGAAAGTATAGGTGTTTCCCCCTTCGGCTGGGACGACTCTCTACCAGGCGCCGCTAGTGGAGGAGCGACAGAGCCATCTGCGAGTGTCGTGCCTCATTCGCAGAAATCAGAAGCGGCGCCACAAAGCAACGATGCAGACGTTGCACAGGCTTTGCGCTCTGACAACGTGGCACCATCTTCGTCGCATCCACAAGGACTTCTTGGCACGATTTCACCGGCAGTAGTTTCGCAAGGAAAATTGGTTTTTCCGGCAGCGGCAGAAGCTCGCGGGGCTCCGCGACCCGAATCAAAATCTTGGGCGATGTGCCCATTTAGAGCTGTTCGGAATGCGGCGCACAGAATCATAGAATGGTACGAGGGTACGGGACCTTCCGTTTCTGCTACTGAAGTGCCCGACGGTGCATTCAAAGGCGAGCTGATTTCTTCAGGCGGAGAAGTGCAGCACCAAGGCTCCCCGCGATTTTTTCACAACTTAGTCGACGAGATTGCGCGAGTAGAAGTGTCGCGGATTTGTGTAGAGGTATTTCAAGGCGATTCCTGTTCTGCTCAGCTCTCTTACAGCGAGTTAGCGAGCAGATCTTTGCATCTTGCCGTGGCTCTGTGCCAACAGCAGGAGTTGCAACTTGCTACGCGACCTGTAACTTCTGATGTAGCTAGAGGTGCAGTCTCATTTTTTCGAGTTGGAATCGATTTACGACCGCAATCTATTCACTTCTTGCCTCTTCTTGTGGCAGTAAGCAGGACGGGCGGAACCGCCTGTCTGGTTCCATGGGCTGCAGATGGGCACGACTCAAAAATGCGACAAAAAATTAGCGAACGCAGAGAGCAGATAAGGAAGGAACTGTTGTTGGATATCAACATCACCCACGAATGGTGCGAGCAAGCGCTAAAAACGTACCACAAAGACAATTCGAGCCCGACCTCGTGTGGGAACACAGCTCGCGTTCTCGGAACAGTTGGTATAGAAAATCGGCTTCCTTTTTGTCTTGCGCATACGAGCGGGACACGAGGTTCTGAGAAGTGTGCGGCCATCACCCATGCAATGTTTGTGCACGAGTCGGATCACTACCCGGCGCTTTTCTTTTCTGATCTAGCCAGCGACAGGCACAGCCCAGAACGGCTCGCTTGCAGCCCGCATACCTATTGGGCTGCAAGCACACTTGGCCAAATCAGCTTGGCTCTCGCGCTTCGTGGCACTTGTGTGTTTCTAAGCACTGCTCTCCCAGAAGAGGAGCTCCGCGGGTTGCACTCTGCGCGCGTCTCTATCATGGGCCTCGCTCCAGCCGCGTTCAAGCGCTATCTTGCAGTCTGCGACAACAGTTTTAGATGTTGCCGAAAACGCTACTTGCACGATCTACATACGCTGATTTTCTGGGGAGAGGCCCTACCTCCTAGTTACGCCAAGGCGGTGAACGAGGTCGAAGGCGTTCGCACTCTGGATCTGCTTACAGCAACAGAGTACTGGTTGTGTTTGGTCGCTGACTATGAAGAAGGTCGAGAGTCTTTGTTTCGCAGTGCAGCGCCTCAGCTGGATGCGAAAATACTTGTCGATGAGGATGACACGGCGGGAAGACATGGAGTACTGCATGTAGCAGGCTCCCTTGTTTCTTCTGGGTATTTCGAAGCCGACCGCAAGACTATACTTCCTAACTCGTCCTCCTGGGTCCGTTTGTCGGACAAGTGCGAGCGCGTGCGGACGCTGGAAGGTGTGCCTGTTGCTCGAGGTAAACTACAAGAGCAGTTGTACTTCTGCACGGGGGACAGGGTCGAAATCTGCGAAGATGGACGACTGAGGCTCTGCGGCCGCGACAATTTTCGGATCAAGATTCGGGGAGAATACCTCGACCTGTCTCTGGTTCGAGACGAGATCGCGCGAAAAACTGCGAGTCCCCATATGGACGTCCAACTTCTGCGGTATTCGTATAGACTTAGATTGCGTATTGAGATGGCTTGAAATACTCTCAAAAATACTTTAATAAATGTTTCATGACTGCAGCTGCACCTCCCCCTTCCCCTTTTAGCTCCTGTGTGTGCGTTATTAACGCAGGGTAGAGGCAGTGAAATTACAACAACCTGCAAGCAAGTCCATTCATCATTAAATAGTAAAAAACTTTTTACAAGAAAAATGAAAAATCATGCAAGTAGAAGTAGTTGATAGAAGAATATGCCTTCTGTCGTGGCGCTTACAAATACAGGTCGAATGAGCTTGCTCAACAAAATATGCATTGTCCCTCTACGACCAATCACCTCTTCACGTTTGACATCCTGATACGAACTTTGTTCGTCAGGTGCGACAGCACGTATCACTTTTTCGTGGTCGAGCGAGATGGCGTGGCGATAAATGCCACTAGAGAGGAGGCCGTGCCGCGCCTTGGAGGATCCAACTTTGTTTCCGCCATTCTGAATCGGATGCCTCGAGATCCGGATGAGGAGGATCGGATTCAGCTGCATTTCCGCACAAAAGACCTACCGCGTTCGGTAGACGGGACGAAGCTCGCCGAAAAGGCACTGCGCGAAGAGTTGGTAGAGCAGACTGCGAAAGAGCGCCGCATTGAAGAATTCGAGGCGAGGCGGAAGGACGATAGCAGAAGAAATGGCAAGCGAAGCGCTGAAGTTTATCCCTTGTACTGCCTGGCCATGGCGGTGGTGACACGCGCGATCGGCTCCCTGTTCGTATATGGATTATCTTCCCCTATGAGCAGTATTTGCAGCATGGCTTTACTGCTCAATATTCTGGGTGATGTCGCGCTGTATTTTGTCCTGGTACCGATCTTAAATCGATGGGCCCTCTGCAAACGGTGGGACCCAAGTGCGGATCCGTACATGAGAAAACCCGTCGGCCATTTCCGAAGTTCTCTGGCCAACAGGATGTATCATGACGAGCAAAGTTTCCCGTCACTTTCGTTGGTAAGCTTGTCGTGCGCAGTAGACTGCGCTGTTTACGAAATGCACGCGGCAGACAGCTTTCTTTTGATCAGCGGATGGTCGCTGCAAGCGTGGGCAATGGCAAAGTTGTTCCTTGGCTTCTGGTTGGTTCGTTCTCGTGGCTTGGCGTTGCTGATGCTCGAGTGGCGTATCATCTCGATTTACGCGAAAGACAAGCCGAACTGGTACCGTTTTTTCTCAAAGTTCGCCATCATCAATCATTTACATAAGCGGATATTCTCAAGGTAGCTCTCGAGCTGAATCAAGGACGCGAGTGAACAATATTCATGTTTGTGTAGGTTGAGATTTCTTTCATCATGTTGACAGGTACAAGCAGTGCTTGGAAAAGCTGGCGCACGCGGTTTGCAGACGGTTGAAGAATATTGAGCCCGCAGATGGTAGTGAGATGCAAGCCGCCCCTGACATCATCTGCCTTCGCGGGGCGGACGAACAGTTGCTGTCTGAGCAGGAGCAGTACGAAAAGTACTTTTTGGACAATGAGCGTATATGCTTTGTCATGTCGACCGATCGAAGACAAAAACAAATTGCGAAGTTTATGGAAATGAGTGAGCCAATCTCGGGAGAAATAGAAGCTGGACGTTGTGCAGGATTGATTCCGTTCGCCGATCCTGAGGACCATGCAGTCGCCGAAATTTTAGAAAGGAGACTCTGCAGGAAAGTGTTCGTTGAAACGCGACTCTCGCATCTCGACAGTCTTGACAGAGTGGCGCTCCTCAATGAACTGCGAAAGAAGCTGGCGTGTTCCGTTCCTGCTGCATTGGCATTCCAATGCGAAACGGCCGGCGAGATGGTCGCTCTTGTACGGGATTATGCCAAAGAGGGAGCGCGAGAGGGTTTGGCCAAAACTCCGCTCCTTTTTCGAGACGCCTACGTGGGTGTTGAAGCGGGAACGGCTCAAGGAGGATCAATAGAGGTGAGCCAACTGGAGACCCAAGGCGCAGCTTTGTGGTTTGTTGCCGCACAATGTAGACCTATGGGCCTTTCTTACTACGAAATTCAAAATCCTCAAAATTTCAATCTTGAGCACTTCAACGCCGCGTTTTTTTGTTTACTGCAGCGCCACCCGCTTCTCAGGTACTTATAAATATATAATTTTTCATTCGTTAATGTTCTTTCGACGCTTTTCGTGTTCAAGTTTTTTACTTACGGAAGCATTGCCCTCCTCTAAGCGCGTATGTTAAACCTGCGAGAAGAGTTTATCTAGAAGTCTTTCCTTTCGCAGAATACACGTCACATTGAGATTCAAAAGCAAAACATGAACTCCCTGCATTCTTCAGAGTCCGAATGGACGAAGGCATGGCATACTTGCGGTTCGTCAGCGAGGCCGCACCTGTTGCGCTTTCCTTGGGTTGGTCGGGATCTGCATGGGAGAGCGTCTGGCCGCGGTGTCATGCAGATTCGATCGATGCAGACGGGAACCCGCCAAACTTGGTGCCGTGCCCGATCAAGCTAAATGCGATGAAGGACTTCTTGGACCTTATTCAACGAGGACAGGGAACCCCAGGTCATTGGACGACAGGCGAGAACGGATTGGAAAAATGGCTGGCGGCTTCGGGTCGTGCGGCGCCTTTAAAGGTTGCGATTATAGCGACAAAAGACGAAAAAAGGGCCTTCGTGGTACTTTCCGCGATACATGCAATCGCAGACGCTGTGACGATGCAGACGCTGGCTACCGATTTGTTCGAGATGTATCAGTCCCTCGTTTCTCGTGAAGCAGGTGCACTGGCTTCAGGAATGCGAGACGGTTGTCGGGCCCATTTGTCTACGCAGATTCTGCAAGAGCGTCTGCTGACGACGCTGCGCGGAGACATCGAAGTTCGCGGAAGTAGCCGTGTCTCCCTGCGCGGATTCCATGCATATAAAGGCAAGCGATCGCTGTTTGCAACTCGACGCGAGTTACGCGTCCAAGGTGTAGCGCTGCAAGCGCTACGCCGGCTTGCAGATGTTTACAACATTCCGTTAGACCGCCTTCTGTTTGCACTGGCAGTTGCTGCTGAGCGTCGTGTTTCAAGACGCAAGGACCCGATGACATATACACTTTATGTACCGATGCGGGACCAGGAGGGAACCACGGACGCCGTTGGGCTCTTCGTAGATTTTCGAGATCTCACCCTGTTTGAGTGAGATACTCTCATCGGTCTTGTCCGTGAAGTTGACAGGAAGATTCGGAGGAGAGACTGGCTTGTCCACAATGCCGACGCTGCGCCAGACCGAACACACGTAAATTGGTCCGGACGCGAGTATCTCCACAGCCAGAACGCGTCTGGCCATGTAGTAAGACCCGTGACACAACTCGAGCTGCTTGCGGCGCGCGCTGAAATAATACCCAAGATGAAGATGGTCCATCGCCAGTGGGAATCGGCCAAGCTGAAGTTCACGGATTGCTCCGAACAGGAATGGCGTATCACTGTAAGCATTAACAAGCGGTATTTGGAGCGGTTGGGGGACTATGGACCAACAATGGGAGAGTGGCACCGCGGATTTCAAGTGAGCTTTTCAAAGGCCATAGAAAACTTGATGTATGCGCCACTTGCGTATGTACACAAACCTTTTGGTACCCATGCACGAAGCATAATAGAACCATGGCAATCGCCGAATTGTCCAGAGAATCGGCTGTGGCAACGCTTTATGAAATTTCGGGACACGCAAGAGCGTGGAGCGGAGCAGGAGTCGGCAATACCGCCGCCGAGTTCCGAGCCGTCTTCTTTGGAGCACACTCTACGCCAGCGCCGATATGAAACTGCTTCAGCGGCTGGCGACTTGTCAGGAGATACTTCTAATTGCTGCACGGCACATGTTGCATTTTTGGATCCTAACTACAAGAACATAAGTGTCGCAGCTCCTGGGACTCCAGCTGTTGTGTCTGCAATACCACCAACTCAATATCATCCGGTAGGAGAGGTGGGCAAACCTCATTTTCAGCAAGAGTCGGCTGTTGTTGTTCAACATCAAAACGTACCGAGTTTCACAGCGGTCCCGCCTCTCGACCCTGTCTCTGCTACTGCCTGCTTTCCTGCAACGGATTCTCGGCAAACCATTCCTGTGCCATCGTTTAACCCGGTCGCGACTCAGAATGCGTTGTCAGCAATCGTCGAGGAGCCGACAATGTTGAGCACTACTGCTGCGGATTTCTCCAGCTCTTTCCAGCGTGGGGTAGAAGACCAATCCGACAGTGATCATGAGGAGAACGATCTATCTTCTTGGCGCGTAAGCACGTCAAATGACCAGTCCACGAATTCGCTCCCCAGCTTCTCCGCGTTGACAGATACTACATTTGTCGCACCAGGGGGCCCGGGTGACGATCCAGAGGAGAAAACTGGATACCAAAAATTTGTTGAGGCGGTAATTAATGCTGCGCCTTCGACCTTGGAGAAAGCAGAACGGGACAGACTCCGCGAGGCAGAGCCAGCCTCCATTCTCTTTTACATGTACTTAGTGCGTGACCAAGAGGAAACGGGCAGTGGCAAACTTGGAGCTGCGACTGATGCGGCACCCTATCGTGTGACTCCCGCTCGGGCTTCGCGTTGTTTCGAGAAAAAGAGTAGACACTTGCTGTCCCTATTCGGAACGCGCCGCTTCGTGGTCGTACCCCTGTGCAGCGCAGACGAAATCGAAAGAGTTCGAGCCGTCAAGTTCAACGGAATGACATACGCGCGCTGTTTCTCATTGAAAAACGATCGAGATTCCGCGGAGCCCTTTGTGCATGAAATGCTTTCCAAGAACGGCAGTAGGTCCGCTAAGTCTCACTTCGCGCAAAAGTACAAAAACGTAATTCTGTCAGCCCCCACCACGAGAGGAGCGCGTGGACCATGCCTTTCCGCAGGGGCGTCTAGTTTTGACACTGTCAATGTGTGTTTTTTCGCCGAATCCGGACCAGGTTTGTCCGATATTACGATAGCAGACCTTTATTGCCGAGTTTTTTTTTCGGAGCGTGCAGTATTGAAATTGCAGCAAAGTGGCAAGTTACTTGCCCGTATGCGACTGACGCTTTCGGAAGCATGGTCTTCCAAGGTGCCTGTTCCGGCAGACGCAATTCGCGATGGCAGCAACTCTCGCTTCGCGCGGGAGGCAGGGGACCGTGCCGACAAAGGGGTCCTTGTCTCTGAGGGTGCAACCGAAATGAGCCTAGGACTGGCGCGCCACGTCTTTGGTTCCGAAGTAGCGGATCAGCTTTCTTTTGTGCAGATGCGCTTTGCGAACAGTAAGGCGGGATGCGTGATCAAGACTTGCTGTCCAGAAGAAAAGTGGATCAACCTGCCCCCTTCGGTTCAAAAATTTGGCGTGGCCGACTTTTCCGCGCTTCCCGACGAAGCGAGAATCATTCGCGCGACTTTTCTTCAGCGTGGAACCGTTACGCTGACAGACGACTACTCGGTACCATGGGAAAATGTTTTGGTTTTGTCGGATCTCTCACAACGTGCGGGTACACTGCCGCAGTTCAAACAATTATTGTTGAAGAAGCTCTGTGAGCGGTCCGCGGCGGCTGCATCTGACGCAGCACTGCAGCTACGCGAGGCAACGCAACTGGAGATGTCGCTCCAGAAGTGGACAAGGCTCAAGCACACAGCGCCCGGCTTTCCAGACTTCGGGCGACTAGCGCACCAGGGCATCCGTGATATCAGGCAAGGACGGCAGTCTGAAGCTCGTGCGATTGCGAAGAAAATTTGGTTTGGGCTTGACTTCTTGCCTAGCGTGAAGAAATTCCAACCTGTGCGACTCGCGTGCAACGCATATCGTCCGAAGGTGGCGCCTGATATGACGCAGAAGCTGCCGCCCGATAGAGTCATCTGGAAGCGCAATGGGCGCTACTTTGGTGGGACGATAGGGGTGATGAAGAATCCCGCAAAGTTATTGACGAATTTCCAGAAATACAAGGCTGTCGGGGAGCAAGAAATGAAGCAGATGTTTCCAAGTGGCTACGAGTATGCGCACGAAAACATCTTGGTGATGCCAGCGAAAGCACGGAATGACCGCTGGGTATTCGATTATCACTCGGGCATGGATGCTGATGGCGATGCCCCTCTCGTCTTTGAGGACGACGAGCTGCTCGACTTGATTACGCCAGTGCACGACGATGGCCCGAACATCAAAGAGCTTAGAAAGAAGCAAAAGGCTTTTGCCTCTGGCAGCTTCCATGTTCAGTCGCAAAACGCTCTTGGCCTCAACCTGGACGCTGCGGTGCTGAAGGAAATTCACCGTCAGCTGGGGACGCGGACGCTACTCCGTATTTCAACCTGATTTTCGTTGATAGGTTTCTTTCCGCGTTTTGTTCTCGCGCTTTTTTACGCCACATCATTGAATTCAACGTAAAGATTTTTTAGAGCACGTGTTGACAATTAGAATTTCTATCCGAGAGCCAGATGCAACCGGAAGCAACAGCTCCTTCCTTTTTTGCCTAACAATGAGACATGCTTACATTTATACCTTCGAACGAAAACAATATCTAATATGGCTTTTTGATAAATTACGGCGTCCCTCCTTTCTTTGGGAAGATGAATGATGAAAGGCACGACATCTATCTTAAGAATGTTCAAAATTCAGCTCGGTGCGACGCCGCGTGGTTGATTCGTGCGGACGAGTATGGGGTTGGTGACCCTTTGGCACAGGAATTTGGCGTTCTTTGCGAGTTTGCAGTCGATCAAAAGCTTGAGGACGAGTTTTTGCATCAATGGCTCAACGAGGCGCGCAACGAGAATGCAAGATCTTGCTGGAATACGGCTGACTTGAACAGGAAGGTCGGCTCGCAGTCGCTGGGAAAAGAGGAGCGGCCACACTGGTATTTACAATACAAAGGAAAAAAACGCGTTCGCGGCACTGAAAATCCGAGAAGTTTTCTTGCGAATGTGTTCAAGAGCATCATCGCCGAGGCAGACCGCATTTTCGACGACAGGTGGGAGATGCATGCTGATAAATCGTGATGCATGAATTTGTCGATACAGATAAAGTAAGCACCACCACGCTATTTTTTTGGTTTGAAGAAACTTAGTCCTCGCAGACTTGTTTCTTGCTTGATGAGATCGAAATGGAATGCTGTTTCGAAAGATGCCTGACACGTCTTGGTCTTCCCCATTTGCTAGGCCTAGATGATTCCCCATTCCCTGAGCCTCACGCCCTCCAGCCATTCTGTATCGATCCATGATGTCATGTTTTCCTGCTTGAGACACACAAATGTCCGACTGATTCCTGTGTAAGTATCTAGTGTGACGGCTTTACGTATCATGAGGAGTCGAGCTTCGCTTTCGAACACCGAATCACTGAATAGATGTACAGTTCCTCGTTTCACAGCGACCCTACTGGTAAAGTAGCAGTTGATATTTTTAACTTCTTTGGCATGCTTCCTGGCAGAAGAAATAGAATCCTTTCGGATTCGGAAGGTAACTTTGACCCTTGACTGATCTCTGCGGTCTTGTCGGCGGTCGTTTCTACTTTTTCTGATCATGCTGCTGCTTTGGAAGCAAGAGTCGGATGAAAGTAGAAAAGGAACAATGATGCGTCTTAGTCAGGATTATTCTTGTGCATCATGATCATGAATCGATCCCCTTTTGTGCGCTGATGATTCGTGCGGTTTGGCAGTCTTATATATATATAAATATTTATATAGGAAAAGACGCGTCTCTGTGTCCAGATCCAGGTATACAAGTTGCGGAACGACTGGGAGATCGTCAGGGCCACAGCCATGTACAACATCCTTGTGCCGGATAATATCCCTTGGAGTTATGAGCGCGATAGAGTCACTGTACTTGCTTACTAACAACAGATGTTTTTGAGAGTCCACCATTCATGGGGTCGAGATAGTTACCATTTGCTCGTCTTCTCTACTATTTTTTTGTGTACTATCTAACTTGTATGTCTATATTCTTTCTTGACGTTGACTCAGTTTGTCGTCGATACTGATACAAAAATCCAGTGCAGTTGGGTTGACATTGACTGGCACTTGATGAGGAGACATGATCATGATGAAAAAGACGCAAAATGATGAGATACAAAGAAGAGCGGAGAATCCGAGGAGAGAGGGCACATCCATGGACGATTTTTTACATGCACAAGTTATATGACATCTTCTGCCTGCTCAACTACAACTAGTCAGCCAAATTACAACCATGACTTTATCGTGATACATCAAACACTTGACTCGGTTTGAGAGTGAGGCGTCATAGAGAACTTAAAACTACTAATAAATATGTAAAGATGAAGCCGTCCATTCTAGAGAGACCTAGAAATCTCGACACGATGTAGAAAAAGAAAGAAAACCAATCGTTTTTTATGGTTCACCCTTTTCTGTGGAGGCTTCTCTTTTTTGTGTCAGAATACCAAACGCTGCATTTCTGATTGTTCTGTGTCGTACAACCAGCTGTAATAGATTCCTTCGGCTTTGATGAATACTTATCTATCAAGCAAATACCTTCACAAGATCCAAGAACTCGAACGACTATGACAACTACAACGTCCAGTAGCGCGCTTTTTCCGAACATTGACTGGACGGTGTTCGAGAGGGAACCATGGCCGAGCATTCTAGTGGCTTCGGTTTTGCTTATCTTCATCATGGGACCAAACTTTATGACTACTGTCTGCGCAATGTAACAAGTATAACAAGAAGTACGGTCTGAAAAATCTTGATCTTCAGTAGCAACAGATTTATATTAATAATATATATTAATAGCTGTGATCTTCGAAGTAGCTGGTACCCTGCATTCTCATTGTTGTTCGGAAACGTAAAATTAATCGTGGTCTGTACTGAATACCGAACTATTTTAGCCTAAGCATGAAAACTCCTGGACGAGGTAACTTCTAAGTCCGAATCTAGGCTGGTAATGAAAACAGCATCATCTTCTTCTAGAAGAACGGAAGCCGAGCAGGGCATTAGGTTTTAGGCTTAGAATCGGATGAGTTCACATTTAGGACGACCGTCCCATTCATACGTTCATGTTTTGGTTCTTTCGACTAAGCGACGAAGACGAGCGGCGACTCGCCAGGATAAAGGAGGATTTTGAGCGTGGGCCTTTCATGCGGCAGCTAGAGGAAGAGATGCAAACAAAGAAAACGCCAGAGAATTAAGGCTACCGCTAGATGATGGGGTTACCGCTCCTGGCATCCTTCTTACTAGAAGTAAAGCATCCTATACTAAGTTCCGTCCTAACTAATCTTTGGCTTCATCATTCAGATTCTTGTCACATTTTCTGCTTGTGTTGATTAGAAAGAAGCCTGACACCGAGATGAAGGTATCACCGCTTAAGTACACTTTTAAGGAAGATGCGAAAGTGGTAGCTCTAAGAGAAGGTGCGGTCACGACTTTCACAAGATCATAGGAAAAGGGTAGGCATAGATGCGACTAGCAATGACAACTGAGAGCTACAATTTTCGTGACGATGGAAGGTGGCAGCTCAGCTGGAAGAACAAGGAGCTTTTCTCTTTAGCAATCCGGAAGCGGAACTTCGTGGTGAGGATTTCTCGCTGCCTCTTGGTCCGGGAGTCACGTTTTGAATTAGCTTTGATTTTTTCCAATTCCATATAATCTTTCGTTCATGCCTAACATCAGCGTAAAAGCTACGACATGATGAAGATGGTGTATCAACAAGTACTCAAACTTATCTACATTCACAATATTTTCCGTGCAAGCATCAGCATGTGCATGATGCTGCTAAGAACGCATGGCGGTAATGCTACAATTTATTTGTTGTCTTGTTTGTGATAGTCCAGTGTTCTTGGCTTTCCCACTTTACGAGGTCTCCGAGTGAAGCATGTCTGAGAAAATTGAGATTGCAGTTTAGAAGGTGACTACACAGGAGCCAGCACGACGAGAGAAATCGCTCTTCTTGTTAATCACGAGCGTCACTCATAATTTGACTACAGTTTCTAGAGAAGATGGTAAATTATGGCTTTTTGCTTAAGCAGGTTTGAGCGAGTTAGTCAATGGGAATATCCATCATTCACCCACTCACAGAGGGCCGCGCATCCTACACGCGGGCACTCATCTCCCAGTGGCCATTCTCCATTCGACAGTCGACAAGCATCATTCACCCTTGCAAATTCAGCCATTCCCTTTTTTCCTCCCACCCTACCACTCCTTGCTCAAATCTTCCATGTCCTCACTCGACACTCGGCTTACGGCGGGCAGCGGGTCGCACCATAAGCATAGCATGTTTGGGGAGTCTTCAGAGCTCACGACCTCTGTCCGTCTAGTAGTCTAGTCTGGAATGCTGGTCGGCGGGCAAAAGAAAATATAGGCGTTCTCTAAGTACGATGGGGCTTCAATGTTCATGCTGTTCCAGTTTTCGAGAAGAAAAACTCTCGTAAAAGAAATGGTTTCACACGAGGCTTATCCTATGTGCGCTCACGGCATCAGGCACCACATAATTGTGATCTGACAGCCGACCACCTCCAATTACCCGATGTTCCCGCCCAGCACGCCACAGCCCTTCCATGTTCTTGGACCATAGCTGTTTTCGTTGCATTTTTACTACCCACTTGCATGATATAGACTTAGACAAGGTTTTCCCGCTCCATGCGGCCTTCGATTTCATTTATCTATCGATCAAAGACGTCGATTCCAAGCGTCGGTAAGTCACTTTTAGCTACTTCTCATTCGATTTGTTTTCTGTCTCGAGTCGATTTTGATTTCTAGAATATCAACTTACAGACGTTACCGTAACTTACCCTCTTGGTCTTGGAAGAAACAAGAAAATGACAATGATATCGAATTTCGCGTCACTACTTGTACTTCCTCGCGTACCAGCACTGTCAGGAAAGTACAGCCGCTTACCAAGCTGTCGAGTGGTGAAGCCCGCGAACCGACCTTCGTTCTTTGCCTTAGTGTGCAGTCATGCTCTGTGGTGGGTCCTCCAATGCCAGACGAGTAGTCTATATTTACTTCCGGTGCGACTTCTTGGACTTCAAGATTCTACAAGTTCTTCAGTTCCGCTACCGTTGTTTATTGCCGCGCAACCGCTGAACTCAGCCAGAGACCTGCATCGACACTATCACAAGGTCTTTCGGTACGGGAACCGGAATGCCGCGTCACACCTCTGGTCCTCCTACCTGTTCGAGAATTTTGGACCAGGCGAAAAAATTCGCACCTTTGACAAATTGCAGGAACTATTCACAGGTTTTTGTCCTATTAGCGGCTCGCCCGTAAGTCCGAACGACTACAACCGCTACGGGCTAGTGCTACCAGTGGTGCCTGAACTAGCTGCGGAACAACGCGACGGCTTGTTTTTCATCGAACAAGAACGACTGGGCAGCGGTGAGAATAGATCGGCAACTTCTTCTAGTGCTACTGAAATTGCATCGCACGTGGAACACCGAGGCTCCGCCGAAGAACCTGGCGCTCTAGAAAAGGGAGATTCGACTGCAACATCGGGTCTTAACTCTGATACAACAGCATCATCTACGTCAGCCTCTTCACGCTTCGGCTTTTTGCATTACTGTTGTTGGCCTTGTGTGTGTGACACCCAAGATTTTTTGCGAGTTGACTCGAAAACAGTGACATTGTCAGCTACCGAAACGCAGACCCTTTACTTCGTGGTCATCGGGAACCCCTGCGAGCGTGAGACGCAGCTAGACAACTGGTTTTTCCAACCGTTCGATGGCAGGCAGACGACGCTGCGTCGCGAGGCCCCTGAGGTTCGCTGCAGCAATCACAAAGGGCATTCCACCGCATCGGCATCTTCGGATAGAAGTGGCACAGCAGCTCCAGCTGATAGTACTCTGATTTTATGGCATCGAAATGCTGAGTGAATCATTGAAAATTAGAAGATTCACACAAATTGAAATTGATTTAGTAGGATGTTTCGTGTCAATTACTAGGGCTGCTGCTGGTCGTTTTCCGTTGTGTGTCTATTGTATCAACACAACTGCTGTTCATTCTAATTTTCGGCGCCACATTGTCGGACCACGGATATCCGATCATCGGCATGTTTTTCGATTCGACATCTGTCTCCGGGCCATTGCCACAGCGGTATATTTCTGCCCATCCTCGCATCGACGACGATTTTTCGTACGTGCAGCCTGGACGACCATCTTACACGAGTCCAGAAGAACAGCCACATTTAGGGGGACGGACACTGCAGTACATGAACGAAACGGATTTCGATCAGATGTGCGCACATCGAAAGGCACAAGGATACAATAGCGGAATGGGCGAGATTTTCCGAAAAGTAGCTGAAATCAGCCCGATTTCTCTTACGTAGTGGTCTCTCGATAAAAATTCTTATATTCCTCTCCAAATGAGCACCCTTGTTGTTTCAGTTTTCATTCTTCCTAGTTTTAGAATTCTGGTTGAAATAAACGAACATAATGAGCTCGTCCTGATTAGGGAATAGATTTATTAATTGCCGACAGCTCTAATTCGTTCCCTGGTGGTGTCATTGCACCCCGTGACGCGAGCGCGACTAACGGGCTGGTTGGGGAACAAAAGGGTCACGCGAAATACCGCAGTTCAACCGCAAAGCGCAAAAAGATGACGTACATGAAAAGTACTACATCAGGTCTGACCGAGACTGACGAACCTGCTGGATCCCTTGACGCAATCGGTTCAGAAATACTCGGGAAATCGACCATGACTGGGTCGAGGATACCTGCGGTCAGCTCTGGTTTACGGGCGGAATCTCCATCAGCTGGAGATCTTTAGCCTGGTATGGATAATGCATAGTATAAAGCTAGGTTCATGATCTTCCGTATTACTGAATAAAGTAGTCCAACTTTCTTATAAGAACGAACATTGTACCAGAACAGGAACCTTCTCGATCCAGCTAAATGAATCAGCAGAACCATGGGATTCCGGAAATTAACAGTCTGGGACACCTCGTTTGTTCCGGCAGTTCATGGGGGAGATGCTCATTTGATAAGAAGAAAATCACTGCAGAAAAGTCGTTTCGCAGTTGCCAAATTGAGGTACTTCAGTTATTAACTCATTTGCAATTATAAACCCCATAGGAGCAGAAAAGAGCATTACTTAGCGAAAGTAGATAGAAAGTGACTTCGTAACTTCAACTGATTCCATCGAACATCATCAACATTAAACCTAGTTCGTTACTCGCTCGAAAGTGGAGTGCAGAGATGGGGATCCAGCTAGTTGCTCTTAGATTCTTGCTACAAGCTGGCCCTGTTTATCGTGAATCGGAAAACTCGGTCGTGGTCGATGTCGTTCCTTCGTCTCCTTGTCGTGTGCGCGTGTCTGTTTCAACTATCGAAGTGGGCCTTTTTCTTTGGTGTTCAGTAGCTCAAAGCCTGCTCCTCTCGTCGCCGATGCGTGTCCGGGCGCATTCCTCAGTTGCTACTTAGTTCTCCCTCCTTGTTTATTGTGCGCTGTTCGTCTGCATTTTCAGCCTCAGGCTCAGACCTTGCTTTATCTTCTACGACTAACTTTAATTCTGGAACTAGTGTTGATTCTGGTGCGAGTAACCTGCTGAACGTGATCTATGCTTCGACGTCCACTACGCTGCCGCCCTACTTATTTCTCCTGCTCTCGCTCTGCCAGAATCGTAGTCGTTTTCATGGCCTTATCGTCATCCATCGTTCTCCGAGTCAGGCTCGTCTATGTTCTCTGGTTTCGACATACTGCAGATTTTTCGCTCTTGTTTCTAATCTCGTTAGTTCTCGTCGCTCGGCACATCGTGCTCGTGGTGTTCTGTCGTTATCGCCGATTATTCCGTTGGACTAGAGTCGAGGCTAGTACTAGTTTTTTCTAAAGCAAGGAGTAGAAATCTTTGATGATATAGATACTACTGCTACTCCATTTCCACGCAACAAAGACGCTTGCCGGTGTTTCTAGTTCTACCTCCCTCCAAACACATATAGGATTTCTTTCTATTTAGGTTTGTCTGTAAGTTTCTGCTCCTGTAACGATAGCAGGAGTAGGATTCTCAATAATTCACGTTTCTATTTGTGTCCCACTGCCACTACTACAGTTCTGGCAATAGTTATAGCATATGATATGTTAAAGTTAAATGTTAAAGTTAAATCTTAAGTAAAAGGATAAGGATCCTGTGGGAGTATAGTGATAGCTATAGACTATATCCAAGCTGCACTACCACGCTTACGCTTACAATTGCAGTTAGACAACCACAATCGCTACCACCTCCACATGCACATACTCAAACTTTACCATATACTCGAACTCGCACGGACGTCCGAAGGGCGAGCCCTGGAAACGGACAGCCAGACTCGATTTTGAGATCCTAACTTGTTGGACAGTGGTTTAGCGGATTTTTGCATTTGCGTTTGCACATGCGTTTCCGTGCGGGTTTTTGGCGAGATCAAGTTCACACTCACACGACTTCGCCGACTTACGTTCTGGAGGTCCCGCTGGATTTCATTTTCAATTTCAAGTTCAACTTCAATAGTGGCCCACTCCTGCCAGTTTTGACATCATCAACATCAACAGCAGCAGAGTCGTCTTTTGTTCGATCAGATTCAGACGATCCGCTCTTGCAGAATGGACATTGATGATCTCAGTCGCATGTTCCGGCCGTGGCCGACTACGCTAGTAGACGTACAGAAACTTGTTAGCAAAATAAAGGAGGAGTTTGAAGGCTATGCGCTACCGCCAAACGAACGAAGAGGAAGGAACAATGCTCCGTACCAGCTCTCTCTCAGCATCAAGTCGGTGCAGAAAAGCTACAAGGACTTTTCTTCTGGTCTGAATGCAGTGTGCGGCCGTATCGCCGGGAATGGTGACGGCAAGCGTTCAGTCGCTGCTTTTGCTCTTCATCTTGTTACCCAGCGATACCAGTTGGCAGATGGTGATGGCACGCGCCGCGAATTTTTGGAGCGAATCGCTCATCACGAGCAAGCAGAGCTGCAGGAGCGAACGAAGAACATTTCGCTTCGAAGGATAGACATCTACGGCAGGATGGCCCTTGAAGGACTACAGGAGGAGGAAGTCATCCGAAGAACAAGAACAGAGTACAAAAAGCGGCAAAGAAGACAGGAGCACATCAAACAATTAGAAGGCCACAACTTCGCACACGAAAAACCGGCTTCACCTTCTAAAGCAAAGGTGAAGAGGAGGAGGATGAAAATGAAGACCACACTACGAGGAGCAGACGCGGCTGAAGATCCGGATCTAAATCCCGTCGCAGATGTAGATGCAGATCTTGACTTTGTTTTTGAGCACGCGAAGGACGCAGCAAAAGGGAAGTCAGCTCCGGGCACGGTATCAGAAAGCAGGGCTTTATTGGGAAATCCCGGCGCAGAAGAACAAGATTCTGGTGTTAACGGAAGCAAAAGCAGCAGGAGTCTCAAGAGGGCTGCAGGTGGCGCTACCTCTGGGGGCGGCAGCGCGCTTGTCGATGGTAATCACTCGGATAAGCCGACCGCTAACAGAACGATCTATACAGATTTCTGCGAGTGGTCCAACATAGCACCTCGCGTTTTTGCCAAGTGGGCAATAGGTGCATCCAGGGGTCCGGCGGCCTCGAGAGTAGAGCTGTGGAACTTTTCTCGTGGTCATTATGAGAACTTTTACGAGCACAAACGATTGAAGTTGGACGAAGGAGTCGCAGCCGCGAACCGTGGACTTCTCGTGTCGGAGATGACAGAGGAGGAGATGGCGTTTGAGCAGTTTCTACAATACACTGACCCGTCTTATTCGGAGATGGAGAACTGTGAGCTCTTCGCAAATAATGAGCTGGCCGAGCTGCTGGCGTTTGCAAATGTTACTTTCGTTGACGGAGGCGCGACCGCAGCGGCAGGCAGTACTGAAGCCCTGCATGCGGCACAGGAGGAAGCAGCGAAGGTCGCAAAACGAAGCGAATATCTGTTGGCCGCTCGTCGTAGAATGTATGCTCTTAGGGCAGAGAAAACCATGGCTGACCTTCTGATACTCGCTGCACAACTCAGAGCACGCATGATGATTTTCGATTGTGCGAAGTCAGGAAGAGGAGCAATGTTGCCGTACATCTGCTGGGATGATCTGATGCGAAGCTGCGCTCCGAACGTTCCAGATTCTAGTGCTAGTATTTCCGCGTCATCGTCTATTAATAGTCGTTCTCATCCATCTACTTCTACTAGTACTACTACTACTACTAATTCTACAAGTGCAGCCACATCTTCGTCAGCGTCTGCTCCTGTCTGTGCGACAAGTACGTCTGCGGTTGGTCCTGTTGGAGCTGGTGCTTCTGCTGGTTCTGAACCTGGTCCCACCGGCACCACAAATAGTTCGTCTTCTTCTACTTCTGGCGCACCCGCACGCGTATTCTCAGGGTCGATTGCGATTGCTAGCACGAAGCAACAAGTTCTATCGAAGAGCAAGGGAGCCGCCAGCAGCAACACCGGATCGAGGTCCACCACGACGCGTGGAGGTACGAAGAAAAACAGTGCTTCAGTGCCAGCTGCAGACGCAAACTCCGCAGCGGTCGGTCGTGATCTTTTTGCAACAGAAAACGCTCAGACGAAAGTAAAGTCTAAAAATGCAGACCGCTTCATCTTCAAGAGCAAAAATGACAAAGGAGGATCGTCAGGAGTAGGAATTTCAAAACAGTACGATGGAGTTGCAAACGCACCCGCAGCGTCTGGCGCTACGTCCAAGATGAACCCTGTGAAACGCATTGGGTATTTCCCTCCTGCCAGATCTACCGACGATACGGATACGAGGAAGAATAGATCTACTGCTCTGGAAAACGAAAAGCCGCCACGGCATGCGCGCCAACAAGTGCAATCGCAGCGTCAGGACTCCGCGCCCCTTTCAGATGGCGAAGATTTCTTCAAGGAATGGCAAGAACGTGAGAAACAGCGTGAGCGAGCTGCAGCGGGCGGATTCGGGAGTCTCTTTTCAGGTTTGCAGAATGTCTTTGGAGCTAGTGGCGCTAGTCGTTCTGTTGGGACTGGAAGTGGAAGTGCGTCGTCTTCATCGGCGGCAGCAGCGCATCTGAAGAAAGCCGACGCTATGGGTGAAGACATCTTCTGCTCCTCGTCCTCCAAAGCTTCGCTGAAGCGTCCGCGTGCTTCTGCCAAAGCAAGCAGAAGCCTCCTCACTCCCGTGCGAGAAAAAAGCAGAAGCACAGTATTTACTCCTGAACCTGACGCGCCGAAAGAAGCGGGTCTGAGAATTGCTAGCGGAGATGATTCTGAATGTGTTTCAGGTGCGGACCCAGGGAGCAGTTCTTTTTGCAGCAGTTCGGACGGAGGCGACGACATTTTGGCGCCAGAGACTCCTTCGAGAAGAAAACAGTACAGACGAGAGCAACACGCGATGAAGAAAGCAATGAAATCAAAAAAGAAGACTTTGAAGAAGAAAGGTGTGAAGTCTTCAGGCCAGGACAAGGCTCCTCCATCAGCATCCGTTAAGAACAACGACTATGACCATAATGCTGCAGCAGAGGAGGCTTATTTTGAATTAATTGGCAAGGCGAAGGCAAAGCCGAAGTCGAAAAGCACGGCAGGCACGAACAAGAAGTCAACGCTTCATGAAGATGCTCTTCGCATGAATTCCTTGGACGACCTCATCGATATATTCGGGGACGAGGTGATAGCTTCATCTCCAAGCAAGTTGGATACAGGATCCGGATCGGCAGCAGGTGGCGCTCGGACTGCTGACTGCACTCGGCAAGATGATAAGTCGGGAGCTACTGCAGCTGCAGGTGCAGTGGCAGGCAACGGCGCAACGGGTGCTGATTTTGAATTTGATGAGTTTGGACATCATCTGGGTGTTGATATTGATCCGCTTCTGCAGGCGCTTGTCGGAAAAGTAGAGAAGTCTGGCTCTGCTTATGGCAATAATTCCCGGGCAGCTTTGACGAGTGGAAATTTCTTGAATGATGAACTGGACGGCGTATTGCCTTATCATCACGAGTCAATCGAGAAACAATCCCAACACGCTGCTGCTTTAGCAACTGAGCTTGCAGGTTCCATGGGCATTCAATTACCGAAGGACGCATGCAAACCATTTAAAGAAGGCAAAGATCCTCGTGGGCTGTATCGTGGTCGCCACGCGACGACAACGCATAAAGATGAAGATGTCAACAAGCGGCACCTGAGTACTGCAGGTTCGTGTTTGGAGTACGCGCGCCAGATTTCCACGCCGATAAATGCGCCGTCCGACTTCTGGCTGACTCCAGCAGAAGTCGCTGCGATTCCTTTCCTTGGTGAAAGCGATCTGGAAGATGGAGTAGCAGGCGGCGTTTCACATGGACAGAGCGGCGCAGGCGTGCCTGCGTGTGACGATGCTGATGCCCCAACCGGAACACGATCTAGAAGTGCAGACCCATCTCTGTTGCGCCGTGAACGTGATGTCGTCGAAAAAGGAAACAAGTATAAGGAGAAGGATAGTAGCAAACTATTCGGCGTTAGTGCTAGTCCCGAAAATTCTGCAGCCGACAGATCAGTGTCAGGTCGTGGCGTGAGGACGGCCACTGCTTCACTACGTGCGCCTTTGGCTCCAGATGTTTCTGTCTCTGGTGGAGTTTCAGCAAAGGCCAACAACAATGCCCAGTCACCATGGTTGCTGCCTGCAGGCGGAGAATCGCAGTTGCAATGTACTCTCGAAGCACATCCGGCCTCCAACTCAAATAGCAGCCGCTGTGCAGACCCGAGACCAAAATCTGCACTGCAAACTGCCGCCTCTATGTTGGGTGTTCGATCACTTGCAGACGACCTTGAAATAGCGACGAAGAAGCAGGTGGGAGAACCAGTGCTGGTGGAAGGGATAAAGCGTGCGGGTGAAGTTACGTTAGTTGTGGCTCCATCAGACGTTGTGAGCAGAAGCGGGCGCGGGTCTGCTGTTGCAGTCGCCGGAGGTTCAACATCAAGCGTTGCCGTGGTTGGTTCTAAGAAGAGCATAGGAGGGAGAACAATTGGCGCAAAAGTGACTTATTGGAATGGAGGCTTGAAAAATCCGCAGCGCAGAGTCTCTTCGTTGTCCGGCCTCCCGGTCTCGCGAGATAACGACGTCGAGCGCAGTCTCGTTTCTGCTCCTGGAAATGGTCGCGTAACTGGGGCTGCAGGCGCAGATGCTACAGCGGGAGCGGATCATGACGTTCGATTGGGTGTGCCACTGCCGACTGGTTTTCTAAACGAAGCTAAAGGCAAAACTAGTGGTTGTCCACGTCCCGGCCTGTCTTCTCCTGACCAGGCTTCTATTTGCAACCCCAAAGCGAAATCGAGTTCGAGTTCGAGCTGCAGAAACAAAGCTGATAACAAACAGAGGCAGAAAAACGCAAAGGGTGTCCCAGTGATGAGCAAGAAGAAGAATCTGAAAGCGAAATCCGACCACAGAATCACAGACGCAGACCCAGAAGTAGCCTCAGCACCTGCAGGCGCCGATAACAGCGGGCAATCGCTGGAGAAGACCATCTGCGAAGCATCGAAAGAAGGTGGCCCATGCGTATCCGGTCAAAGACGTGGAGGTGGAATTGCCATGAAGTCCAGATCTAGATCATGTGAACCGTTTGCGGGGACAATCAACAACAACTCTCGGGGAGTAGACGCCCAGAGGAGCACGGCGCCGTCGCGAGTCGCTGGCCAGCACGATGTCTTTTTGTCTGGCGCTGATGTTGGTGCTTCTGCTGCTGCTAGTTCTAGACCTACTTGCAGCGACGTTTCTGCAAGTGCAGCAGCAGCAGCAACTGCAAGTGCGACTGCGCGCGCGGCTGCAACTGGAGGCGGGGCTAGTGCTACTGGTACGGGAGGTAGATCGGAGGAAAACAGGCGCCGACTGCCTATTCTAGCAATGAGAATCGCAACAGACGCTACGCCTTACGAGAATCTCAAGGTGTTGAACACGTGTTTCACAGTTGTGTGCGCTAAGATATTGCCGGATGGCACCAGGACCCTGATCCACGAGCGCTTCATCCCTCGGACTCGATTAACGGCGGGCAACGGAATGAGTCTCGTTCAAGATCTCTACGAAAGTGCCCGGGAGCTTCGCTTGCCTATGCCTGGAGTGAGTCATCGGGAGCTGTGCACGCCGAACTTTCGCCTTTTTAGTTGTCTCTGTTCAGACAATGGCTGTGAGGATTGGATAGCATCTGATAGTTTTAAGATCTACGAGCAGCTGCAACACATGCGCGAAGACTTGGACAAGAGAGACGACATCGACCAGAATATCTTCCACACACCTTTCTATTGTGAGTGGACGGCATGCCTCATGCATCAGACTCATACGATATCCGGCCTGATCCTAACAGTGATAGCATTGTTTTACGTCATCGCTCTTTCAAAGATGCGAAGTAGCATCGCCGCCTCGTTCTTGGTAGTTGTGCAATCTTGGAGACGATGCTGCGACTACTACTTTCTGAAGGACAAGGAGTTGCAGATACAACGGGTCCCGAAGTTTGTTCGTACGCGTTGGGGAAGTAGTTACGAGACCCTGAACAAAATCTACCGGCAGAAGACTGATCTTGTCGCTGCAGCTATGAAGTTTTCCAAGAATAAGGACTTCAATCCGAACAACCGCGGCAAAAAGAACTTCCATAAGATTCTCCCTACTGCGAAAAGGAGCAAACTTCATCCGTTCTTCAACCTTCTTCAACCAGCTGCGCACTTGCTACGAATTACGCAATTCATTTTGGACAAGTACCAGAAGGCGGCAGTGCAGGCACGCATCCAATTCCAGAGGTACGTCAACGACCTGCTGTGCTTTTCCCAACAGTGGTGGGTAGACCATACTTCTTCATTTTTTGCGATGGCGACCCCGGAGCAGCGTGTAGTTCTCATGACAGCTCTTTCTGCAGCCGAGAGGGAGATGTACCTTCGCGAGGCGTCTTTGCGGCGGCCACTGGTTGAGATTCTACAAGGTCTGCTTCAAGATGAAGATGCTTCCAAACGTGCTTCTGCTGCGAAGAGACTGATGGTCGCGAATGATGCAGAGCTACGACGCACTTCAGCTTTCTTGGTTGATGTTCGGACTGAATTCCGGCGCGAGTTAGGTCTTTTGGCAGCAGGTACCGCCACGACACTAACTGACGCTCTGTGGTGTGAACTTGCAGCTCCTTTTTACGTGTTGGTTCCGCAGAATCAGCTGGCAGAATCGCTCCACTCTACAACATCCCACATCAAAAGAGGAGCACCCAACGTTTCTGTCGCAACTGCTGCGAATCGATTGCTCATACGGAGATACCCGACGCTTTCACCCACAGCGTTTTCAATTTTGTATTCTATCAAAGATAAACGCTTCAGCAGCAAGATACGCCTTCCCGACATGACGCGTGCGCCAGGCAATTTGCTGGAAGCCGCTCTGGGTGACCTCGAGTACATGCGAGTTCACAACTCGCACCGACTTGAGCCTGAGGCTGCGCGGCGCGCAAAACTTCGAGTAGATCGGGGCATCATGAAGGGAGACCAGTCTCGTGCGCTCCTGAAGAAACTGAACATTTGTGCTGGCGACATCCTTCGAGTGAAGTGCGACTTCGATGGACGCGTCGAGTGGCCGGATCAGTTTTGGTTCTTCAATGGGAAGGTATTGCAGGTTTGCAAGGAGGAGGACATCTTCTTCGATCAGGAAACCAACGACTTAGTGACAGAATTTTCCTCACCACGTGACGCATCTGCCGCAGCAAACTATGACGATGTGCAGGGAGTCTTGCAGACCAAGCAGCTTCTGGCGAAATGCAAGGACGAAAAAGTAGACCGTGAACATGTAGTGCTTCACTACGAGCGCTTTGAGGCAGTTGATGCGCGTTGGACGGGAACAGAGTGGAAGGTTCGTGTGAGCCACCCGACAGATTTCAGTGTAACGCTGCGTGACTTGTTTCCACCTCGAGCCAGCAGCAAGAAGAAGAAGGACGCAGGGGCAGAGGTGAAGGCAGCAGACGGTCGGAAGCGTTCACCTGCCAAATCTCCGCAGAAAGCTGGCACAAGAGCAGAAAAGGTTTACAATGATATTCCGCAGGAGCTGATGGTGCCGGAAATCGACAAACACTCTGCTGTAATCTACCTCACGATTCCGCGGGGTGCGAATGATAAGAAGGGCAAGCCGATGAAGCCGGAGTGGCTGGCAGTAGTGCCACTTACAATGATCAGCGAAGACATCGGAGATGCTGAGAGGGCTAGATGGAGGCTCAAGCCTGACGCAACGTGCAAGAGCATCGGGCGAATCGTTGCTTCGTGCACAGCAGGAGGCATTGAGAAGACTCGTCGCGAGATCTGCAACGAAGTATCTCGCCTGACGGGGCAGGAGATGAACGTGTGTGGCTCAGATGTTTTGGCGAAGGCAACTGAGTACGCTTTTGAACGTCTAGGGAAGCTAAGACAGGCACGCAAGGGGCGCAAGGGGAAATGTGACGAAGGTGATTCAGAGTCTGACCTGTCAGAGACGGAGGACACACAAACTCCTGATGATCCTGACGGATTCTTTGACGAGGGAGACCCGAGCTCATCCGATGAGGATGAAGGGTCCAATAGCAGCGACTGCGACTCGGATTGAGGGTATATCTTGGCTAAACTAAGAGGACGTGGTAGTGAATCCTTTTAGTTGTGTTAGTTCTTTGACCTTGAGCTAGACCTAGAGGTAGAGCTTGTCCTCGCCCTCGGCTCATTCGCCCATGTTCACACGTCGACGCTTCTAGTCCTATCCACAGCTCTTAACTCTATTGCTACTGCGATGATGGTGGACCTTAGTGTTAGTTCTATCTGGTCATCCCGTCACGAACACGATTTCTAAAACTAAAAGTGTCTGAATTATCCACTACAATTAGCACGAAGCATTCGGGAGGCGCGCCTTGAAATATCTTCGAATCTTTCCATCTATACAGGTATAGGCTGCTGCCGAAGCTGTTCGCTGGAAAGCAGAGCTGGAGACTTTCTCGATTTTTGCAGGCTTGTCACATATGCGGAGATAGCGCAATTTGTGGAGGCATGCGCTGCGGATGGAGCTGGAGGAATCACATTCCATCCTCATTATGGACGTGGGGTGTTACATTTGCAGTTGTCTCTGGGTTTTGCTTATCTAAATCTAAATCTAGAAGTTGTGCTCTCATCTACTCGCCAAATCACAGCCAAGTCTTTGCAATTAAATGAAACGTGGTGTATGTACTTCCGAATATTTATAAACTCAAAGTAGTAGTAGAAGTTGTAGAAGCAGACTTTAGATTTCGTATGTATAGTTTTCCATAGTGTGCATCTAGTTGGAAATGTAATTGTATAGGTAAAATTACACGAACTATCAGGCAGTCTGCGCCTGTTTTTGATTTGTTTCGCATGCAATTACAAATGAATCCTACTGCTACTCCGAGAGCTAGAATCACTATAGAATGCACTATGATCATCTTATCCATACCCTTCAACACTCTACAAAGTATGCGCTTCTGTACTCTTGTGATCATCGTCGTGAACTAGTAGGACTCAATGGCTTTACTTCGCAGTCGCAACTTAGATTCTTGGTCTTGTATCTATCGACGTTTTTGCAGAACTAATTATGGTTTCGTGATTCTTGATGTTGTTGAGCTTGAGCTTGTAGAAAAAGTGAATCCTTTCTGATGAAGGAGCTAGCTAGTAGGTAGAATGATAGCAGATTTCTCTATTGCACAGAGATGCGTATAGTACTTGACTACTTAGATTGAGGTGCAACAAGATGCTGCTCATAACGATAGAGCTAGCGACTTGCATCCTAGTTGAAAACCTATGACATTACCCTAGATATTGCAGAGCTGGGCCAGACATGCTTTCAAGATTTCACTTCTATACCTGACGCCTTTGCACAGATGAGACAAGAAGTAAGACGAAAACCATTCGACTCAGCAGATGACCCAGTGCCATTGTGTGACCTGTGAATGTGCCGTGCATCTGCTTAGATGATAGATGTTTCTCCTTTTTTTGGAGTCTTCTTGTAGTCATGAGAGCAGCTGAGGAGTTTTTTGCTTTATGAGGCATGAATGCTGAAAACCATTGGAGGCTAGGACGTACAAGAGTGAGATGCCGGCTTTTTTTGCTTTCTTTGAGTGCTGAGGGAAGTATAGGTTTTTTCATGAGAGACAAAATGTCCATCAAAATGATTCAAAGGAAAGCCTTTTGCTTATACTGAAACCAGGCGTGAGTGCCTATGTTTCTTTCCCTGAAAGTTTTGGCAAGATGAGTATGCAAGAGTCTGAGTTTGTCTCTAAATGATGTCATTGCTCTTATGTGCATACATCTAGTTGATACGGAAACTGTACGTTTTTCATCTTATCAGACTCGCGCTCAGCTGCTAAATCAACATCATCTATCACTCTCTCACCAACCAACTTTGTAGCCGCAATCTCCGCTTCAAGCTGTCAGCTTTAAGCTTCCAGCTGGTCTGTTGTACCTTTTCGGTCAGCCGACCCCAAAACCATCAACAGATCCGCTTCAAGCTTGATCGAGCCAGCTTATAGCTAGATTCTCACGACTCAACAACCTTCCACAACGAGACAAAATTACAGCTCTGAGGATCAGTACAGCAGGTGAACCTACTGTGATCATCAAGATGTCCACCTCCCGTGCCGATACGAAGAAGTGGGTCGAGGACTTCTACAATGGGATCATTGATCGCAACGAGTACGATTATGATGCAGCTACATTAGTCTTGATTTAGACATATTTTTCTAGGTGTGTACATCTTGACTGAGTCCTAATTTAGATAAATTTCAGCTAAGTTCCATCATCATATCGTTACTCTCTTCTTCCTCCTCTCTAACCTTCGGACCTTTTCGAGAAGTCTTTTCAAGCGCCCCACGTGGAGCCGCCGACGCCGGATTTCGTCGCGCAAACATGCACTCTGAAGTGCAATGCGCCTCGTTCGATGCAGAATGAGGCCAAGCTGTACAACGTGTTCATCAACCGCAAGTACGCCAAGGACTCCACGACCATGGTGTACATCCGCTTGCGTGGTTCGCGCGACACGAACCACATCTACTTCCGTGATGACGTTGAATCCGGTACGAAGTTTGGCATGTTGCGCGGACAAAACCGCTTTGCGGCTTTGCGCAAGATCCTGTCTGACAAGGGTCAAGGCGTTTGCCAGACCGCACTGGATTCGGCTCGCGTCGTTGTACTACACCTTTTCTACATTGCTTTGGATTTAGATAATTTAGAGTCTTCATTTCAATTTAGGTCAACGGAGTACTAATACATGGAGGAGAATCATGATAGGAAAGTGGACGCCACAGAATAAGTTGTCTTATTCTTACTAAAATTGTTTCTCTCTCAATCTACCTACAGTTGCGCGAGTTTCGAGGCGAGTGCTTGGATCACCCGGAAGCACTGGAGCTATACGTAGCTCTGGGCAATAAAGAAGAAAAATGCTTGAAAGCCCAGATCCACGAGATGGTGCAAGGTGTGCCAAAAATTTGCGACAAGCTAAAGTCGCAAGATCCGAAAACCAGAGCGCAGAAAGTGTCGGTATAGTAAGTTATCTTTTTGTATTTAGAATCTTCTCTACATCCTTAAGCATCAGCTATTCTTTCTTTCAGCGTGAGAATGTAAACGGATAGTCTTTAGCATAAACCTACTTCGTGCGTAGTACCAACGTCAAGAATCTAGTTCTAGATCTAGCTCTAGCACTAGCTTCGTTCTTACCTCATGGCCGCGGTGGATCTTGTGATATAACCCAAATCCAAACTGTTTGTGCTAGTACTACAAGCACAAGGTCCACCCAGACTTACTCTATAACGTTTATCACCTAAAGTCTTTTAATCTAAATCTAAAAATAAACCCTGCAGGAAGTGTATCCGGGCTGCACGTCGGAGGATGTCAACAACGTTCTGACCTATGCCAAGCAGGGACTTTTCCAGAAGGGAAGTCTATCCGAGGAGTACTCTGTTCAGTGCGTCTACGACGAGAAAACGGACTCCAATCCAGTCTTCTCTTATATGAAGGTACTAAATATTGCTCGTCATTCCTTCTGTCTTACTCTCACTGATTCCCTTTGCTCTTACTTTCTCATCTTGATGGAGATAATGATAATGCTAATGATGCGAGTCCTTCCGGTCGCCAGCTTCATCAAGTTTCTGACGTTGTGTCATGGATATTCTAAAGAGTAACTGTTCCTCTCATTTCTTGTTGTTGTTCTACTTCTACTCTCACTCTCTGTCTCTCTCAGTTCTCAAATTTAGAAGTCTCACTCTGTCTTCGTCTCAAACTCAAACTTTTCGAACCCACTATCACAGAATTGCGTTGCGCCCTGGGCACGTGAGTATGCGGACTTTGAGAAGGAGCAGTGCGTTGCTCACCACATTCTACTACGCTTCGGCTACGACGTTGCTTTGAGCAACGACGACGCGCTGATGTTTCAGAAGTTCCTCTTGAACAAGATCTATTTGCTGGACCACGCCGAGGCTAAGAGGAAGGGGCGACAGATCGTGCAATATTGTGCCAAGATTAAGCAGCGAAACGATCTAGCTGCTAAGGCGCGCAAGACGGAGGAGGATGCCAAGACTTTGGAGGCGCTCGACGCTGACATCGGCAAGTACGTCCACATGTTTGGCGAACTGCCGCTATTCGAGCGAGATGATGACACCGAGGCGACCATGATTCTCAACAAGATGATCAAATTCGCGGAGAGCTTCATCCCGGAGGGCTTCGAGAAAGCACCTGGCTCCATGAGTGCTATCAGCAACCATCGCAGCAACATCCGGTCCGTGGACGAGGATACCAAGCCGTCGGTCGGAATGCAGGTGCGCTTTCGTCCGGAGGCTTTGCGCCCGGAATTGGTGGAGCGGAATCCGCTGCTGTTGAGCGCAGCACAGGGCACCGTCGAGAAGTCTGGCTGCGATCCACCTGCAGAATCGCGAGACAAGCTCAAACTGTTCTCCAAGAAGAGTCTCCTGTTCTTCGCGGCGATGGAGAAGAATGTCAACAGGCAGAAGATTTTGCAGGCGCAGCACAGGAGGGCTGCGGGTAAGACGACAGTCAACAAGAAGATGGGAGCGCGTATGCCTGGCTCTACTACTGCTCCTCCAGATACGCCGGTTAAAGGGGCTGGTGCACGCTCCTCCACTGCCGACAAGACCCCACCTGCGATGAAAGTCATGAAGACCGCGGCCATGAGAAACAAGATGAAGATGGCCAAGAAGAAGATGATGAAGAAGAAGGTACTACTTCTACTCTATTTATTCTTACTCCTTATCCTTACCGAGAGAGATACAAACTCCAGTTTTAGATTTAGATATTGAGACTGTTAGTGATAGAGTTAGAGACGCAGACTCAGAATCAGATACTCTTTTACTTTTAGGTTTAGGCTTTTGGCTCTAACTCTGACGTTACGTTAGTCGATCCAACTCCATCCGAAAGTATAAGCCTAAACTCTAGGTCTAGGTATAGGCGTGTAGCCTCCCAGTCATTTTCTTCACCTCTTCCTGTATCTACTGGCTCTGAATTCCAGGCTCGCCTCGTTACCGCAGTTGTGTGCTATATTCTGGACCTAGTCTTAGATTTAGACTTAGATGTGAGAAGTAGATATGTATAGAATAGTAAAGGTGAAGCCAATCTCAGCGAAGTGTAATTTTACAGAGAAAAGGAAAACTCCTCCTCCTCCCTCACTTTTGAAAGTTCCACCATCTTCCTCGATCCTAAAGAGCAACTTCGAGGCTTTCGCCTCACAACCAACACTCAGCCCAAAACTCAATGTGCAAACCTTCCTCCCTCATCATCAATCTGAAACTTGCAGGGCGAAGAGGAGAGTGAGGAAGAGGAGGAAGAGGAGGAGAATCAAGACGCAGAGGAAGATGCTGAAATCAGCATTAACATCGATGTGGAGGAGCCGGCTGAGGACTTCCTGGACGAGGAAAAAAACCAGCATGATATCACGGCTCAGGACGAGGCCTTGGAAAAGGCCATTGACGAAGCGCTCGCCGGCGCAGCTGAGGTTGCCGAACAACGAGAAGGAGGGTCTGATGAGGCTAAACCCGTGAAGCAGGTGGCGGGGCAGAAGCCTCGTCGCTTGTCTCACGTCAACGGCAAGGAGCAGGGACAGAACCAACGCCCGATGCCCTTCCGTGAGATGAAGGACGATCGTGGTGTCTTGGAGGTGTGGGACCCGGCGCTCGAGGCGTACGCTTCTGAGTACACCATCATCGAGGACGAAAGCTACACGAGCGCCGACCTGGTCGACATGCTCTGGCCTGGCAAGAAACGACCAGCGTATGTGCGCCTTGCGAAGCGAGATGGGGAAACGGAGGGCAGAGTGGTAGTCTAAGACTAATTCTTGGGTTGGTCTTGGTAACAGTTCCTTATCTTCAATCTCCTCTTCTTGTTTTAGATTTTGTGCTTGGCTAGACTTTTGGGATCCATCTTCTACTCGTGCCTGTGCTTCTTACTATCTTCTTACAACTACAAGAGAAACCCATCAAGTTCTACTTCTATCTTACTCAACTTCAAAAAGTCTAAACATGAATCTAAATCAAAGCCCCAGGCTCAGACGCAGCTTCTCCTCTCAAACATTTCACACTCCTACTCCGTTTTGTGTCAACCTCAACTCACTCATCTGCAGCATATGAATTTTCTAAACTTCATATCAGCTTCCGCGAGATTCACTGATGATCGACACGCGACATCATATCGCCGAGGGATACGCTGGATTGCGCTTCGAATTGAGCGCCTCGTCCATCGGAATGTTTCTGCCGTTGGGTAACATCGAAGGTCCACGCCTAGGCCAGTTGCGGTCCCGAGCCATTCGCTTTCGAGGTGTTCCAAATCAGGCACACCGTCCGAATACGCAGGTGGTTCTCTATCCGGTGCAGGTGATCGTCAACTTCTACGATGTCTACAAAGACTTCTACGGCCGCAACTACCTCAACGTCATGCCGAAGAACGACTGCATGCTCGACACCATCTGCACGGCTAGCATCGAGTTGGCCGAGAAGTTCGGCTTCGCCCACTCCGGACTCCAAGCTCCATCGCTGCGCTATACCGAGAAGCAGATCCAGTGTGTCGTGCCGAAGGACGACGACCGCAAATTCAGCACACAGGAATGTGCAGACATGCACGTCAATTTCGATCCGGACCTCCTTGGAGGATTTGCGTCTCCGTCGAAGTCGCCGCAGAAAGGAAACGCCAACTCCAAGTCGAAACCGATGAAAGGAAAGGCCAAGGATGACCATGATGCTGCAGGTGAAGAGGAAGAAAAATCCGGTAACCACTCGATGAAGATGAAGCAGGCCGCCATGAAGGCGGTGATGAAGTCTATGAAGACTTCCAAGCGCGGCAACGACGAGGAGGACGAGGCCGAGAAAGAGGACGAGATGAACGATTCGAAGAAGACGAAGAGTAACGCTGGCACCCCCATGAAGCCGAAACGATCGTCCATCAACACCTTGCCCTCGCCGCTTCTGCACGACAAGATGGTGGGTCAGCACTTGGTTCCGTACATCCGTGACTACACCAGCAACAACACTTACGATAGCATGTATGGCAAGGCGTCGGTGTTGCGATGCTGCATCTTGATGCCCCTGGTCGTGAAGAAGAAGATGGAGGAAAACCAAGACTCGCAGGCATCTGCGCTTGCTGCTGCGGGTCTTGGCTAAGACGCTATGCGGAAGTGTCGTGCCTTCGGGCAAAGTCTTTCGATGGAAGAGGTTCTTCAGGCTAGTCTAGATAATGAAGTAGGCAGTCGCTTTATTAAGTAAAACGCTACGGAATTTCTATTCACTCATTTAGGACTCGTTGCTTCGTACACAATCACAATCACCTTCACCTCGTCCCTTGTTGTTTTAGTTTTGTATTTGGTATTGAATATTGACCGTGAAGTTGAACAGAATGATTTGGATAGAAGCAGGGGATGGGGTTTTGGAAGTGTTGTGTGCGAGCAGGGGAAGGGAGGGACTGGGCTCTAGGTGGATTTTTTTCGGATCAGCAACGATATTTAGAATTAGACTGTCGACGGAGGTTGCGTAGGTAAAAGTAGCGGGGTTTGCTTGCTTAGTGCGACGTCGTTCGGGTTGATGGTTCTACAGTCTAGATCTAGTACCAGTTGCAAGATTTCCATCCGTTAATAATACACTCTTTCCTCTCTTTGGTCCATCGGCCGTCTGAAGGCACATCGTAAAGACTTAGAAACTTAAATTGATTTGTACAAATTTAAATCTAAATAATTTTTGAAAAAGGGCGCACGTACCAGGCTGGTAAAAATATAGTGTCAACCAGGAGGATACTTCACCTAAGTAGACGGTTGTCTAGGCCGGTGCGTGCGCCCATCATATTCATATGCATGAACACGCTGGGGCATACACGTTTCATATTTATTTTCATATTTAGACGCTACAGAGATGCATGATTACTATACTTGTTGTTTTAGTTATAGTAATAATACTCCCTACATGTATTGAATATTTAGAGGTGAAAGAGAGGGAGATAGCGTCCATAGAGACACCTGGGCGGAGTGGAGGTTTGTTTACGCAATCCATGCATTCTCGCTGCCGGGTGTCAGTTTTGGTTTCCATATAGAAATAGATCCATCTCCACACAGATTCATACTCATGGTCATACTTATCGCAGTAAGTAGCTTTCATCCACGCCGTCTCCTGTAGTACTTTAAAGTTTAAGGACCAATCTTTCACTCTTTCTATTTCTACTCTTAGAAGGTGAGGCACTGGCGCAAGGGGATCTGGTGGGTATAGGGAGTGAGAATGTAAACAGGGGACGACGGTTCAGTAGTACTGATTCAGGATGCATGTGTTGTCGGGGAGGGTGGGCAGGGCTCGGGCAGATCTTTACTTAGAGTCATCAGGTAGAAAAGAGGTCTCCTACTTGTTGACTTTGTTCTTCAGTGGGACGGATAATCTTCTCCATTGTTTCCTAGATAGGTTCAGCCTCTTTAGTCTTTACTCTAGATGCGCGTGGAGCTTGATTCTTCCTGTACCAGCTACAGCTTGAGCTCTGCGCGTCCTACTTGCAACATATGGAGACGAACATATGCCGGCCTATCAGATCTATTTATCTTTTGCACATTGTTTGGACTAGTAGTTTGGACCTACGAATGATAGCGCCTGGCAGTATGTCATGTCTTTTTTGGTGACTCCTCCTGCTCTGTATTCTTTGCAGTTGGGGGGAAAGTCACCGTTATCGGGTACTACGGGGCGTCTCTTGGTCAATGTTTGTATCCGCCGCTCTTCATCGAGACGGAGACCTCAGGACCTAGCAGAAGAAATAGGGGCTGTCTGTTTCCATATGTGTCGCATTATTGTAGATGTAAATCGAGTCCCGCCCTTTACGTTTCTGGACTAGCGAGGATGGATGCATGTAGGGAGTGCCTTTTCATTCGCTTTTGTTCATTCTACTCAAGCTTGTTCTTCTTCTTCTAAGGTGATGATACTAAGGCCCTTGAAGTTCACTCGCCTGGCCCTGGCTGTGGCTTGTAGTTTCTTCATGATGGCACGTGTCCTTGTTTCGAACTTTTCCAACTCTATTCGAGCTTGATTGTTCTCATTGATGCTATGTGTATCTTAGGGATGCGGGGGGTGATTAACATGCTTGTCGTTTAGGGTTGGGACTCGGGATTGCCGGGCGGGAGGGGGTATTACTCGGATTTGACATTTGCAGTCTTTCTTTCATATATGGATATGAGACAAGAACACAACAATAGTTGACCAGGTGACAACATCTCAACGAGTTTTTTTTGTACACATAAGTTTCAATTTAACAAGTCCAGCGCATGCAGGGTACACACGAGACATGGATACACACGACAACACTCGAGCATGTGAAATGATAAAGCGCATGGACTTGCGTTGAGATGGCCCTACATAATAGAGAGGTCTTGACCTGCGGGCACCCTATGCCACTGGTGGTCGAGCCTAGTGGTGCTTCTGGTAGCTCCCGTCGTGCATGAGCGAGTGTTCGTTCTGAGTCAATCTGTTCGCAGCATCGGTTCGCAAGAGCAAGACGAGATGCTTAAGTTTCTGTCAGTTGGCATGCTGTTGCTGCCTCGGTTGAGTCCGTGCTCTGTTTTCAGATCAATCGTCCGGCTATGAACGTGCGTAGTCCAATAGGGTCAAGCGTGCAAGCGCTCATACTCGTATCGTACAATGTGCGTTCTTAACGCGTATGGCACACAGTAAGAAGTCGTCTGCGCGAGTGCGATCGGTGTGAGAGAAAGACGCAGGAATGTACTAACTCTGTTCAACATCGCTGCATGATAGAAGTTGTCACACAGATGAGTCTGCTCTCTGCGGCTACTCGCTCCTCCTGTTAAACCTCAAGTGTTTCCGTCTCCAACTCCAATTTCATGACCTTTGACTTGTTTCTGTTGGGATCTCTTATTGTGTCTTAGTCCTTTTTTCAGATACAGACTCAGTTTCACTTTCAGACTCAGTTTCACTTTCAGACTCACTTTCGCTTTCAGATTCAGTTTCGCTCTCAGATTCAGTTTCACTTTCAGAATCAGTTTCGCTTTGCAGTGGCAGCAGATGGCATGAGGTTTTTTTTGCTATGCTTGTTACATGTGTGTCTCTTTGCTTATGGCGATTCTCCATCTGTCACTCGCTTATAGAGCTCGACCATCGAAAGTATAGAAACAGAATGGCTACTACATAATCTGCGACTCCGCGCGGCCGTCTGTTCCCATGCAGCTTTATCGACTGGGCAATATCTCTCCCCAGACATAGCGTCACCGGCGGTTTCCGCAAGTTTCTCGGCTTGTCAGCTTTGGCATCTGACCCGATAGACGAGTGGAGACGTGATGAGCAGCGACAGCAGGTGATGGCACAATTATAGCTACAGGGGTGCCTGTATGCCTAGGCTAAGGAAGTCTGCTGAGCCGGTGTATATGTATTGACTGCTGCAGGCGTGTGCCCTAGCCCTATAGCTAGTTGCAGCCGATTCGTGCCCGGTGTGAAAAGTGAAAGTGAATGCTGCTTATTGGTGCTTGGGCGTACGTTCGACTTCGAGAATCGAGATCAAGGCTGAGGCTTGGGGAAGTGATCGATGTCTTCCTATACGCTGGGGAGAGGGATATATATTTATATAGTAGCACTTCGATGTGGTTGGCAGATGAGTGGGCTTTTGAGACGGGAGGCAGAAGCAGCTGCTCCAGATACCGATGCTCATTCAGTCCGGGGCCACAACGGCCATGGACTTCAAGAGCCTTTCACTGGGAGACGCATGAATCCTTGCGCGGAGAAACAACAACCCAGTTTCATGGGGATAGTGGTGGGGTGAGATGAATAAGGAGCGCGGGCTTCGGTGAAAGAGACAATCTGACTTAGATCCGGGCGCAACGCGCGGCGACATGAACAAAGATGATCTTAGTATCATACACAAATGACAGAGTCCGCTCGCACTTCGGGCGAGCTGTAGCACGCGGTGGATCTAAAGCATTTGCTGGGGCCGCAATTAAGGCTAAGGCTCTGTGAAAGGATGCATATGCTAGTCCTATTTTGATCTAGATCTACAACTAAATCAAATTGCGTTTGCCGCTCCATTTTCAAAACGAGACCAGTGATCCTTATCTTATGTGCAATCAATCGCGCTCCCGCTCGAGATGCAGGCATGCGTGGTCGTGTGGCTGGGTGTCGATGTCCTTGGATCTCCGTATGGTGATATTATGCAAAGAAATGGCAATCATTAACATTAACATTATCGTCTCCATCTCCTACTCCTGTTCAAGTAGAATTCAAATCTTTAGAACCTCAGCCTATAGCTCATTTCTCCCCTGGTTTGCATCGTATGCATTGGCTGTAGAAGCGTTCGACTGATCACCTTATGCCCGGCTCTTACTATGGTAGGGAGGTGCTTGCCCCCTAGATACAGAGATCCTCTTCATCTCTTTCCTTCATCTTGCAGCCAGTCTTGATGCTGGTCGACGGAGTGAAGCACGTCGGGCAGCCCGGGACTGTGGGGGCACTCATGAATGGAAATGGATTCGATGCAGATCGTGATCAAGATGTGAAGCTTCACAACAAGGGATGGCTTAAGGTTAAGATAGTCCAGCACAGTAGTGAATAGTCGTTGGAAGTAAGTGAGTAAGTTACTTATGCACAACTCGTGGCTGAGTGCGTGCGCGTGTGCGTTGCCATTAGTGAGGATAAGAAACCGATGCTGTGATCACGTCTATCCTTTTTCTTTATGCCTCTTGTTTAACGTTAGCATCGAGCTACTCCTCTGCAAAACTGAAGTCATCTTACAGCAGGATGGTGCTGCGTCAGCGACATCGTGGGCTTCTTCTAGTTTCCATTAGATGGGCCGGCATCTCCGGGCTTAGACTCACTACGGACACGTGGCTTCCCGCTGGGGAATCAAGACCACTGGGCGATAGACGTTTCCTTATGGGTGCGCGAGAGTGTAGATGCGGAAAGCGTAAGAATCCAGGGCGTGCCGGCTTCTACGATGGACAGGGCTGATGGTCTTTGCCCCATTGGGTCGAAGGTGCAGCCCGGAATGCTCGAGAGGCTTTGGTGTGAATGGAGGAGAAAAAAGAAGCCCCGTTCATTTTAAGAACATAAACTCTTTTCCTTATTTTATGAGAAAAAAGCTCTCAATGTACGTTTAGAAGGTTCCTCTTTTGGGTCTTCTTGATTCTGTTCTGCTCATGAGAAGATCTGAAGATTACCGGTTTGCACTTTGTCATCAGGGTTGGATCTGCCTTACAAGGTTCCTTTTTTGGGAACAATGGGTTCTGGAATTAAAGAATGACTCAGAGTTTATTTATTCTTTAATTGCAAAACCCATTGTTCCCACAAAAGGAACCTTTGAACCCTGAAAGTGTAGCACCTTTAATCATACTTTAAACATCCAAACCATTTGAGTTGAATCATTAGAGAGACAAAGCAGGAACCTTCTAAACTCAAATGAACAACCTGGAAGAAACTCAAAACAGAAGAAAGGGAGCTAGGCATCAAGGGACTGAAAGTAGTTAACACTATCTGTGTCTTATGTCTTCTCCTCTGATCTGTGAACTAAATATTAACGCAGTTTTTTCTATTTTACCATTCTGGTTTTCTAGTCCTCGGGTGTGTAGTCCAGTTTCTAAAGATGGTGACGCCTATAGCTATCGAGAATCGCTTCTGCGGTGAAGTGGTCGCAGTAGTCATCTGCTTGAAGAGTTACAAAATAGAAATACCAAAGCAGCATAAGGGGCTTGAAAATGGAAAAAGCACCAGCCTCACAAATGCGGAGCTTGAGAGTAAAGTGCTTAGAATGCATCAGGAATTACATCGAGAGAGAGGCTGAGGGTGAGAGGCCATTTGAGTGAGACGCTTTCTGCTCCTGGTGGTGAGAGAACTCTGAAAAGCCTGGTTTGCTTTGTAACTTCGATAAGAATCTCTAGTAGCACAATTTCCGCAGCTGTTTCTCTTTTGCAACTTGGGCCTCTAGGCTAAAGTGAAAGATGCATGATAGAGACAGACAGATGCAAACCATGAACAGAGTCACGCTCGTGAATAGCATCGGACTAGCATGGAGATGCTTCGGCTTTCCGCTCAAGGATGTGCAGTTTTTGCTTCTCTATCTCTCTATCTCAGTATTAAGATTTCCGACCGTGGAAGACGTGAACGTGCTTCAGCTTGTTATGTGTTCATTCCCTCCATGTCCTGGCCCTGCTACAAGCTGAGATCAAACAGTCTTGCTCTGCTGATTTTCTCAATCTGGTCCGCCGAGAACATGAATTTCGAAGGAAAAGTGGTAGCTTCTCACGTACAAGGATCCTCGTCGTGATGGTGAAATTGGTAGTGTGTAAAAGCTGGCTACAGGTAGCACATTCATGTTCTGATCAAGAGAAATTGGTATGCGAATGCATGACATTCAACCATCGCCATGAGAGATTTTTCTTAGGTAAAAACCTGCAGTTTTATGGGTATCTATGGTTCTGCTATGTCATTTAGCTGGATCGAGAAGGTTCCTGTTCTGGGGTGATGTTCGTTTATACTTTCTTAGTCTGTTCTAAGATTGTACAGCAACATGGGTGTTACGCTTCATATGGTCTGTGCATACAACTGGTACTGCTTTTTCTGACAAACTAGAAAAGTCAAAAATGACAGCAAAATTAATACGATTTCATTCGCATAGGAATGGGTAATCTTCAATCTTCATGTGGCGCGTACATGCTGCTTCTTTTTAATATGTTCAATGAATACAACAATCAAAAGAACAAGAAGTAGAAGTAACGAATTCATCACTGCTGGATAGAGTATCCAAATTATGAGTCGCAAAAAATATTCGCTGCATATCCACCCGAGGAAAATGTTTGATGAAATAGTCGTGGTTCACTAACACTATGTTGCAGGGACTGTGCAATGTGGTCGTAGGGGACGTCCTCCGAGTGTGCAGGCTAGTGGCAATTGCTGCTTTTCAGTCTCGGCTGTTACAAATGAACATAGTCTGTTGACGAGAGTCGCTAGTCATCGTTCTAGTAGTTAGTAGTTAATATATGAAACTGAATGAAGAAATTCGTTACAATAAAACGAAGGTCATCTTCTTCTAATATTTCTTCTGTGCAGCTCTTGGTGAATTCCTTCCAGCCATCACAGTTATGGTGTCTTTCGTCTTGACTTAAATATTCAAGATCTTGCCGCAGTGCTTAGTTTCGTGATCATGACTATACTTGGATTCTATCTAGAACGAACCACGACACCATCTGTTTTTGTAATCTATGTTGTTCTAGTGAGTATTCGTCAGTGTCATATCCATGTGCATTCTCCCGATTTAGAACAGGCGATGCTCATCTTTGTACCTTTGTGTTGGAGAAAGAGCTGACAAACACAAATATTGTTTTCATTGCAGTAATGCAAACGCAATTAGAAGAGGCACTGCACATGGGTCCACCATCTGTGCGAGTCCACTTAAAGAAATAGATCAATCTTGCACATGGTAAACGCGGAGAAATATGAGAGGATAACGAGTGACGAGGATCCTGAGTGAACAACTTTGGAATCCATGTAGATAATGCCGGAAAATTGTTCTTCTACATCAGACTCGAGTTGTCCCCAGTTTCTCACTTTGTCCTCGTCTTTATCGTCATTATGATTATGGTAGAATCCTGTGCAACGACTAAACACCAGCACTAAGTCTAAGTGGTGACTTGACGACTGAAATATGAGTACCAGCACGAGTCCTTGTAGCTAGCCGCGATCAATCTAGGCCTAGAGACCATCATGTCGCAGGGACGCTCATCCTGTATGAGAAACAGGCTCATGCTCTGGCCTCTGCCTCCTTGTTTTCCATTTCTGTGCCATCCAAATTCATATTAAAGAATCATGTTCCATCTCCAGTCTCGTATGGCAAGTAAAGATTTTCTGAGAAGTCTCGAATCTTGGTTTTTAGGTCCAGAAGACTCTGACTGCCAGTCGATATGCCATTTCTTAATAACACCACGTAAAGTTGTCTCCCTTACTTTCTTTCACGCAGAAGATGACCGTGACATTGGAACAGCAGCCACCAGGCGACAAGCCTCATGGCCCTGCTCGAAAACCTGCAATCGAAAACAAGTCTAAGCATTTGTTTTCCTTCGCCAATCAGGATGGGAAGTTGATCTCGTTGGCGTATTGGATACTGGTGGACATGCTAATCGTATATGTCGTCCGCAGCACCCCCGAGTACCGCGAGTTCTTCGAGGATGTTTACTACTATATCCAGCAAGATCTTCTCCAGCCTTTGGTGCACCGGTTGGCTTGGTATTCTCTGCTCTCCCTGCTGTCTATTATGGTCATTGGATGATGCAGGACTAGAACAATTACTTTTATCTGTACTGCTGGAGCTGAAAATTATAGAATTCAATGTTTTAGGAACGGCCCAGTAGCAACTACCCACTTGAAATGAAGTGGTGACAATTCTTTGTAGCCTGTTTCTACTTGATTAACACAACAAGGAGCAGTACGCAAGTTCAGACTAGTACAATCTGCTTTTCATCAGTACAACAGCACAACTGCAAGTTGCAGTTACTTAATAGAAGATCCTACCTAGTGTATCTTTTCCTTGTCTTCACGCTCTAACTCTTGCGCTTGTTGTGCGTTCCAACTGCTGTTGAACGCGTTTAGCGTAGGTTGTGCGGGATTCAACACGGTTTTGGGACCTGTGCGACCATTTTTTCTGGCTATTACGATAGTGAGTCAGCTCTGCATGTGGTTCGCGATCGAGAAATGGGCAGAGCAATTTCCGCAGGCTATTATCGCGACGGCGCTCACAAGTGTGTTGTCGCTCCTTCCGGAACTCCTGGAGCTCAGGCTGATGTGGCGTTCGCAACGAGGCCTACTTCGCTCTGCAAGTCGCGTTGAAGATTCGAAAATAAGCGCTTTGGCGGAAAGCCGTAGTGTAGTAAAAAACGTAACCTCTTCTTCTTCTAGATCATCATCATCATCATCATCACAGTCCTCGATCACGTTGCACTTGCAGACAGAGGGAATGGGATGTGTGGCTTGCGTCACTGCTGTCCAGGGTGTAGTAGCCAAACAGTTTCAACTAGAAAGTGCTGTGGATTTGCAAGCCGGGCGAGTCGAAATTTTTCTGGAAACCGAGAACGGCGAAGAAGATGAGACATCGGCTTTGGGTCGTCAAATAGCAGAAGCTGTATCAGATGCAGGCTTCCCTTCAATGGTGATCGATGCTCTCCAGACGGACCCAGGAAGCGGAAGAAGTGCTGGCGAGAATCAAACTGTAATCCTGGACGCTACTGACGGTGAAAATGGCATCGACGACACCGGTAACAGGGAAAGCAGCATTGAGGACGAGCTTGTGATGCCTTTAGTGAACGGCTTACTTGGGTCTAGTTGCTGCCTGATACAGCTGGTTCTCAATTTGCTCTCTGCATATGATGTGGTGCACATCGGCTGTGCCGGTCTCAACACAGCGATCGGACCCCTTCGGCAGCAAATCAGGACAGTGATTCTCGGCTACCTCGGTGTCCGATGGTGTTTCACCTTGTCCGGTTTGGGCTCTTGCTGCTCGCCGAGTCCTAGTACTGCTAGACGAGGAGTGTCCGGGACGAAGAGTAATACAACAACAGCTAGTACTTCTTCAACTTCCTCTAAAAGCAGGACTAGACCCTTATTTCCCCGTCCATTGCTCCGCTCAACGCTTCTTACACTTATTTTGATGTTTTTACCCGAGTTGCTTCGGTTCCTGCATACCAGTACGCAGCTCAAAACGTGGGTGCCCGCCGTGGCCCCGGACATGAGTGGGGGTGCGGATGTCGAGACGCTCCACTACGTGATTGACAACATGGGCTGCGAGGCCTGCGAGAGCGGGGTCAGGACGATCTTGCTCCGACACAGTGGGGTCCTTGACGTGCTTTCTGTTGACTTTGAATCTGGAGAGGCCGTACTGGTCGCTAACCGCGCTTGGACCTCAACTTCATCACCAGGCACCAGTGGGTCTCCTGATGATAGAACTAGAAGATCATCCACCTCTTCATCCGATTCCGATGGTGAACGTGAATCAGGAGATGACGAGGAGGAAGTAGACAAAGACAAACATTTCTCTCTGTGGGAACAAGATTTGGACACGTCTTTGCGAAAGCATGGATATGAGCTTCATCGGCTCGGTTGGGTTACGAAGAAAATGAAGCTCGCTTTGCAGAAGGGCCATGGTTTGCAAAAAGCGAACCCATTTCGGTAGAATCGTCCCTACATAATTTCACCCTGCGTAGACTGTTACGTCTTCGTTCTAGTATATATCTATGCATGGGTAACATGAAACTCAAATTGTCACTAAGCGCACGGCTAAGTCTAGGAGGAGCGCGCAACAAAATTTGACTCATTAAGATTTTCTACTTTGTGCCTGAAGAAGCTGAAGTAGCAAGATCGCATCTACTTAAGTACTATATGATAAAGTTTTGATGTTGTCACGAGCTGCTCCCGCTTGTCATAATATGGTGGACAACGTCATCGCTTGTTCCTATGCTTGATGAACATATAAGACGATTGGGACTATGGCTTCTCTGAAGTAGAGGACTGACTGTAACGTAGATTCTTACGGTCTGGAGATATCGCAAACACCACCATAAAGTAAAAAATGTAACGAAAACAAGATGGGTGGTGGTCTCAACAAATGCACAGTGACATCCGACTCTATTTCCCTTGAGAATAAGGTTTACAAGGTGGTGTACGAGACGCTCCTGCCCGTCAGCTAGGCGTGGAACGAATTTCTATTCAAATTCTTGTGTGCAGATTATTGATAGAAGATGAGAAAAGTCAAAGAGGGTCTGCAGGGGCCCGACGCGCTGGCCTTGGGATGAGGTTCCATATATAACCAGGTATATGGAAGACAAGGAAGACGAAAAAACTGTAACTGAAGTTGACTTTTCTAGAACATAGGGGTTATGGTAGTCCATATGAGATTGTTTCATCCTTACCACACGCTTTTCGTTTCAGTGCATGCCAATTTCGATTATGTGCAACTTCTTTGCCCTAGTTGCATGTAAGTATCAAATAAACCAGCATCCAACGGAGCTGTTGGTTGTCATTCGATGATGCTTTGCACTTGCCTGAAGAGCGAGGAAATGAAAATATTTTTGTTGCGAAACTCTGAGACCGCGCAGAGGTATGTCGATAGGTTTTTTTAGTATTGGTCGGCAACAGAAACAGATGTGAACCGGAAGACCTGGCTTTACATCTTCTCTACTTCGGAAACACAAAAGATACTGTTGACTTTTCGGTTTTATTTCTAGAATAAAAACCGAGAAAACTGCAAGAGAAAGTCGAAAGAGAAAGAGGGAACAAAAGAAATTATAGAAGAAAACCAACGGTCGGATTGATGTCCCCGATGAAGTAATGTAATACCACTCAATGGACTGAAAGCTTTGTTGAAAATCTGAAATAGCGAAAAAGTCAAAAGTGAAAAGATCTTGTTGCGAGAACGGTTCTTGCGGAGTACGATCTGTGACTAAGAAGAGAGGTAATCTTACTAAAGCTAGACAGCTTGTTGCGCTTGCGCTCTCATGGGTGATGAATCGCCGCGGGCTTTTGCCCGCACCCTCACGATTTCAATTCGCGACTAAGGCAGACGGGTTGCGTCGCTAGACGATTGTCGGACTTTGCCCTCCGCTTACGGTGCGAAACGGTAGTGCCAGTGAGGAGCCGGCAAAGAGAAGGGCAGAGCATGTCTACTTCGCATCAGCACTTGCACGAAGACTGCAGCGATTCTGTAGCGGAAGGACTCGCTTTAGCGACGGAAATCATCTTCGGTCCTAAGCAACCAACAGACAGACACGAAGCTAGAATCTTTGCGAGCGAGTCCAGATTGGCTGTCTTTCGCGCTTTTCAACACCGAAGGCAGAATTGCCAACACGTCTAGCGGAAACCGACCACGCGTTTAAGTACGTGTTCTTGTCTCTTTTTCTCTTTTCGTCGGTCGTGCTACTCCTGTCTGACGAATTGCGGGACGCTTCCCTCAACACAGGAACCCTAGGACCCGGTCTCTACACCGTCGACCACGGATTCCATCGCCTCCTGAAAAGCGAAAAACACTTTCATCGCGGTTTACCTGCCTCGAAGACGAGCGGAACGCGTCTGGATCTACCGAACATCTGCTGAAGAAAACGGTTGCTAACGGCTTTCTAAGTCACACCGACATCGGTAAGACAACAGCTACCTACAGCGCCTACTAAACGCGTTGAAATAGGAAAAAGGGGCCACATGCAGATAATTTTTTTACAGAAAGAGTCAGAGCTCGCAGTACAACTGAGACCTAGTACCATCTGAAAGACGACAAGATGGCGGCTCAAAACATGGATTTCCGCGATATCCAAAACGCGGTAAGGGAGCTCCCGGAAGATATCGATTTTCCTGCAGTACTCGAATTGCTTACCTCAAAGCACACAAGTCACGTGGTCGACCGACACATAAAAGCTGTATTAAATTTGATTTCCTTGAAGAGATATGCTACTTGTTTTTATTTCGGGAATAGTACTTCCGCAGGTCTTGAAAAAAATGAAATTGGAATCAAGACCATCTCGTGGTGCTATGATTGAGAAAATCCATCACGCGCGAGCCAGTAGAAGAAATCGGAAATGCTAAAACTTCTTGTCATCGATAACGGATTAGTTAGTAATCGTGGATCTTCGAGCGTCTGCGTCTATCACGTTTCTTGATATTTTATCCTACTGCTGCACCAGCATTCTCTCGGTCCTACAAACGAACCCATTGATATTTCCACGTCAGGTGGCAAAGATTTGCAAGCAATGCGCCAACGGGTTTTTGCTGAAGCACTTGCAATACCTAGTGGAGCTAGTGGAGGTTTTAGGGCAGAGATGGAAGAAGGGCCAGCGAGAGTGGTGCGAAGCAATATGCGGCGTGGCGAAGATTGGAGGAAAACCGTTCAGCAGCTGTGCAACCGAGGACCTGCTTCAGTACGGAAAATGGCTCCCGAGTTTTGTCACAGCCGTCATCAGCATATTGCAAGACGCCCAGCCCACTGCAGACAATCCGGATCCACAAAAAGACATGATCAGAATAGAGGTACTACAGTCTTTATTTACATCCTTGCTTGAGGTTGATTGTTCGAGGGCGTGGCCTCTAAGGTGATCTAAAAAGGACTTACTTATGAAGTGACAGACGTGAGTGAGGAGACTTTTTCTAGATAAAGTGAAACGGAATGTTGAGTCATGATTTTTAGACATGTTCCGTTCAGTAATTATCTGGTACTAACATAAACAAGGGTTTCCACTTGATCGATGCGAACAACAACGACAAAAAGCACCCCTCTCCAACAACTTCGCAGATAGCTTACATGGTGGCATCGATAGCACGATACGGACTCGAGGATGATTGGGTGCAGGAAGGCGCGGATGACTCCGTTATTCAAAACGTGGCGTACACAGGCACACCAAGCTTGCGTCTTTTGCAGCAAACGAATGTTATAGCTGAAATCGCGCGCGTTTTTCGCATAGAACACAGCCCGGAAGCACTCGTCATCATGCTGGGTGCTCTCAAAGACATGAGTCTATTCCAACCACTGGCAGTGCAAATTACCAATTGCGGACTGCTTTCGAATCTCATTGCGGTACCACTTCTACTCTCGCTTTAAATATATTTGAAAGAAATGGAAATTATGAGACTTATGCAAGCATGACGAGACCATGTACGTTCCTCTAATCTTCATCGTGCAAACCTCACCAACAATTATTCATCGTGATATTGATTACGACGGCGACGGTTGTGATTATGACGATTGTAGTACTATTATAAGGGCAATGAATAGTTTTGTGGATTATACTGATCCCATGAGGTAGACAAAAACAGGTAATCCGAAATAATCTATTGGGGTCCGATGTGCTGTTGATATCTGCGGAGATTCTATGGAATGTCCTAGAACTGGACCGGGAACATGCGTCTGCCGCACTTGGCGAAACGAATATCATGGAATCCTTCGTGGTTTTTCTCACAACAGTGTTGCATGAAGGCTACCGGTACAAGGACAAGATATTCCGAAATGACATGCTGGCACTTCTAATCTTATGAAATTGCTGACGCTTGCCCTTGCGCTTTGGGCTCTTTGGTCTCGTTATTTTTGTTTAGCTCCATTTTCATTTACTCATACTTGTTCTTTCAGACAACTTGATACTAAGGATTACTTAGATTTTTTAGAATATAGGTAGTCGCAATGATTCACAAGAATTACTAATCCCTCTTGCACCACGGAACCGTCTAGTATAGTCTTCAGCTAGTACACGTTCTTACGAAACCTCTAACTGTTTTTATCCTTGCTCGACCTGATAATCACGATATAGCGGCGAAAAGCGGGCTCGTGTGTCTCATTCTGAAGCACGCGGCTGAGGGTCCGATCAAGGACATGCTCATTAGTGGGCGGATATTTGAAGAGGAAATCGAATCCATCTCCACGGTGCCAGCAACCATTTTCTTGCCTCGAAAATTATTATGTGCACCGAATTCGTCGTCGTCCATCTCCTAGAAGAAGTACTTAGAAAAGTAAGTTTGACCACGACACGCAGATTGTAAAGATAGAGCAGTTCTTCATCTCGGATGGGTTTTATAAATATTATCTTTCAGCTAGAGCGGAAACCAGTAAGTTGATATATTTTTTAGTTGTAGATGTTCCGCAGCACGTTGTAGCTTTAAAGTTACGAGCAGACTCGGAGGAGAGAAAAGCGCCTATTCCGCTCACAACGTGCCTGGAGGACATGGAGTTCAGGATTTTAACGTGGCGCGCAGTTGCGAAAACTTATGGCAGGATTCCTCGAGTCAAGTCCACTTTACCCTCCATTTTTAGAGCAGAAATAGTAGCTTCTATCTCGTCGTCTGTAACTTTTTTTTTGCACTACTTGGAGTTAGAAAAATGAAATAGAAAGGCCTTTATCATCATGTGCTACTAGCTTCAAACAGAAATTACTGTGTGTGCGGCTCCGGAACAAATAATTTTAGGGAGATGATGCCAATCTTCTTTGACCGATCATGGCTCTAAGAAACCGCGGGGACATCCCTGTGCGCGGAACTCATAGAGAAGTTCCTCTTCGTACCGATGTTGTTGTTACGGCACAGCATTTTTCTTGTAGCGAATAATCAAAGTCAATCTCAATAGATGCTTTTCTAATTAGTCTCAGGTGAAGAAGATTACAGCGTTACATATCTATCACCATTCAACACCAGCTTACTCACAGAGATTGAAACGCCCACCATAGTGCTAGTACTACGTGTCTAATTCAGAGATACTTGGACGTTGTGAGCCTCGACCCCTTCCAGACACAATGGTCACCCGATCAGCGAAAAAAACTCCAACTGGAGGCGATGCGTGTGCTGTTCCTTGTGGTAACTTTCTATTTCTTGTCAGACATGGCTACAAGAATGTCTAACTAGATGATTTGTTCTACTCTGGTAGGTCTTTGTGGTCATTTTCTGTTGTGTTTTTGATTGATCATCGTGGCTGTGCTGTTCATGTATCTCGTGTTTGTTGATGATTCTCCAATGTATAACGGCAAGATGTTATTAAGATGATTTGTTTTCCACTGTCAACTTCGATACGTCACGACATTGAACTTATTTCTGTTTCGACAATTCGAGTATGAACCATATCCGCATGTGATACTGAAGGTTTTCTCTCAGGAAGGACCTTTTCACCAATCCAACGCCTTCAGGTTCCGCATTGTCCAAGTTCATACCTAGAGTCGGACGGGAATGGTGTTGTCGTTAGGCTACTGCAAACGACGCAGGACCGGGATTTGCAGAAAGCGTGCTTGACATTGCTACACAGGGCTTGCCTAGCATCAACGAAGGCTGATGGTACTTTTTGAAGTTGCATGATCAGTTGCATAAATTGTAATTTAATTTTCAGAGGGAGATGTGGAGGCCTAAGTAGGCGCAGTGGGAGTACGACTTTCACTTAGATTTTAAGTACTTACTTAAAAATCAAGGAATTATCACAACAATTACGAATCTGGAGGTGCCTTGTCCTGGTTCAGCACTTGGTGCAGAATACACGTGCTAATTGATGAAATTGAACCTAGTTTGACTAGTGCAACTAGAATTAGACTACCAACTCTTTTCCATCGGACGATATCCTCTACATCATTGTACATTTTGATTTTCTACTTGGTAGCAGTACTAGTTGTTACCTCTAAATAAACATCATACCAGGATTCGAGCAGGTTGACATCCCGCCATGCTGTATGCTGGACGCCTCTCATTTAGACGTGGTGGACGTTCTACTCGATATTTTCGGGAACAGGACCAATCCTTTCAGTTTAAGGCAGCTATCCTGCAGTATTTTGGGATGCTTGTGCCGACAGGACGAGGCATACTCGACGAGATTCCGGAAGGCCAAAGGGGTATCATCTTCTACTTACATCAGGCAAGCTTGCGTCGAGGGGCCATAATTCTCGTAAATTATACACACTAAAGGTTGAGATCAGTGAACCGATTTTGCTTGTTTGTCCTATCTTATCAAATAAGTAACATTTGTCGAGTCTCATCTAAAAAGCTCGTCCCGACATCAACATGCATTCCTCGTGCATAAGTACTGTTACACTCGCTGTAATTGCAGTATAACATCTACTCATCAAAAACCTGCAGTTATACTGCCCATTTAGGCCACCTCGGTGAAGTCTAAAAACTGGAATTTGCCACTAGCTGAACGCTTGACTATAAGTTACTTAGGAGCTAGCTATCTAGAACTTCTACGTAATACAGTTCCTTAGGTGATCGAGTAATGATCGCAACACGGAGCGTTCGCAGGGCATGACATGACATGTGACACCTAAACCTCCTAACCTTCTCGATTTTTTTTATGAGTTATCAAGTTCCTATAGGTGGAGACACTCGCGATCGAAGTGAAGTGGAATCCGCAAGGCGAGCTGCAAGATCGTCTTTTCTTCATGCTACATGTGGTGGACTGTGTTTGGTGTGCGATTGTTGGCGACACTCTGAATTTAAGGGACAAGCACTATAGATTCAGTTCCAGCTGTACATGTATTATGTTTTTTTCCGCCTAGTGACGAAGTAACTTAAGAATTAGAACGGTATCGAAACTATCACCCAATCCACGAATGCTCAGGGGAAGATACATTTATCGTTATCATTCGCATGAGAAATGAAGTGTAGCTGTAAGCATGAAGAAGACGATACATCAATTAGTGATGGTGCTGAAGTACATGAACGTCAAAGAAATTACAACGAGCGCTGTAGATTAGTTCATAAAACGAGGAGAAGTTCCTGAAGAATGCTGGACTTTTTGCCCTGCTCGATGCGTTGGAGTCGGCACCAGTAATGCTGCGCAGGCACATCATTTATGGGCAAATGTTTTTCACTTCTTCTTTATGGAGGAGCGAGTAGACTTGACTAATTAGAATGCATCTATACCTTCCGTCTAAAGAGGTCTTGTAGACTTTCTCACTTAGTTAAGTGCAATAAACTTTTTTTCAAGACTGACAATCGCTAGTAAGTATCGCATTCGCTACTTTTTTGAGACGAGAAGTAGCCGGTAGTACGCATTACGCTGCCCCTGCCGTCGCTGATGGAGAAATGGAATCGAAATCCAGCATCAGCAGAATACGTAAGAAACGCAGTAAAAGTACAAAAAGTACAATGAACCTCTAAGCTGTGGGTTGCATTGCGGATCTAGTGCAAAACCCGAATGCCGCGAGCCTCTTCGTGCAGTGGAACAGTAGTAAGTATGAAGACAGGACGAGTTCTACTCATCTTGATTGTATTTCCTCGTTGTACTACCTCAAGCTCCACCGCTCCGTAGAAATAGTAATAGATAGATATCACAGGCTAGCGCAGGGATGACGACATCCCTGCGCTGCTGTTAAGTTTATTAAGTGCGATCGGTTTGTCTCGTATAAGATGAAGGAGTCGAAAAAGATGATGAGAGTGGAGAACTATTAGACCAAGGGGGTAAGCTAGAGAGTAGAGGAAAGAGGTAGAACGGAAAAACCGACTATGCTAAATAGCTTAGCAGAGCACTGAGGAAAGAACTGCGGAAAAAGTGCGACGCTGCCGATAGCTGAGCTCGATAGTTCGGGAAAAATGCGCGCCATTTTTACACGCTGAGCCCTTATTTTGCATTTCACTGCAGCCAAGCGGAAGGCGATAGAGATTGGCAGACGCCTGCGCCGCACCATGTGACAAAACGACAACTGAGCGCCGATAAGAAAAGCCACAGCGGTGCGCGTTTTTTTCTAGCTGCTTAACCCTTTCGGGGTCGTTTCTAGCTGTTACAGAAGACGCCCGAAGATGATTACGAAACTGAAGCGATAGAGAGCCGCCCCCACTTCTTTTTTAGCAAGTGCGCGCCGCTTTTGCGGTTATTGTCTGACCCACGCCGCAGCTGTTTAGCGAAAATATAACGCACGACGTTCGAAGCAAGTTACTCCATAGCAAAAGCGAGCGCATCGCATCGCTTGACAGACATGGGCCAACTCACTACGGTGCACACTGGACCAGGACCGCCGAACATTAAGGAAATCGAGCGCATGGCGAGCAGAAACGCTCGCCGTTTTGCTATGCTTTACGGTGGTCGCCATTATCGGCGAAACTGGTGCGGTCTGAAGATATTGCAAACATCACAAAAAGAACCGCAATCACCTGACCCAGCGCCACCGTCCGAGTTTGGGCCTGTGCCTTCTTCAGAATGTGGACCAGAAGCAGCAGAGTAGTTCTTAGACCGGCAAAGCCGAAGATATTGCAGAGCTTTGCGCGCAGAATAGTTGAAACTTGCCCGGGAGAGGTTGCTAGGTCTGAAGTTAGTACTGAAGAACCTCGCCGGTTCTTTCTAAGGCTCGCCCTGACTCTTCGAGGCTTTTAGTATCTTACCCGCTGCGCCTTCAGCTTCTCGCTCTCCAGCCCAATACCCATCAGCAGCGCAGCCTGGTAAGGTGTTAAAACCCAGCCGACGGCCTTGGATGACGTCGCAGAGCATTCGAGGCGCCCACCTTTGAAAACTGGCGCGACGGGTACCGCCCCCACGAAGCACCCGCGGCGTCTTGTCCTACGATGGCACATCTTTTGCGCAATCTGCTTGGTTTCGATTGCTCCATAGAAAGGCCGCAATCTTATGAGAAAGCCCCGACATGCTTCACACGCACTATCATGCGCCGCGTTTTTCTTTGTGCAGGTTTTTGGTGCTCGGGCTTTTAACTTTTTGCAGCGGCGCGGGGTTTTTTCTATGGTTTTGCTAGTTCTGTCGTGCTTGACATTGTTCGCCAGGCGCTTTAGATGTTTCTGAGGAAGCGGCGCGAAGTATTTTCTTCATGTTGTCTGGTGGCAGTGCGCTGCTGTGCCCATTTCAAACGCCGCGAGGTGAATGCCCTTCCTTCGTCAGCTGTTGGAGTAGGCGTCGCAGCAGTTGCAAACTCCTGCGCCCCCAAGTCAGTCACAAACGCATCAGCCTGGCAAGTCCCGAACAAGCGCGCCAGCTGTGTAACGGCATTCCACGGCCGCGCTCTGCTGAAGAGCTTGGCTGCTGCTGTAGCTGCATCTCCAAACTTCTCCGACTTTCATGCTTGCCCTGCTTTAGTGGAAAGGCCGCCGATCGAAATAGTGAGAGACTTGTAAGCCTGCTCCCGTTCATTCCGGACGCTGAACGCTTTCGGAAACTGTTCGGCGTGCACAGTAAGAACCTCTGGCGCCAGCGGGTATTTCTCCTGCCGTATCTCGCAGATTGTGAAGAAAACCAGAGGCCAGCTATGTCGGTGCAATTGTGTCGATTTCGCGAGCAGTTTGCATTTCTAGCCGTTGTGTTTAGTGCCTCGCTCTGCTGGGTTCATTGACTGGCGAGGAGCTAACGAGCTTGAGCGTATGGGGAGAAGTTACTAACAAAGGAAAGCTGCTCGCTCACATAATGGCGAGAAGTAGGCGCACGAAGTCGACGCCTTAGCCAGTTGCGCCGTGGTTCTATATTCACACTCTCCCCGGTTTGGCAATGCTCTGCAAAGACAGCAAGCGAAGCGCCTAAATGCGTGAGGGTGGCGCCTTTGTTGATTATTCTATAACTCATAGGTGACACGTTTCTGGTTGTTGACTGTGAGCATGAGAGCAAAGCTGGCTAGAGGCTCACTAAGTTACTGGGCCAAGGAGTGCGCAGACTTAGAGGCAAAGCGAAGACTGTAAAAAAAGAGCAGCGGGAGACTATGCGCTGCGCCCCATTTTGCTGAAGTTGGAGGACACTGATAAGAGAAGGAGGGGGCCAAGCTCTTTGGCAAGTTATTAAGTCAAGCGGTGGCGTCAGTCAGTGGGTGAAACTTGGCTAATTAATGACATGCATCCAAAAAAAAGCAGCGACGTCAGTACTGCTGCATTTTATGGAAGCCAGGCGCTCCTCTGGTTATGATCTCGGCGGGCCACAGTTGAAGACTCAGAACACAACGCAAATAGATATCGAGCGAAAAACTACACTCACGCTCAGACTTTTAAGAAATTAAAGTCTAACTTTTTCAAAGTCTGAGCCTGGGGGCAATCTCTTGCCCGATTTCATGGAAAGAATAGCGAACGCTATGACACACATTTCGGCAGTGTATTGCCTCAAGACATTCACAAGATTCGTGGGGCCTGAGGCTGGCCAGTGGCGTCATACGTCTAGGAAATTTGCGCCATCTTCTGGCAATTAATTTAAAAAGTGCGCTGATGCCATCCCGAAGAGCCGTGCCTATCAAAGTAAGCGAGCCGTCTTCTCTTCAATAAAAGAATAAGCGCCGGCTTTTCTCAGTCGTGATGCGAAATGAAGACTCTGCTACTGCGGCAGTTTTGTGAGTGCTGATCTGCGAAAGTTTCTTATCTTTGTTGCGTTTATGATCAAAAAAAATGTTGACGGGTTGGATGGCGCAGAGACAAAGACAGAGACGGGCCCTAGATAATCTGACTTCGTAACGACTCGCTCATCGTCGTTTTCCTTTGTCTCTTATCTTTGTCTTTTACCTTTGTCAAAGCCTCAAAAGTCTCTCCGTCTAGGCCCATCTTTTGGCCAAGATATGAAGGAAAAAGATGCAGTATAAAGTGGCGCAAGATAGAAAAATGACGAACGTCGGACTTCATTCTAGCTTATACGAGATACTATTACAAAGATTTATAAGGTGGCCTTTGTTTCGACAAGACCTTGGGAAGAACGTCACCTCCAACTCTACATTTCTCGTGTCTTGTGAGGGTTACTCTAAGACAATCCTGAGAATTTCAGTCATAGACATCACGCAGAGGTTTGTTAGCTGCAGTAGTTACACTTTCTTACACTTAATCAATCTTAATTCACGGTCATTGTTTCTTTCATAGTAGGAGCATGAAGGGTGGGCTGAAGATTCTGTTGGAGATCTGGGGTGAGGAGCAGAGCATCGCGGAAGCGGTTACAAAAGAGGGTGTGTTGCAGAACCTAGACTTCCCGCTGAATCCAAAGCATGACCCCTTAGCAGCACCGCCACCGCCACCGCAAGAGCCAGGAGTCGCGATGGAAGTAGGTAACAAGAGCTATATACTTTTACATCTCTTTGTGGTGTTATTATTTGTTCAGAACGTACACGTCGCAGAGTCTATTTCACCATATATCTCACCGTTGTGCTGAAGGATCTTCTTCCTCCACAATCGACCCAGTAACCTAAGTTAACCTTCCTCTTTCTTCACCTATCACGCACCAGACGGCGGCACTGCAGCAACAGCAGCAACAGCTAAAGCTGAGGATCTGTCGATTCACAAGTTACAGAACCCAGCGAGTAGTACCAAGGTCCTCGACCTTGCGGCGAAAGTAGACCAAGACTCGCGGCCAAAAATATACGCGATTCTGTCCAAAATCGGTTTCGAGAAGAACGAAACACTCACTATGGAGGAAAGGCAGGCCTTAGAATTGCTCAGGTATTCATGATTGGTGCTACAATAACAATTCTTTTTCGTTACGAGGTGTAGTAGGTTCTTTTTTCTTATAACGAGGTGGCTCTACTCCACACTTCTGCTTGTAGGGTTCCTCAGCGCAGTGCGATTGAAGATTCATGTTCTGCAGAGGGGTTGTCGTAATAGCATCAGATGACTTTAATAGTGGTCCGCAGCTCCCGACGAGAACCTACGGATCACACTGCAGTAGAGAGCCTTCTCGTTTGCTATACAATGACAATAACTAGAAATTGAAATCAAACTTGAACTATTACATCAGGTTACTACCGGAATGCTTAGTGCTTGAGCAACTGCGACAAGTAGAGTGGAACCTACAGGACTTTAGGCTGCTGGCGCAGGATCAGAAGTGGCTTGACGAGATGATCTCCGAACAGCGAACGCGGACTGTTAAGAACGATGACTTTAAAGAAATTTGTATAAATAAATCAATGCTGAGAGTTTTAAGAAGTAGATCCATGATCATTCGTTACCACCCGTTTCCGCTGTCAAGGGTAGCTAAAAGATATTTTTTCTCAGACTCGGACTAGCACTAGTACAAACATTGTTCATCGATGGTCTTAGAATATCACTCCCAAGTAGATCTAGATTAGGAAGAAAAGGGGCGGACAAGCAGTTGAGCGTGGTCTTGAAGCGACATTCATTACATTGATTAGAATCAACTTGAAGCTTCTTCTATTTCTAACATAGAATGGATCCAAAATGTGCAGAGGCAGCTCTTTGAGGAGTTCCAGACCCAGGAAGTGGCGGACCTGCAACGCTATTTCGACGACATCCGAAATAGGATACAAGTTGTTGGCATTATGGCATGATCTCAGGACATTTCATATCTACTCCATCATACATATGTTTATCCACCATGAAAGTGTGCAGTTGGTTCGGGCTCTGTCTAAAAATTCATTTTGATTTGTGGATCATTTTGATTTTCGTTTGTGGGCGTATGCAGTGGTGCATCTTTTTTAAGAAGACATTGATTTATCTTGAATAAAGTCCCGAGGCACCTCTCTTGTGGCCGGAGCGGACTTTATTGGAAGACAACGCGAGTCTCGATTAAATGTGTAAGTAAGTCGGTCAAGTTGGCACACGGGGAACGAGAAACAGATATGAAATTTTACAGGCTCTAAGAAACGGTGAGAAGCAGCGCGGGTGGAAGGCGACTTTTTTGCGACGACCAGCGAGCCAGGTCGGATGCGAGAGGGCTAAAAAACAAGAAGATGGATCAGTATCATGTTGAAAAGGGCTCCAGAACAAGTTTCAAGTTCAGTAAGTATAATCAACGCAGCTGGTTGTAGAACAGAATCATATAAACGAAATGGAAATTACGGGCTTGCTTCTTTGTGGTTCCTCATTGTTAGCATGCTTTCGAGGACACTGGAGAAGAGTATCACATATTCTCTACATTTCGATTTCCTATGCTGCATAGCCTTAGCTGCATAGCCGTAGCCAATCCCATAGATCTTCGTGTTTATCCTAGAACCACTTATACCTGCTCGGAAAAGAACCCTCGCGCAGGTCTATCCCCCACCCTTCCGTCGACAATCCTTGCCCTTTTCCCAAACGTTATTGTTCATCCTGTCTTTTATATAATGAAAGTCTGTCTTGAAGAGGCCTTTGCCTATCTTTTGTTCCTTCTTTCACCTCATTCCCCCCCGCTCACAACTCGCGTGAGACACATAAAACTCGTTGTGCATGGTCCTTTGTTCATCGTCAGTAGGCTTTTCGTCATTGATTTTCGGAACAAGGTCTTCAACTGCGCTACCCATTTTGCCTTTCATATAACTTACATCTATTAACTAACGAGGAAGTTGAACTTGCAGTTGTATGGAAGGGTAAGCAGCATGAAATAAGTAGAAAGACAAAGCAGATGCTACGTCAAGCTAGCCAAGAAGGATGGTGAGCAATGCTAGAAGAAAGTTCACTGCTGGAAACCCTAAAAAGTGTTTCACTCAGTGGCGCATATTCGGCATGTCCTTTTACACCCATCAAGCATGTTGCACGACTGTCATTTCGTTCGATTCGTCGACATTTGCTTGTATGACTCTTACTCTTTTTTTTTGTGTACTGGTAGTAACAACCTAGAATATTACGATCACCGATTCCACAAAGTCCGTTTAGTAGACTTGTGTGGTTTTTTTTCTAGAGCAAAGAATTCAATTTGCAAGCAGCTCCATAATTATCTTTTTACAACTTAGTTACATAAAGGATGCTCTCTCGTATGTTGTTCGTTTTCGTCACATCTGTAGTCGGGAGCGGATTCAACAAACTGAAATTAAAAGTGTTTGTGTTGTAGTTAGTTTTGCGGACAATAAATGCTGAAAAGGGAATTCAACCAATGCAAGATAGAGAAAGATTCCAGGAGTCCTTCTCCTTAGCTTGTGCTTCTCCTTAGGTTGTGCCACCTCCAACAAGTCCTATCAGTTCCCAAGTAGGTCCGCGGATGGCAACAGGTATATTAGTCTAACAAGCTACACCACTATATAAATATATCTTATAATATTTTTAGTGTAACGCGCCACTATATACGTTGGACCATTCGAACGCAGACTTTTAAGTCGCCTCTAGTTTTTCGGTGAGGAGCGCTTGAGTTCGATACAGATTGCACGACTGCACTCACAGCCTGAGACTAACGGCCTCTGGCTGCTTTGATCCCTGTGGATATTCATTGGGGTTGCAAGGAGGAAGTCTCAGCTTCTTCGTTGGGATATCATGACGCATAGGGAAGCTTTCACGTGCTTCATATAGGAACGCCTATGCTATCGTCATTGATTCGTGCGATCGTCTTACATCGATACTCGTCATTGGTCAGAACTGACAAGACGTTACGAACCTGATTACAGCTATGGACATTCATCATTTCCGCTATCTGAATACGTTGAAGGTCCTTTGCCTGTTGATCATTGATTTTGGAACTATATGCGTTTAGGCCTGTAGGTTATCTCTGAGATCTTTCCTGTGTTGCTTTGTCCTTGACTGTGTTGGGAGGCTTGAGCCACATACGAGAGAGAGAGGAGAAGCCGAAGACACCCGCGCGACGGTAAACCCGTCGGGCGTTTGGATAGTGCTCCGGTAACCTTTTGCCTGGCGATCTTGGTCATTTCGTTGATCTTTATCCTTCTGATCTTCGTGATATTTCCAGAGTTATGATCTTGCCCAACAATATATCTTATAATATTAGTCTAACATCAAACTCAGACTCACGCTAGTACCTACGATTACAAAAATGTGCCAGAGTGGAAACCGCTCTACTGCCTCTTGATGTCGCGTGATGTAAACTTAAGGAGAATCTTCTTGTTCACAAGAACCGACCACGGTATCATCAGCAGGACTAAAAATGTTAATGTTCATTTTTTTGCAGCTGGAAGCTTTCCCCGCGATGGCGTGGAACTACCATCCTCCACAGTGTTGAAGCACTAGCACAGCAGTGAGCAACCCCATCATGATACCTGGACACACTGCTCCTGCGTGGACGTTGTCTGAGTCATCAAGAACGTGGTGAAGATGAGTAGGAATTGATGAGTTGATTGGAGCTTGACGACCACCAGAAGAAAAGAGTGACATAAGACTCTTCGGTGAGGCAGGGGATCGTCGACCCGTTCTGTCATATCTTACACCCCGCCAAGGTCGTAACTACTCTACCACGATCCAAGTCCAAGTCTACCACGATTCAAGTCCAAAGCAATACGCGAGTTGCGAGTCTAAAACACCTCTCGACCTCGATCTGGCTGGTGTAGTACTTCGTCGGTTGTTCAAAAAATTTTGTACGGCAGAGATACGTACCCTTCAATCATTCTTCTTGTACAACATTCAGAAGATACAGAAACGGAATACGAGAAGTTGAAGATGTTCAATTATACGCTGTAGAAGAGAAAATGAGAACCCTCTTGCAGAACGAAGACCCCCCACGAATTGAATTATCAAGGCCATGCGTATGACATTGCAAAAAATTAAATATGAATGACAATGGCTCCGGGCTGTCGGCTGATGCCGGCTCCCCACTGTCAGTCGAAGAAGCAAGGTTGAGATATTCTCTCCTATGCTAGTTGCCTTCAACGTTATCCTGTATATAAACTTAAACACTTCATCTGGGTCGTTTCATCGACTACTAGATCTTCAACGAAACATCAGGTTCTCTACTTTACAATATATGCGATGGTGCTTTCGTGGTGTCCTCGCAGATGCCAGCGCCGTTTGCGTCCTGGCGATGATGAAGATGAAGAAAGCATGCTCCTGACTCTGGACAAGAAGAATTTCCAGGTGTCAGACATTCTTTCTCGCTTCAGCTGCTATCATTCGTTGTGAATTTCGAAGCATGAAATCAATGTAAGTAATGAGCAAAATAGACATGGACAATTTTGTTCAAAGTTATCTTTTATTTTGTTATTTACCGCGTGCCGCATCTCTGTCCTGTGTTCAGGCTTGTTTCGTCTCATGTGGGATTTTGTTGATTATCTAAGGTTTACTCGCTTACATTGTAATTTACAAGGACCAGCCTATACTAAATGTAAATACTACAACATTGTGCCATTAGGCTAGTAGCACTAAATGGGACACCATAATATATTTATTATATAGATAGTAGAGTTTAAGTTCCTGTCGAATGATGTCGGATGTTGACCTTGGTGAGCTAGCACCCATAAGCAAGGTCAACAACGCCGTTCCGATATCATTGAGAGCACCTACTATTCTTTATTCACTTGGTAGGACCTTATGTGGCAGAAGACAGGGACTTTAACTCCGAGCGCTCTAATTTTAGTAGACTACTATTTTACTTATACTTTCTAGGGTAAGACCTCCTTCGTTCCCAACGTTCCTATTACTTCACTTCAGGTCAAGGCTCTCCTCATCCACACATCTAACTTCTACCTTCAAAGATTTTCATGACTTTGACTGCAATAGAAACATTCTTCTCCACCCGTTTAGGAACTTCAACACAATCAACACCACAAATAGGAAAAACGGAAAAAATGTCCTCACGCTGCCCTCGTCTCTGTCCTGTAATAAGGATTCTGTTCATCTCGTGCAAAATAAGATTCTTGACTATCATCTAAGGTTCAAAGCTTATTATAATGATGACGTGCGATCATCAGCTTACTTGTGTCGTCTCCAATATCCTAAAGAAACACCCATACCCACTAGGTAGTACGTACGTGACCTCGTTTCCCATACCGCACGTAGAAGTATTAGTTCAGAAAAAAATAGAATAATAGCGTAAGCCCCGGATCGGGGGAGCCAGTACAGGAAACGAAAAAAGTCGAGAATACTTCCGACTCTTGAAGAATGAAGCGATTCAAAAATTATCTCCGTCTCTCGTCTCTGTGTTGTTGTAATAGAAGATGCCAATCGTGACGAAGAGCACAGAGGAGACCAGCCCGTGCAATACTTTGCAGTGACGTTCCTCCGACATGATGATCGTTTACCACTGAAGAAAGCCAGGAGGATCTGAAGAAGGCATCAACGAAGTCTATAAGTACACGAAAACGGACCTAGCACCTGCAGATAGACCTTCGACGACGACGAGAATGAGATCAAGTAGATGCAGCTGAGGCAATCGCATTCATTCCACCAGACTTCGCTTGCAGGATGTCTAGGGACGTCAAACAGCGAACCTTTATGCTGTTGACCGTGCTCCTCATGATCTTCATTCCTTCCGTAGATTTATGGAGGGATGAGTGGTAGTTTGCAGTAGTATTTGATCCAAGCCTTCCCATGCGAGTGTTAAGCTGCTTCTATAGATAAATAATATTTATTATCTAACTATCTTCATCTGTAACCGCAACTGCATATTTTGGTTTGCGCTAGTGCAGCTCGATCTTTATGTTTATTGTAACTCTATCCATCAAATTTTGAAAGTTGTATCTATCACGACTTCTATGTTGAGAGGGAGTCGCAATTGAAAACTACAATGTCAAGGGTCTGTGAATTTCCGAGGGGACAAAATAGAGATGAGAACAACATGTCTGTCTGTGTCGTGACGAATTCAGCTTTTCTTCATGCCTGAGAGTCCCGAAGCTGATCATGCTGATGCTATAGCCAATAACCTCAAAGAAAGCTGAGATGTAGCTACTTTTGTGCAGCCTGAAGAGTGAGGTGATGTAGTACTATCTGTATGTTGTATGGTGACTTCTGTGGTACTATGTATCTGCGTTTTTCATTTCATCTGACTCTAATGTCTGCACATGCGGTCTGGATTGCCTTCAAGTATCATCTGTGACGAGAGACAGATGAAAAATTCCCCGTGTCCATGGTGGATAGTCCTCAAGGAAGGTCCACACCTCATGGGAGATCTTCATCGTCAAGAGGTGTTGTTTAAAGTCTGAGTATGGTCTGCTTTCTATTTCTTTGATATGTCACTTTCTCCAAATAAAAAATACAGCAGATGTCTCGTCTGGCTACGTGAGATTGCGATTGCTGTGAATGATCATAACTTATCAATAAAAATATAGATTGTGATTGTATAGGTGATTTGTGGCTAGTGGTCGTAGTCTCACGACCTAGGTGGATGTTGTCAGGTTTTTAAGTATGAGTATCTGTCTCTGCCTCATTCAGGTAGAAGCGCAAGCGAAATTGCAAGAATAATTAAAGATAGAGGATTTTAGGGGACTCTTCATCCACTATATCTTCATGAACCACTGATAATGGGAACTAAAAAAACAGCATGGGTCACAAACTTCAAGGTTTTTCCATACTCATCAATGCATAGCGCATAACATATCCATGACTATGTTGCATCTACGCCACATTGCGCCTGTACTACCTTCATACCTAATATATGACCCCCGACTATTTTAGCTTTAGCAGACAATTTGACTTTAAACTTTTTTGGCGCAGCGAGCATGACCTCTTGCTGAAAGGATCGCATGACGCTACGTACTTCAAGGGCACTGTGATATATTACCTGCTATATTTTCTCCTTCAATCATGAACTAGTGCAAAAATGATCTGAATCCGTTCTGGAGCTCCTTTTTCGGCCGTATGCAGATGGTCTCCTGCATCTCCGAATGCTTCTAGGGAAAAATACTGGTCTGAAGACTGAGAAACTGCATGAAACAAAGGTCCACGCAGCTTTCAAGCACCACTTCTGCGATAGATATCATTGTAAAATTCGGTTTCTGATTGAATGAGTTAGCACAAGAATGGGTAACCACTTAGTCGTACCCGCTGACGGCTGTCCTCGGCCCCTGGTGAGTGATGGTCGTCAAGGCACTTCGCCAACCACGCCTACCAGAGGAGATCCTAGAAGGGTTCTTCATCGGGGAGGCGGTACTGCTCCTGGGTTGCATCGTCCATCTTCCCCGACGAATGCGGATGTTGAAGACTTGGGGATGGACGGGCCGAACTCCGCGGAGCACTTCTTCGGAGCAACGGCTGAGACAGAGATCGTCTGGCACCTTTTTTGCCACAGCTGCGGCGTCAGAGCTGTCTATAATGCTGGTGACCCAGTCCACTGTCGCTCTTGCGGCGAAACGGGGTCTAATCGGGTTGAGCTCGTTCCGTTTGAGATGGTCCGCCAAATGCCCATCCCTCTCGAAGCAGGAGGAAGGACGCAGAATATTGACGCTGCGACAAGAAAGACGAGCAGCGATGCAGTTCTTGAGCAATCCAATCTTGTTGATAGTCGTGACAACAAAGTAGACAGCCACCTTGTCGCTGTGCCTGCGGCGTCTGGTGCTGCAGCTGCGGAACGTGACGTTCCGCGACCAGGTCCAACACACACTTCATCTGAGGACAACAATTATGATGGAAGCGCGAACCCAGATCACGGCGGCTTAGGTGGGGACCAGGTTTTTATCGAGAGTGTCTCAGTGGAACTAGAGGAGATTGACCCGATAACGGGATATTTGCACTTGCGCGTGCTGCCGCGCGTTGCAGGTCTAGCGTCCGTTGATCCGACTGGTAGAGGAGCAGACCATGCTCTGGTGCAACTTCCTCTGCGTAACCGTCAACGATCCGGTGCCCCGGATGTTTCAAGCGCAGGCACAAGTGAAGCACAGGCGTCCTCGTCGAGCCTTGTCTTGGAATCTGCTACAACCGGAGTAAGACATGAGCAGCGGGAGCGGCGACGGAGTACGACCGGCGATGCGACCGCAACTGCTTCCACCGTCTCAGGAACTACACCCGCAATCAGTACTGGCGCGGGGGTTGTGGGGGAGTCTCCATTTATTCGTTCGTGCGCGGGGGCGGGGGCGGGGGCGGGGCGTGCAGTTTCTAGCACGGTGAACAACAACGGAGGTGCGAGTACAACAACTAGCCTGATGATGAGCAACAACTACAATTACAGTAATAACATCAACGCGGCCGATTTCGAGCGAACGGCAGCCGCAATGCTCTTACTGAACGAGGAGGACGGACCCGAGTTCGTACCAACTGCGCAAAAGCTGCTTGACAGCATCAGGGCAGTCCCCTACAAAGGGAGGCGGTACGTTTACACGCTTTTTGGGCAACGACCGAAGAAAAAAGACCACCTCCAGACGACCTCTAGCTCGGAAGGAGGTCTCCCTGCATCGTCCGGCTCGGAAGGGGCCATCTCCTCTGCCTCGGATTCGGAGTGGCCGACAAGAAGGTCCGGGCGAGGTAGTCGGGACCGAGGACCTGACGGAACTACCGCCGCAGGTGGAGGTGTCGGAGCGACATTCGCAGGTTCGTCTTCCCCTGTGTGGCCACCAGCTCCACCTCTGCTTGGAGGTGGTGAAGAAACGGGAACTACATCACGGAACAGATCAATCGGAGCAACGTCCTCCACAGGATCCTCAGGCTCGGGGCTGTGTGGAAGTCCACCGCGGAAGAATCATATGCGCTCCTGCGTGCCCTCTGGAACCGGTAGCAGCCTGCTCATTCATCGCTACCGCGCCCAGGGTGACGGGGGCTCCTTGGTCTCTTCCGCTCTCTCCGTGTCGACGGCTGGTCCAGGAGCGGGGGCAGCAGCTGGCTACAACGGTACTGCCAGCACGGGTCCTAATCAGAACTACCAGGAAGAGCTTTATTGTACTGGCGTGCTCGATCACAATGGTGTGAACCCGACGACAACGACAAGTAGTAGAACCGCAGCAGCCAGCACGTCGATGCTGCTCCACCAGCAGAATCGTGGGGCAATGGCTCCATCAACCACAGTCGTATCGGCGTGGGAAGAAGAATGCGCCATCTGTCGTGTGAGCTTTGCGAAAAACGAGGAGGTTGTTGGCTTGCCCTGTCGGCACGTGTTTCACTTCGATTGTTGCACCGACTGGCTGAAGCGCCAGCACACCTGTCCCATGTGTCGTTTCGAACTTGAGGTGGACGACCGCGCGTTTCTGCGGAGCGTGGGCCGTTATGCCGAAGCCGCTCTGATTGAGAAGGAACTTTCATGGTACGACGCTTTGGTCTCAAAACGCGAGCCGGTCCACTTCGGCCTTTCGTGCGGCTTTTGCGCGATCACTCCGCTAGTCGGGAACGACAACTTTTATTGCCTCGAATGCTGCGAGAACAGCCCAAACTCGCTCTCCAGTGGGGATGCGGGCGGTTTCTACGTTTGCAAGAAGTGCTGGGCGGTGCGCGGGCTCTCCGTGGAGGGGTGCAATTCCGCTGCGCGCGATGGGCGCAGTGTACAGCACAGTGTGACTGTACACATGTGTCGCGGCCACAGCAGTACGATGCCGGTGATCGACTTGGGGGAGAACGAAGACGATACTACCACGTCGAGAAACTTGCTCCAGCATAGTCACTCCTTTGCTCGTTTCGACGGCTTTGCGACCGTGCGAGATCGTCGCCAGCTTCCGAGCATCACGCTGATACCACCACCGAATACGCTTGAGGCAACCAGGACTCCAATCGAACATGTTGCACAACCACAACAATTCTCGTCGGGATCATCAAGGACGCCTACACTTTCAAGCACAAACATTGCCGATAGTAGCAGACGACTAGTTGTAGATGGACAGCAAGATGACTTGTCGACTTTGTCTCCGCCTTCTGGATGTGAGCCGACGACGACACGTGTCGAAGCACATCAAGAAAGTGCACATGCTGACACTGAAAAACGAGTAGCCGCAGCTCCTAGCACTGACGCAGACCACCAGGAACCGGGGGAGAGCAACGTTAATGATGCAGAGCGGCCATTTGGAAGTGGCATAAGCGAAGTGGAAATGACTGTCGTACAACGAGGAATCCCTCCCGCCATAATTGCCGCGCGTTCACTTTTAAACGCAAGTGACAGACTTGCTGAAGACTGCGATGCGCTAGCCGTACACGAGAAGCCTGAAGTTTTTGACGGAAGCTCACCGTCAGTGGGGAAACATGAAGGGTTTCTCAAGTACAGTCCTCGCAATTTCGAACAACATCTCTTACTCGGCGACAGAGATAATAACGTCGACTCGAAGTTGTACCGCTGCAGGCAGCATGTGCATACCACCATGTCCAAAGTCTTTCACCACCAGGAGGATGAGCCGCGGCTGACAGGTCGTGCAGATCGCATGGTCGGATGCGCACAAGCATATAGGGCACAGGAACTAGCAGTCCGACCGATGGCTTCTCAGCGTGACATTTGGCAAGGAGCAACTGATAGGACGCGCGACGTTGCGATGTTGCAGGAAGCAAACCGAAGTCGGCGCCTGGGTGCTGGTCCGCGATTTGGAGCTCCAGTGCGTGAAAAGATACGTTGTGTTGCCTCTGGTGTACTCGAAGAAAGCAGTTCTAGCTCATCGTACGGCGTAGCAGGATTACCGGTGGAATCAGGGAATCTTCGACACAAGCGTGACTTCAGAGAAACAAACGCATCGATTCCAAGTACGTCAACATCGCGAAATTACCACCCCGAGCTTGTGAGTAGGACTACCAGACGAGAGCGCCCAACCACGACCAACAACATTGACGAGTATACAAATAGTGGAGAATCGCAGCATGCGACGCTACCAGTGGTCGTCTTTCCACCGGCAGCTATTTTAGCGCCGCAGCGTTTGCACGTGGAGGTGCAAGAAACACCAGGATTCGGAACTGGAACTAGGATTGGGCAGCGACAGCGACCAAAAAGGGATCGATCGGATGCGCAGTGGTCAGCGGGTCAGGAGCCTGTCGTGGTCTCGCCGCACCGGGGACCTCATCTAGGCTTGCAGCTGGTGAATCAGCCAGAGAAGTATCACCACGGCTGTGCTCCTGCGAACGCGGAGGCTGCCTCTGCTGCGACTCGGGATGTGCTGTCGTCTCATTATGACAGTGTGTATGCGAATCTGATGTATGTGGACATGACGCAGCGAGAATGGCTGCGCCAGGAGCATGCTGCCTTACGAATACGAACGATAGTCACAGCGACGCCACGAGGAGAAGGGGATGAAAATGCGAGCATGCAACCACAGAGTGGCAACTTTAGCTCGAGCCCAGATTACGTCGATGCACCGGAGGAAAACCGCGAACGAGAACATCAATGTTCTTCGAGAGCCGTGGCAGAACTTCAGGCATCCACTGAAGATTCCACGACGAGGCGAATGGGTGACACACGGGATCAAGAAGGCTACGCTGTTCGACCCTCTGCAGACCGACACTCGAGTGCTGATCCAGCAGGAATGACCAGGCCTCTTACCGCTGCGCACACAGAGCGATCAGGCAATGGGCTGTCGTCCGAGTCGTATCGCCCGCTCGCGCCTCTACTCCTGAACTGTGACGACATCGTTGTGCAACGCGCAAACTTGGCTGCGTCGCGCCGCAGCTTCACCTCTCTCCCGGTCGTCGAGAGCACCACTAAGCAACTGCTGAGAAGCGGCGGCGCGGTCGTCCCGGTGCAGCGCACGTCGCAGTTGGGCGAACGCAGCGCCGCTCTGCGTCCGCGAACTGTGGTGTCGCAGCAAACACTTTACAAACAACGGGGGTGGAGTCCATTCGATGATCGCACGTGGGACAAACAGAGACTGAAGCGCAGTGTCCGTGACCAGAAGGAGGCGTTGCACTACGGTGCTTCCTTGCATCGGGATACTTGCGCACGAAGTGTGACGCAGAGCTACCGCGTCCTACCCGACAAGTCGAGCAGGGTCGTGGACGAACCAAAGACCATCATGCGTACAGACAAGTCATCTAGTAGCAGAGGTATCCTTGACCCTTCAGACGAGTATGAACGCACGTCCTTAGCCGGCGGCCCACGAAAGAGTGCCCAAGTGATGGCACCCAGAGCAGTTTCGACAGCGAACCGTGCTGGGAGGGTACCCAGTTCATTTTAGGTGGAATCAGAAGCAAGAGCAACATGATGAGCATTGAATGAGTTTGAAGATTCTACATGGTGGACTTCATTTCGTCTTCATATTCTTCCTCGTTGAACCTCATGCAAGTCAACATGTTCGTCTTTGTATGCCTAAGCATGTAGATGATGAAGCGCTTGCCTACCGTTGGTTGTAGTATAAGCCATGTCCTCTTTCTACCTCCCCATTTGCACTATCTAGTTTTGATGCTACAAATCATGCATCGAACCCCTGACAACGACTTCCACCTACTCAACTTACTGAAACACGCACATCAGAGTGCATCCTTCATGTCGGGTGGAAGAAGCGTCGAAACAAGTGTTGTCGAGGTGGCCCCCTCTGCTCGCAGCTGCGGTGGGAAGTGGACGAATCGGGTGAACCATCACCACTGTGCGGCGCCGATCGTGTGTGTTGCGAGAAGCTCCGATTACCTCGCGAAACGCGGGAGCGCGAATGTTTTTGACCCGAGGAGAGACCTGAATCCCAACACTGCACCGCTTCACTACATGGCTCGTGAACGTCTCCGATCCGATGAGACATTTACCGCTCCCCGCCCAACCGTTCTCACTGGGTTCGGCCGCGGTCTACCCGGCAAAAGCGGACTGCCAAGTACAGTCCTATACTAACGAACAAATTAAGATTTTAGACACCATACCCCAAAAAATGAAGCCTACAACAGAGCATCGCCTTTATTGAACTTATAGTTGCCCAAATATCTACTTCTTGCGAATCGCATTCTATTCATAGACACTAGTCATCATTATTCCTCAACTACACCTGCAGGTTGCTCAGCAGAATCACACACCTAGTGCATAATCATGTAACGAACCAAGCTACTAATACTAAAATACTTGGCAATAATAATATATCGATATTAAAGGCTCGGTAGATGAGTAAATAGTGATTGTTCGCGAGGACTCCCTCGTCATAGAATTCATGATTATTAAGGAGCTGACAAACAAAAACAGTAACAAAGATCCTCGTTGTTCTTCCTATTCAAGCATACTACTACAGAACGTTATTGGACTGTCGCGCAATTGAGTATCTCTATAACTATCCGTTGGAGGAGGAGTAGCAGTTCGCTGTTAATAGGAGCTTGATTTTTTCGGGCATGGCTTAAGAAGTACTAATTCTTGTATCTTCTATGAACAGTTCAGTAAGTATGAGTAAGGAAATATATTGAAAACTGATTATGGCAGACTTCGACTGATATATTGCTGCATGCTTTATGGTCCACGTCCATTTTCATCTCGTACCTTCGGACGACCTGGAGAAATTTAGTTGGCGTGTAGTATACTAGGAATTGCAGAGTAGCAGTACAACTAGTGGTTGAAATCATGACATTTTCGCCGTCATCGTGAAATTACACGTGGCAGACGGTCTCATCATGTGCAGACAACGCGGAGATTCGATGACTAATAAAATGGGCCTTTCTCTTTTTCCAATCCTTTTTTGATCCTACACCTACTACATATAATCTGCGTTCATGGTATCATGATGTCCCGTTAGTCATGATGGACATCAGCTGTTGAACAACTTCGTCTATCTGACATATAAGAAAGCGCTTTCTTCACAAAGTGTTGCAGCATTTTAGGTATTTCCTAGACAGGGAGGTCCTCGCGCGCAGCTCAAGCACAGCTCGGTGTAGTGAAGTAGATTCTTTCTCGGCGTTTTCATAGTCCTGAACGCTCACCTCTCCGAGGCCAGCCAAATCCTATCCTTTCCTGAGAAAACCGCTTGAGCTGCATGCATCCAATAGAAAAAGAGTCCAGTAGCTGCACATAAAAATTCGCCTTATTTTTAATGTGTGTCTGAGTGTATGAGTAGTTCTGATCTGTCTACGGGAATCAGAATAGCCCACTTTCTTACAATAGAAGGGGTAGGTGGGAGTAATATCGACCATTCTGGAGGAGACAAATCTGTTCCTGAGGTTCTCTGTCCTGAGTGACAGGATCAGGATGCGACTCTACATGAGAGGTAGACAAACGGGAAAAGTGCGGTCGTGTATGCCTTCCTTTGATAAAACTCTGTGGCTGTGCTAGTAGCGAAGCAGGTCAAATCTGAAACTTGATGTCCTCCACCATAGGTCGTGACAGGCTAGCAGCGATTCATGCGAGAGACCACTTTATATATTTATAAATATATAATGATATGTATCTTCTAGATCTTATACATATTAGACTTTATCGTTATTTTTAAAATATACGGTAACTAATGCAAGCACCATAACAAACCGTCGAGATATGCATCCCACAATTATTGTTTCAGCAGGTCCACGTGTGCCCCCAGGTGCCCATCACCCATTTTGAAGTCCATAAATTTCCCTTATACAACAACTAATTCCTTATAATTCATGACTCATGTAGACGTAGAGGTAGTTTACCTCAAAAATTGGGATAGGGATACCGAGGCTTACTTTTGGGATAAGCTGCTCCTAGTAGTAGAGACATATTTCGTGCTTCTGGGATTTTTTGGGTGGGAACGTTGCAGTTTTTTTAATACGAATTAATGAATTTATTTCCTTGAAGCAAACAAGAAGAAGTGGCCAGTGGAAGTGTCTACATCAGTCTATTTTATTTATCCACTGACGAGACCAGCAAGAAGTTGTAGGTCGTTGTTGTAGGCTCATACTAAGGTACTGATATTCTTTCACATCATTCATTTTTTCTGAACTTTTGTTTCAGAATTATAAAAAGAAAATCCTCCTTTATTTTTCTTTATCGAGATAGCTACGACTACAATGGCGGGAGGTTCATCTTCGGAAACTAGGTCTGGTTCCAAGCGCGGAAGGAGCCCAGCTCGGTCGCCGGCGCCACCCGGATCACGAGGCGGAAGTCGTGGAGGGCAGACTGCGGGAATGAGTGACAAGGAGAAGCGACATCTGTACCGGCCCCACACGCAAGCACAGGATCTGCTTCAGGAGACGAGCAAGGCTTTACAGGACTCGGTCGAGGTCCTCATCGAGCACGAGTCTGAGTGGCTGCGTGAGAAAGAGGAATTTCGGAAGTACGGCCTCATCTCGGTTTATCCGGATACCAGGGAAAAACTTAAGGCAAGAAGAAGGAGAAATTTTGAAATTGTCATTGACTAGGTTTCATTTTCTGCACGATAATCTTGGACTTGAATAATCAGAGGTGGAGCCTGCCACACTGACAATTTATTAGGAGCACCTCTAACGGCGTTTCGTTTAGGTGGGACTCATCTATGATGGAATGAAGTAAGTAGATGAATCAATATAAGTTTTTTGTCGATCATCACAAATACATCACTGAGAAACTACAATTATGACTTCTTTGTCCTACAACTGCCTAATCACGCTTCTAAGAAGTAGCAGTTTTTGCGGCAAGTGCGGCGACAAGTTGATCAAACCGAGGCTAAAGGTGTAAAGGACAGCAGCTTTAATGTTCCAGAAAATAGTGAGGGCGACGGAATGGCACTTCCACCACCAGGCAAAGCAGGTGGTAGAGGGTCCGAACATGAAGAGCGGTATTCGCCTGTGAAAGAGCGAACGGAGCTATTGCGACTCGAAAAGGAGTTTTTTCCAGAGAACAATGCTCTCGCCGCAGCAGCTCAGCGCGGAAATGGTAACTTGTCTGCTCCACCTGAAAGTGGTGATTTCTCTGTTGGCGTGCATAACAACAAAGGAAAGCGCCTCGATGCCAGTAAGCGGACCACCGGAGGAAGGACAACCGCGACACCGTCGTCCGAGGACAACAATTACTGCTCCTCCGCAGCAGGAGCGGGCGGCGCGTCTTCGGCGGACTACTCACAGCCTTTGGACGACGAAGTTGCGGATGTAGGGACCAACATGAACGCAGGTGAACAGGTGGATGATGAACCAAGTAAGGTATTATTTGGTGTTGAGCTGCTCGACCGCAGTCTACTCGTGTCGTCGATGGAGGAGCTGGAAGAGGGAGATCCTTCTACCGGTGAAAATGACGTTGATGGTGATGGTGCAGATCTGCTTCGACCTCGAGGTATGAAAGTAGACCCAGCCGCTGATGTCGATGATGATGAACACCAGACTGTCAAGACCTCAATAGGAGCCGAAGAACAGTTACTCGACCGTCCGTCTATGAGTGGTGCTGAAGGATCTTCTCGAACTACCACACGACGAGATACAGCCTCGAAAGAAATTGAAATCTTAACAGAGAATAAAAAGCAGGACGACGATCTTGTTGATGTTCATGTTCGTCGTGTGATGTCCAACGAGCAAGAGTTTTTTTCAACCTCTAAAAATGATGAGAGACGAGAGGACGAGAAGACGAGTTTCGCTGAAGAAGATGTTCGTTCTCGTTCTTTACAGGAGGATTCGAAGACTGACGAGGTGGAGGCAGGGGATCGTGCTCGTTTGGCTGGTCGTGAACCTACTACATCAAAATCTATTGGTTCAACTGATCATGAATCTTCAGCAGGAAAGTATACAACTGGTGTTGTTGATGGCGAGGAAACTGCTCCTTTGCCTGACATTTTGACCTCTCGTCCCAAACCGAGCAATGTGGTGAAGCTTGCTCCTTTGTCACAGGTTCGTGGCCCCTCTGCACATAATTCTCCGAACGAAATTAAAGAGCGGGTCGGTGAGGGCCTAGAATTGCACTCAAGTACCGAGGACCACGAGGACGAGACCACGAACGCGACAACGCGACCCGGGACTAGCCATACCAGTGGAAGTCAAGGTACGCGCCCGACTACAACGAGCACCGGGACGCGCCCGACGACTACGGTATCGGGAAAACGCCAGCACCAAACCACTCCTGTCAGTACTCTGGACGAAAACGTGTACCACGATCATAGCGTGGTCCTCGCTGGAGAAGTAAAGCAAGCTCTTTACCGTGCTGCCCACCCGTCGGCACCAATCAAGTCGACGCGCAGGTCGCACACTTTGGCGTTGAAACTCCCCGAAATTCCGGAAGATCGTCGCTCCATTCCGCCAGTGCCGGTTCATAACACCTCTGCGGATCATCAGTTAGACCATGAAGGGCTGTCGCACCGACGATCCTCTAGTACTTTGGTAATTACGAAAGCCGCAAAACATAGCGCGACTACAAAGAAGAAAAGATCTGCGTCTTCGGGGACAAGCGCAAAAGCAGGACAACCGCGCACGAAACCTGTACCGATAGAGACGGTGTTCGCGGAAATCGATCAGCTGTTCAAGCGCAAGCCGAAGCAGAATTCCAAGAAAAAAGCGGCAGCTTCTACTTTCCAAGAGGACACCTCGAAGTCGCCTCTTGAACAAAGTGATAAAGCACGGGAGTCGTCGTCTGTAAAAAAGCAACAAGGTGGAGAGAACGACATTTCTACTCGAGGACTTTCTGCTTTTAGAACTAACGCAACTACAAATATAGATAACTCGAATACAACTACAAGAACAAAAAATCATGTCGTCGATCGTGGTCAAGTAGAGGCTCGTGAAAAGAGTGTAGTCGCTGTTGACGAGGCTCCGTCGCGCTTCCCATCGTTGAAAGAACTTCGAACGCCACATGTTTGTAACGCAAAATTGCTGTTGAGACAACTGGAACGTGAGGAGCGGGAAGAAATTGCGCGTATAGCTGAATGGCAAGCTATCTTAGAAAAACACGATAAAGATACTGTTGCGCATAGAGACCTCCCTTCATCTCCCTCTTCTAAGTCTAGAGAAGGTAGTCCTAGTGCGCTAGAAAGAAAAATGTCCACCTCCATCGTGCCCGTCCCGGGCGAGAAGGCCAACGAACACCCACCGATACCAGACTGGCTCTCCACAAAGTCGCTCGTGAAAAGAAGGTAGATATATACTCCCTTGCTTACAACGAACTTTGAAATGGGAAAAAAAAATGTAACTGCAAAATCATTATCAAAATGTATATCATCAAGATCATCAACAAAGATAAGTACAGGTACAGGAGGAGCAGAGATCTTTATTCAGTCACGGTTTTTTAGCTGTAGATCATTTATATCAAAGACATCACGGAAGTACTTCTGCTTAATCCACATATCTGATTTTCAGGTATCTTCCAGCATCAACGGGAAATTTGCATGGATTGCAAGCTGGCGAATTCCATTCGACGAAATGGCCATTGCCGAAAATGTTTGGTGAGGAAAAGTATGCCTACTCTCTCATCGATATTGAGGATCCAAGGTATCACAATAAGAGAATTTTACGCTTACGTTGATGACGCACGTTTTTGTAGTACGTATTCCTACTTGATGAACCTATTTCTGAGAGTGTTGAGAAGATGCTGCTCGTTTTGAATATTGTGTTGAGGACGTCGGTGGGTTCGTATAGATCCTGAGAACTATCAACATCAATTTTACTCTCTTGCAAGCATCAATCCAAGAGAATATTACCTCGACTTTCCAGGTATGTCGACGAGTGCGCGAACATGGGGAAACAGTTGATCCATTACTTCTATGATCAGCAAATTTTCGACCTCAAGTGGAGAGAAACGTACTTCTCATCGTTTTTGGAGAAATTTGAAAAAAGCTCGCTAACGCTTTCACGATCATCGCATAGAGATTATGATTATGTTATGACAATGAATAATATAAATATGTTGATCGCTTTCATCAACGCCAACCAGCTATTGCTTTGTTTATTTGATGGAGCCAGCTTTCTTGATGATCCACCATTTGCATATTTTTATGTAAGTATCCAATTTTCAGGTACAAGCAGCTTATCCGTGCAGAAAAGAGGCGAGCGAACTTGCCAGCTCTAGCATCGAACAAGGCAAAAGACGAACTCGACGGGAACGTGAAGAAATTCAAGAAGTACTTAATACTTTCACTCATTTTTGAAAGGTTTATCGTTAATCAATCAATCAATCAATCAATCAAGTTATCGTCTTCTACTTGCTGTTGCTTTTTTTGCCTCTACGGAAATGAATCTTCAATTCGCTTTAAAAGTACAAGAACGGAGACAGAGCTTGGGTAGAAACAAGGAGAACACATTCTACCTTTCTTTTCGTCGACGCAACTTCATACACCTTGTAATGGCGTCTACATGATCATGATCATAGGAGGAGTACCCTCTCCAACTGCAAGACTCCCTCACTCAACGCCGACAACATGACGAAGCATCGAACCTTCAGGTATTTGTTGGAGTTGCAGGAGCAGAGGGATTTGTACCAAGGGAAGATCGATGGGATCTTCGAGCGATGCGCACAAATCAAACGATCAATCAAGAAAGAGAATGATCTCGAAGAACTGCGTATGGAGATGACTGGGCGAGTCAAAGCCAAGTTTTCGCAGGAGGACGGCTTCTGGAACACACAGTTCAACTGCACGCGCCCCGACGAAGCAAGAGGTAACTCATAAATGATGATGATAGGTGAGTAGTGGTATTGGCATTCAACTTCAAACGGCTGTTCATCCACATCATAGCCTTGCTTATGAACCTTTACTGCTCTGTCATACTGTTGGTAACAAAAGAAACGTGCTTCTAGAAAAATGTGGTCTTCTATCTTTCTACATGATTCTCCTACGCCTACTCGTGTCCTCGATCTTACTCCTTGTCAAAAAAATCAACATTATTTACTTATACTTTAGGTTCGGATGAGGATCTGCTTTTGTCGGACTAGGTGGCGAACGCTGCGTCGAGGACATTTGTGACGACTCTCACAGAAATTGAAGTTGCGACCCCGCTCACAACAAAAAAATGTACGGAGAATTAGAGGAGAATTATGGATCCGAAGAGCAAGAATCTTATGACTCAAATAAAATACACAGAACTCATTGACTGGTATGAAGACTTTTGACATTTCTGGCATCTGACACCGGGCACATAAACGTGTCATAAAATTAGAATATGAATAATGATTTATCAGCAGATCATAGTGACACGAAGCTCGAAGCAGCATATGCACAACTAGTTATTGTAAGGCAATCATGTACGTGAAGCATAAAATGAATGTTGATGAAAACTTGAGAAACAATTAGATACAGCTTATTTATTAGGATTCGAATTCGATTTACACACTATTAATGAGGATAGGAACAACTCAGTGCATAGTTGTATCATTTCAAGACGATCAGGCCGTAGCGAAGAGATAGAGACAGGTGTTGTTCGTAGCGCAGGCCCGTGGCATCCAGTGACAACAAATTAAATCAATGATTTAGATTTTTATAGAGCTAGAAGTAGTAACGGTCGCATCAGGCACCAGGAGATGCACCAAGCAGACGTTCTTGAAATGAAGACCACACATGTAGCACGGTGAGATTCAATAAGCACAAGAAAGGACCTGTCGATGATCTCACGCGAGCTGTTCTTTCTTTCACGACCAATTGTTAATGTTAGACTAAAGAGATGTCGAGAAAAGCAACATGTAAAATATTTTGGGAAAGGACCCGTCCATGATCAAATAAAACCCTAAAGCGGCATGCTTAGACCACATAGCACTCAAAAAGACAAAAAGTGTCATGGATTTTTAAAACGACTTCAGCGGGTGGGATAGAAAAAATGATGAACAACTCGAAAAGAATTATCTTGCGCACATACAACGAACCTAGAGGAGAAAGTGAAGCTGGACCGATAACAAAAATTGTCAGGTGGGCTTACTTGCCTCCGCACATACCGCGTAACCGCCTCTTTTTCAGTGTTTTTTGGACGCAGAGAGGCGCTGACGCTGGGCGAGTCTATGATGATGAAAATGAGTTATATATACAATGGGGTGGTCATCACTTTCATCGAAAACCAAAGAACCGGCTTGGGCTTTGCACCTCCTACATGGCATGGACAGACCGGGCGACGCCTGCGGAGTAGATATGCAACAAAATGGTGCCGAGAGGAAAAGAGAGAGGTGGCGTTTTTACAACTGTATATTAGAATAGAGAGAGGGGACCTGCTTCAGATGAAGGGATAGAGAAGAAAAAAATAATCACGCGACTGGACCACCAGAAGCGACAACTTACATGTACCAGGAGAAAAGGTAAACGTAAAGGAAAAGCAAGAGAATCTCCGAAGCTCTCACTTGTGGTGAAGTTTTTCTTGTCAGAATAAGAAAATATTGTCATTCTCATGACCTGCAAATACAAATGTTGCTCCTGGAGAAATTAGGGCCTACCACTAGTGGGGAAGCTCATCCTTGCGGAAGTAAAAGCACGTTAATGGTTTGGTTGATGTGCTCCAATGTATATAGGTGAAGACTGGATGACGCTACATCGATTTACCGGTTCACTAGAATGTACTAGGAGTCGTACTCGCGTATCGAACAAAGGTCGATCACGATCATACATTCTCCGTGCTTGCGCATTTGCACCGCCAATAAGGAGGGCGTCGGCGCCTCCCCGACGGAACGTAGCACGATGTTGAGGGATGAAAGCCGGACGCGGGCCATTCTCGGCGGCGTTATTTTCTCTTCAATGCGAGCAGATGCTCGCTGACACCGTCGGATAGAGTCTCTTCTCTGCGACATTGTGGGCACGTGACGACCATGACTTTTACCTGGCGCACGCTATTTTCACTCCGACCGCTGTGGTTATTTTATTTCATCACGATTTTCGTGCCGCGACATCCTGTGACGTCGCGCCGACTTCGAAAAGGATCTACGGGTACCATCGACGGAGACCAAGGATTACCGCGACAAGCCGGGGACAAGAACGAGAATGCAAATTATATTGATGCTGCTGCGGAAAGATTAGCGCAACAAGCAGTCGATCGTCATCCTGCCGCGGAAGGATTAGCGCGACAAGCTTCGGAGACTGCACCAAGCGCTCCACAATCCGCTGAGGGCGCAGGAAATGCGCCACAAGTCGTCGAAGGTGCAGAGAGCGCGCCACAAGCCTCGGATCCGGAGGCAGCAAAAAGCGTTCCACAATCCGCGGAGGCTGCACCAAGCGCGCCACAATCTTCAGCGTCTTCACAAAACGTGGGACAAGATAATGACGTAAACAAAGGAGGGGAGCAAGCTACAATCCGAGATGACAGTCTCGAGGACTCGTCTGCGAGTCGTTCCGGTAATGATCCCAATTTACGAGCCAAAATTCATAGGACTAATGCTGATAGAAGATGCAGACTCAAATATTGATAGTAAACGTGAGATTGAAACTGAAAGTCTATGATATATCATGTTTGTTAAAGATGGTACCAATCATGGACACGGCCGACGAGGACGAGGTGATCATGAAAATGAAAGAGATTGCGATTGGCGAGGGTGGAGGATCTTCTTCTTCTTCTTCTTCTTCTTTCTGCTCTTTCTTTCCGCTCTAACAATAGCGGGGCCCTCGGCGAAGATGTGGAAAAAGACGAAAGTCAAGCGAGGAATTTGGGAACATTTATTCGCTTTTGATTCAACGATAAGCTATATTTTTGTTACCCTGTGCCTGCTGCTGCTACTTGCTCTTCTCATTTTATGGATTCTGATAGTGTGCATGGTTGGTTCCAGGAGCAGCTCTAGCGATGATCGAGGACACGGCCTCACAAGGAGCAAACGTAGAATATTCATCAGAGAGTACTGCCAAGTAGTTAGTAACTTAACAATTTTTTTTTCATCATCGATCTATTTCTTTTGAAAATTCAATGAGAAGAAGACGAACGATTATATTTTTAAGGTCACTACGGGTACAACTGGTACAATACATAGATTTTTCGTGAGTCTGGTATGATTTCATCCCGAATATATCTTGTTCTGAATCAGGCATAGCGAGCAGTCCACCTTGTTGTAATTAGTTTTTTATCCCTCTTTATAAGAAAGTCTAATGAATTTAGTAGTTCTAATATATCTATCATGTAGATCAGCTTCATGTTCATTCTGACCCTTGGCCTATTTCAAGAGCGATACTTTAATATTCGATCATAGAAGTAGAGTAAGTATAACTAGTCAAGTTATGCTTGCTATTGAGTCTAATTCTCGGTCCATTTGCGTATTGTATTTATTGCCTCGTGAAGTCCGCCACAATCGCGCCAGAAGATGCCGAAGGCGGATCGTTCCCTCTTTTACGGCTTCATATCGTCGCAGCCCTGGTAAACTAACCTCGAACTCGAGAGGGATCCTCAAACCTTCCTCAAAGGAGGAAGCACGGCAAGCGTGGGGCCTCAAGATGACGTTTCTAAATCTCTAACATCTCCAACAGCGGCAAGCGACGCATTTCCGTCTGGACTAGTTCATTAAGGTGGACGAGAGGGTTCTTGCAGGAATACGAATAAGTGCAACTCCTGACAACTCATTGTCACTTGACTTGTTGTTCCTATCGATCAACAATACAAGTACTTGTTCACGTAAAGGCACTGAAGTTTTGTCAAAAATATCTTGCAAGAGATGAAGTTTCGATGATTATTTTGTTCACAGACGCGCGGGAGCAGGAAATAATATAACTACTCTCACATCTGGTGAACAACTTTTGATTACCATTATTTTGTTCAGGTCAGTCCTCGCTCAGGCTACGTTGACTTCAAAAAGTTTACCTTACCTGCCTATGTCTTAGTAAGTAGATGATACTGATGGTCCTTGAGGAGCTTGATGTTCCACATGATATTACGATCAAGAAGTAGATCGTAAACCACAGCTTCAAATGCAGCCTTCGATTGGAGGACGAAGTGAGCCGGGGACTATGGCCGGCGCATACTAAGGCTCAGGCTCAGAAATTTGATTTTATTGCTTCATATTTCCTCCTCAGCTTGTGGCTTGATCATGGAGGTCTTTAATATACGAATTGAGAACAAGATGAAAGCACTTTTTCTACTTGCAAATTTATACTTTTTCTTCTAGGATGAACTATCGACGGAGTCGACATCCTGAGCTCTAAGCCTGCCTCCCAAGCGAAGTACAAACTAGTATGGCTACTTCCCAATCTAGTATGGTGGAGCAGCCTAGTGTAGTGTACTTCCCAAGCACACAAGTAGACACAACTTCGCAGTCATTTTACGGCAATGTGGTGGCAGGAAATCCAAAATCTGCGGCTGGTGTAGTGCCGGCGCCTGGTCCCGGAGGACCGAAAGGACCATCGCAATTCGGGGTAGCGCCTTCGCTACGTGTTGAAGCCCCAAGATCTGAAGGCGAGCAAACTAGGAGTTACACGTTACGGCGCTTGCAGCTCCACAAAGTAGTAGATGGCCATGAAGACATAAGTACATATTGTTGATAGTAGTGAGTAGCACGTCATAATCATAGATACAGAATAAAGACATAAACAAGATTCATCCTTTCATGTTCATCGGCGTCTCATCTATTATGCATTAGGTTCGCCGCCGAGTCCTTGTACGCGCACGTCGTCAAAGAAGTTGAAGTTATAATTGAAGATTGGGTAAAGCTAAAGAGTGTTCCTGTAGAAGTCATCTGTGGTCCAATGAACAAAACAGAAGGATGACTTGATCTTGAAATCGGATGGAAACTCTAAACAGAGAGCAAGGCGAAGAGAAAGTGCAAGGCGAGGTGGAGACAGGAGTCGACTTGCACGACTGGGTGGTGGATGATGCGACGGAAGATGCTTACATTCCCTCAAAAGATGTTCAAACCGAGCGCGAGCGTTAAGGGACAAATGAATATTTACCTAGTAATTTGATTTTGATGCGTGACCCGTACTTTTCGACACCATTGCTGAATACGCTATTTTTGCATAACGGGTCGTAATACTAATAGGAAACTACACGGGTCAGTGTCAGAGGCGCATGCTCTACAACTGTGTCAACTAGGCCGAGAAATATAGTAGTCATGCAAGCAGTCTTGGGGGTTGTGATTAGCTCTAATATATTAGACCCAGTAGTTATCGCCGCGCCACGTTCTCCGAATCCGATCAAGATGTAGCTGTCGGGCACGACGAAAGCCCTCATAAGAGCTTTATGACTTGTAGTTCTGCTACTTCTGCATCATCCTGTGTACTTAGTGAGGTGCTGGCGTCATTATTGTATCCTTAGAAATGAGTACTCACGAGTGGGTTCGGGTGGCACAAGGCATGCACCACGTGCGCCAGGATGGTCGAGTAGCTCAAAGAAGAACTTTCTCCATCCGGCTTTGTTCTATCACGAACAAGACGAAGGACCACCGCAGGATAGCGATCAGATGCAGGATTCCGATGAGCAAGTTCCGAGGAGCGCTGCTCGATTTCGTGGCACGACGAGCAAGGAGCCGCACGATGCGGATCATATTCATTGATATAGAGGAGGAACGGAAGATGCCGGAACATGATCCGAATCTCAACGAACAAGATTACGATTATTAGGAACGCCTTGTACATCATTAAATGTGGTATCAATCTTCTTTTTCTCCATTACAGGCACTCAAATTTCGTCAAACAACTCAACTTCAAGAATTATCTTCAACCATTTCAATAGATACTTATCATGATATGAGCAGCATTCATCCCGAAGCAGCTGGATGTCCTCTAGGATTGTGCCAATCCTCTTGCTGTGTCTTCATGTTTTTCCATCAAAGCCAGAGTTGGTAAGCAGTTGTAGTAAAAATTTCCAAGGAAATTAGAACTTAAGCTGAACTTTGTCTTCATCCCTGATCCTGCAACCGCACAGTCAGGTATTGGCTTTCCCAAAGAACTTACTAGCTACTAGCAGTCGTGTAAGTCGTGGCAAACAAAGCACAGCAGGAGCATGAACAACAGGTCTACAATTTTTGACAGGTGAGACACGGAGTTACCGTTTTTATGGACCAAATAAAAACAATTTATTAACACCAGCAGCTACTCTTTGAGCACATAAAGTAGATGAATAAAGAGAAGCCCGCAGGGCACTTCAACATTCTCACCTCGATGCCACCGACACATAGGTGGAAGACAAAAGTCGCCTGACACAACTGCGCCGGTTAGCGCGAAGATGTCTTCGATTTCGGTGTGAGTCAATAGGAGGAGTCGTGAGCGGCCACCTCATGCTCAGGTACACTTTTTCAGGGTAGCGTGACAGCATGCCGCGACACGTCAGAGAAATAAGAGAGGGGTTGGAGCGCTCAAGGTCTGAAACAAGGCCTGGAATGGAGGCTGCCCACGACAAAAATCAAGAAAGCCCTGGTGACAGACTTAGGACGTTGCCCGCTTACGGTACGTAGTAGATGTTGGGCTCCACTGTGGAGAGCACTAGTTTTCGTTTGTAAGGATTGGATCGACAATTCAGAAAAGTCTACCGCGTGCAAACAAAACTACCCGGTTTTAGAAATAAAAGCGCCTTCCGTACATCGTCTACAAATTCGGCCCTCATCTTCGTATATTGGGCTTGTATCTCTTACTATGAACTTGTAATAACTGCTTCTCTTTCTTGACTAGGGTAAAGAGGATGCTGGTGTTACAACAAAACACATGTCAACTACAAGTGCAAGCTGCAGCGCCTTTGGAATGGACTCACGATGCTATCGTGAATAGCTTATCATCTTCACAGTACGGCTCCGAAGAAGATAGCCACTACGATAGAGGACGATGGCCCCAACTACATCCTCCAAGGAGACCCGAGCAAGAGCGGATGCGCCAGAAAAACGCCCATCGCTTTTCGGGCGGATGTTTGGTACATCCTCAGGCAGCAGTTCGAAAGAAAAACCCGCTGACGCCAATGCGGATCAGAGTGTGCCACGACGTCCAAGTGTCTCTTCCGTGGGAGAGCCACGCGCCCCTTCCAAAGACAACAACTGGGGTCAAGGTGGGGGAAGTATTCCGACTGCGCCGCCCAGGGGTCCCTCAGATAGCCGGCTCCGGGTGGAAATCGGGCCAAAGATCGGGCCTACACCCGACAGTGACTTCTTGGTTGGTCACGGACTCTATGCGGACAGTGGTGCTGGCCCAACCGGAAAACAAGCTGGAGGAGGTTTCGACTTCAACAAGCCGCTCCTGCCAGGAGCAGGAGGTTCTGGCACTACCGGAGTGAGTGCAAGCGTTGAAACGGATAGCAGGAAAGAAAACTCATCTTCCGCATCAGGCCCAGGTGGAGGAGGAGGAGCAGCATCGCAGCCACCACCAGGAGCACGGGCAGGGTACTTCAGCGCGGCAGAGCGTGAAGCGAAAGCCCGGAGGCAATGGTTTGAAAAAGTAGAGGCATCGACCAGGGCTGCAGGTGAAGATTCTGATGTAAATTTTAGAGTTTTGTTTTTGAGATGTGCTCTTGTTGTTCTATCTAAGTTTGTTCTTTTTGATTGCAAGAATATGGTGCTTCAATATAACGACAGAATGATGAAACTTCATGATGATGGTGCATACTTAAAAGGCACAGTTGTGTGGCATCGACGAGTATCTCATCGTTGCTTCGTGCTTGACGACAGGTGCTTCCGCGCCAATGGAAAGTCCTAGGTCGGGAGTTCATTGTACCGACGCCAGTGGACCACCAGGAGGGAAGAATAATTTTTTTCCAAATTTGGGTGGTGCGTCTGCGGCTGGAGACGCCAGCAAGCGTCCAATTTGCGTTGCCTACCGAGAGGGGCGGTGTGAATTCGGTGCTTGGTGCTTTTGGAGCCACGGGAATGATGCAGTCAGCTCGATGGCGGGCGTCGCTCCAGGTGGCCGGGACCAACGAAAGTTTGATCCAGCATTCGTCGCACCGCCGACGCGGGACCCAATGAATCGCCCTGTGCTTGATCGTCGCAGCAGCACAGCGTCGGTGCCAGCAATTGACACCAGCGGCCTGCCTCCACCACCCGCACGAGGGAGGTCGTCCACTAGTAAGGACAGGAGCAGCTCGAAAGACTCAGAAGGATCGAAAGCGCGCTCGACTTCGAGGCTTGGGCGTGCCGTGAGTTCACTTTTTGGCGGAAAAGGTGGCATCTTGCAGAAACTTACCAGTGCGATTTTTATGCGTGATACTTACTAAGGTTTCTCTTTCTTCACTCTTTTGAATATACAGGGCGTCGTAGTTCATCTTCATCTTCATGTAGTACTCTATCTTCATCATAAAAACTGCGGCGCAATAAAGTAAGTTGTAGGAGTACTAGCTACGCATTTGCTATTTGATTTCACTCCAATACTAGGCGACGCCGAAGTGCTAGTGCAGAGCCAGGTGGTCCTTCAACATCCGCGTCTCCGACGCGTGCAGGTCCATCTTCAGGGGGCACATCTGTAGGCCCAGTTACTGCGTCGCTTCTTGCTGGTCTGCATCTTCCGTTTCTGGATCAAAGTCATTCTTCTTCGTCGGGAGAGGAGACTACCACAGGGCGTCGCGGCATCAATGTCTACGACTTGATTGACCAGGAAGATAAGAAAGCAGTTCGGGACTCGGCTTCAGACAGCGGTGACGGAAACTTGCGTGAGTATATGCGACAGCGCGAGACTTTTGCCAGCGAGATGGCACAAACGATCAAAGATTTTTCTTCAGAGCAGCAAAATGCAGAACCACGACGATCTAACGTTTATGATAGCATGCCATCGACAGCCAGTCAACAAGGTGGCGGCTCCTCGTCATCCACTGCGAAAGCGAATAACGGATCATCATCCTCATCAGCTAATCCTAACACAGGAGCAGGTGGAAACAAGTTTAGAGGGTTCAATCCCACAGTAAACGAGACGGTTGGTCCAGGACCGAAGTTGGGGAAACCGCCAGCGGGGGCGACGAACAATCCATCACCAAGACCACCAGGAGAGCAAGAACAGAATGGGGGAGCATCTTCAGAGTGGACCGGAGGTCGCAATCACGAAGCGCGGGAGCCACGGGTTTACAACAAGACAGTACACCCAGACGGCACTCGACCAGGAACTGCCGAAGAAACAGAGGATGGACAAAGTTATAGGAACAAAGGGCGTGCTGGCGGTTCTAGTGGCGACAGCACATCAGCTGCAGGCGGTGACGACAGCGCGCATCAGCAGCGCGACTACGCGCAACAGAACACGAAGCAAGAACGCTTCTATTCACGGCTAGGGGCAAAGATGGGTGGTAGACAAGGCGGTGTCTTCGGTGGAGCTGGTCGGCAGGAGCAGGATACCAGTAGGCAGCAAGAACAAGAACGAGCATCGTCTCAGAGCAATAGCAAGAATGCGGGCACAGGAGCTGCATCTTCCTCTGGCGGTAATGGTTGCAACAGAGAAAAGCAAGGAGACACTGGACAAAAGCGGAAAAAGGACGACAGTCGAAGCAGTCGCCGCGATAAAGATCCAAACAGTGGATTTTTCTGGTATGAGGGACACTACTATTACTATGATGCAAAGTACAACGTCTACTGGTGGTGGGACGATGCGAATCAGAAGTATCACCAATGCGTAAGCGAGGAAGAACAGAAACGGCAACGAGGCGCTTCAACTTCCTCACGAGCCAGCTCATCTGGTGGCTCGGCTCAGGCGCCGCCTGGCTTTCCTTCGTTCGGCGCAAAGCGCGGCTCCTCCTCTGCTGGCCGTAGCACTACAGGAGGGGCCTCCTCCTCTTCCGGTGCTAGGACTTCCAGCAGTGCGGGGGCAGGTGCATCTTCTACAGGTGCAGAAGGGGCCTCCTCGTCTCAAGCTGGAGGAAATCCGAAACAAGGACCTCCACCGGACTTCTCTCGAACGGCCGCGAACTTCATGTCGTCCGCAGACGACGCGAGCGCTGAGCAAATCCAGGTGAATCGCACGATTATGCAATTGATTACGGAATTGCAGGATATGCAAGATGCGGAACTTGCTGAACGCAAGAAGATCTTCCGAAAATTGTGTTTAGAATGGCATCCGGACAAGCATTCAAACGATGCGCAATTTGTTGCGAAGTGTGCGTTCCAGTTCCTGCAGGAGAAGAAGGCTCACTTTCTGCGAGCCGATTGATGAATATTTAGTCTCAACATCTAGAATTTCTTCTACTCCTGCTCTCTACTTCTACATGTCAGACGACGGGTTAGAAAAGGGCCGAGATTGAAATGATGGCCTTATTCTTCGTCACCGCTCTTCTACTTTCCACTCATCCAGTTACTAGTTCCAGACTTTCATCATGAATTGCTTAAACTGTTCTTTGGAAGCTTATCCTCGCTAGATGAACTACTTAAAACCTCAATGTCAACATCATGTACTTGTAAATTGGGCGTTTTCTTCGCTCTGACCAAGACTCTTGAAACTTGGAGTTTATGGGCACGCCGAGGTCGCAGTCGCACAACTGGTATAAAGTATACCATGTATGTTTTTTGCCGACGAATCATTGATGCGGCGTCAACATGTTTTCGCCTTTGATTTCATCTTTGGTCGCGTGGCTCTTCTCTCATTGGCAGGCGGTAGCGTACATCGGTTCTCGCGTCGAAGCTGTTTGTTGCGGGCATCAACCGGACGAGCCCATTAATTTGAATGCATGAAGAACATGATAGATTAAAGGGTGTGTTGATGATCGTGTCTATGTCCTACTTTACTGTTCTTGTGCTGTAGCGCATTACTTAGTTCTTTATCGAACGATTGGAAGACATTAAGAACGATGCGATCCTGCTTTGGCTTCTGGCGCATGTCGGAGCATCTCGAGATGGAGGGTTGGTGTGCGCCGTCAAGACAGACTTGAAGTGACAATTTGACACGCGGGTCCAACTCCACCAAACGATGACGTCCTCCAGAGGACAACGTTGTTCTTCGGTCCATGCGGCCTCATTTTGCTTGCTGATTGCCGTCGTCAAGGTCTTTGTAATTGGGCGGCTGGAAGCAAAGCAGGTTGAGGTCGGGGCCTCGGGAAGAGTGCAAGAATCGCGAGACGGCGAAAAGAATGGCCAGCAACAGGGACTGGTGGACGCTCCTATAGAAGCTTCTGCTCAAAAGGAGCATGGACGAGATGGCGGAACATACTCCAGCACTGTGCTTTTGGCTGGTGATTTTTTACTATCCGGTGTCGAGGATGTTGAAGAGCGCGCGGCAAAAGAAACGCAAGGGCAGGCTCCTGGTAGTACAAGCGCTGTGCAGCAGAGGAAGCGGCAACACACAAGTTCGGTTGACCAGGGAGTTAAAAAAGTATTCGAAAGTGTCTTTCAAGAGGCAGCACGATGGCACCAGAGTGGCGGACCGAGGAACGACCCAAAAGGCTTGCAGCAGCACGTAGTTGTAAAAGTTGCTTCTTCTGGAACCCTCGCGGTCGAACAGGTGTATGAAAACCCAAATCTAAGACGAAAATCAGAAGCACGGGGAGAACAAGATGGTCGTACAGGTGGTGACGGCAATTCGCCGCTACCAGGCGCACTTCGCGAATCTGGTTTTTCAACAAACACCCTCGATTTTTTCAGGGACATTGTTGACGACGGCGAAAATCGTCTTGACCAGAACGAGAAGAAGTTTTCTTCCCGTTTTGTACAGCCTGTTGCCTTGACGGGCACGCTTCTGCTGCGACTCGACGGTACCGCTAGTACTGCTGAGCGCTGCATATTAGAGTCCACTAGAAAACAAGAAGTAGATCATAATCATGCTAATGCAGACGATAACCATAAGAACAAAGCTGGTGACCACGACGACACCAGCTACATAGGAAGATCCTCGACATTTAGGGAAGCTCTTGCTTGTATTGCTGCCCATCAGCACGACTCGTCGCAGACGGGCAAGATTCTCGAACATGAGCGGGAAGGCAGTTCGAAAGCAGCACATGGTGAGCGATTGCTGTTGGAACAGAACAAAAGCCACACTTTAGAAGAAGCCGGTGCTGATGCTGAGGTAGTTGGGAGAGAGCAGCGGACCGCTCTTGTGAAACAGAACGCAGCGCAGATCGGGAAAGACATTGAAAGTGCGCTGGCGAATGCGTTGCAGACGAATAGGGAGACGATTCACGTGCAGTCGATGTATCTAGAAGCTGGTGGAATGCTGTTTGTCGATTACGCTGTCTCGGCGTTACACACTAGCAATGCTGCGTTTTTTGACGCAGGTACTATGGATATGGAGAAGAACCAGGAACAACTACGGGCACACAAGAAGGTGGAAGACTTCGATCCGCCTGAAGCTAGTACACCAAGCAAGTTGAAGATGTCCTCCGTCGATGCGGATCAGATTCAGAAGCACGACCGCTGGGTGGAAAACCTTAGCCTTCGAGGAGGAGTCTTGCAATTGAATGGAGACAGAAGCGGAAACGACGTGATCGATTCATTTCTTGAACGTGGAACTACAGCCAGCAATCAGGTCGCTGGAGATGGTGGTCCAGACGAGGACTTGGCAGATGACCACATGGACATTCTGAATGAGGAACAAGAAGACGAAAAAGACAAGTCATCCAACAAGGCTAAAAAAAGCAACACTGCAGAATCAACATCGTTCCTCCTTGAGCAGGAGATTGAGGACGATGAAGAAGATGATACGGATTATCATGAGGTATACGATGAGGACGATCCTGTCTGGTTTCAGCAACAGCTTGAACGCCTGCAGATGGCATTAGACGAATCCGTCCGATGGAAACGGCAGCTATCTACTTCCTTCAGAGCAGGAGGGACGCCCATCAATCAGAATCATGAGGCTTTCGAAAACCAGCAGTTGCGAAGGAGATTTACACGAAGTACTTCTGCAAGCAGTGGGACAGCAACAGCAAATGACATCACAGGGATGAATCTGAATATTGATAGTAGCGGCCACCTCAAGACGAGTGACGTCGGAAAAGCTGGAGATGCGTGGAGAGGGCATTTTCGCAGAGATCATGAACACGGAGTGGCGGATAATAGCAGGACTTCTTCACCGCCTCGTCGTGCACTTGAGAAATATGCGTACCACGTTTATGGTGTACCGCACGAGTGGCAGGAAACCGTGCGACAGCATAATATCTATCGCTGCATGCATGGTGTGCCGCCCTTACTGTGGAACGAGGAAGTCGCTGCCGGCGCTCGCCAGCGAGCGGCGTCTTCAGCCTGCGCACAGCCACGTTGCTCCTCTGAAAGCGGTCAAAATCAGGATGGCGCACCTCTAAAAAATACTGAGGTTGACGGCTCAAAGGATAACAAGAAAGGCACGAGGATACCTCCTGAAGAGCATGACGACGTCGACTTCGATGAGCACACAAACATTGCTTTCCTCGAGAACGTGACCAGTACAAGTACCGTAGGAAGAGGAGCACGAGCAGCGTTAGGCAGTGAATCGTGGCATCTGGCGCCGCGTATTCACTGGTGGGAAAAAGGAATTTTGAAAACAAAATACCGTACTAACTGGAAGAAAATTAACGCTACAATCGCTGCAATAGTTCAGCAAGGAGTTCTTCTAACCACGCGGTCTAAGCAAGCAGAAGTCACACATGAAGATAAGACTGAGGACGAGAGGACGAGCAAGAAGAGTGAGCACAAAGAAGATACAATCGCCCAAGTTCCCAAAGATTGGACACCAAGTCTTGGCGAGAGCTCACGACGGATCGAGAACCGAGCAGAATGGGCTGACGATGATCGCATACTGGGTTTAGTTAAGGTTCCCCCTAATCCATCTCTATATGCATTCCTCAACAGTATGCACCCCAATGCAAGGGAAGTAGTAAGGTATATCCTTGCGGGATCCCTACATGGATGATCTAGGGGGAGCTCTAACTCGGGAGATATTGGAAACAATCGAAAAAGCGACTACCTGTTGGGGGGCCGTGGTTCCTCGAGCAGTACAGCTTTGGAAAGCTACGCCTCTCTGGTCTGGCTGAATCACCTCGAAATTGGGTGTGCTCATCGAATAGTTGAAGAGAGGAAGGAGGTGGCTCCCGGGTCGGCTGAAACAAGCGGAACGACTGGAACGAATGTCATATGTCATTACCGCAGCCGGACGGGAGGACCAGCACCAGCGGCGTTCGCTAGTAATACGAGCGCGAAGTGGAAGGAGACCATTAATGATGCGCGAATAAGAGCGAACATTTTTCCAGTGCAACGTCTTTGGTCAGAGTGCGCGCACACTGCAGGCATAGGCGAGGCGAATGTGCGAGGCGTGATGGAGGTCGGGCTCTCGTTCGGGAAAATATCTCAAGAACAACATGATGAAAAGGAAGGGAAGACCGATGAAGGTGAACAAGGAGCAATGATCGAGGTGGACTCAACAAACGGCGTCGTGAGTAAGATTGCTGACGCTGAGTCCTCGAGACAACTACATCAGCACGACAACCGGCAACCGACGTGCGACACTCTTCTTCGGCCTGCAGGAAATTGGGCCGAAGGAGCTGTTGTCGCTGCTGTATGTGGGTGGCAGATGCTAGGGGCTTTACTTTTCGATGGCGTTTTCGTGAATCGCACGCTAAAAGACCTTGGCGGCAGCGGCTTTAGTTTCCGAAACGAGGTGCAGCTACTCCATAGCCTGCGACCGAATTCTTGCCGTCTGCAAGAGGGTCAGGGTTTAGTTGAGGATCATGCTGTAACCTACACACGAAGTCATATTCCAGCCCGTGCTGCGCGTAATTTGGAACAAGGAGTAGGAGTGGATGACCTTGTAGTACTGAAACAACAAGTAGAAGATTGGAAGCCCACCCCCGCTTCCGCTACCTCGCCTTCAACATCTTTTAGTGCCGAAGCCAAGAACAAGACATTCTTCCTCGAATATGATTTCGAACTCCGTGGAGTATCGTGGAAGCAAGTTCCACTAGCTTTGGCGGCCCTGGAAAGCGGTAGACGTACTGAAACTGACGACTCGTGTGCGCGAATTGCTTTGAGGAAAGCAGTCCCTAGAAAAACACGCGGGAAAAGGAAACTTCATAGAAAGAATGTACATCATTTGAAGATGTCTGCCAAGGATAAGAGCATGATCAAGGCTCAACAAAACGGTGGAGCACGTCTCCATGCTAAAAATGCACGAAAAAGTCGAATGAACGAAGCGCTGACAATAACGTTTTCCTTTGGTGGGAAATCTGATGCGCGATCATCTTCGAAAACGCAGAAAGAAGCAGAACTACAAGACGGAGAGGCTGACGTGCAGAGCAGCGCTTCGGGAAAAACAATTAAGAAGCAAAATGAACAGACAACACCTGCTTCCCAATCCGAAGACAAGGACGGTAATAAAGCTGCTACAACTAAAGACGTGGATTTTCCGAAATTGCGACCGCCAGTACCCGCTCAGTATTGGTACTCTGGTGTGCGAAGCGGAAAGAGCTTCGTCTATGTTCCCGATGACGCGAGACCCGCTGATCTCTGTCGCTGCACGAGCGCGGCATTGCAACAAGAACACGGAGAGGCAATTACCAGTGCGAACACTAGCAGGTACGACCATGAGAAGTATCATCAAAATACGGCAAAAGCTTTGTCGAGCATGAGTGCCGCAGCAACATCGTGGTCGGAGCGCACAATTTTGAAGAGGCTTTTCTGCAGCAAACTCGATTTCGAAGACTGTTTGCAGAGTGGTGCACAGCCCGACGGCGGATCCTGTCGCCTCGGGGCGGACTCAGACAAGGCATTGTTTTTAGCAGAAAACCGGAAAATGCGATTTCCTTATGTAGGTGGTCAAGAGCAAGAAGAAGAAGCGTCTACTTCATTTTTCCAATCGTCCTTGAAGGAGAAGGAGAATTTAGCCACGACAGTGCATGCTGAGGTTGAGCAGTTTTGTCTACGCAGCGCTCTTTTGTGGTCCCGTTCTACAACTCGTTTGCAGCACCTCACTGGGAGTACAGGCGTCTTCAGAAGCGCTTTTAGTCAGGGTCTAGCGGCGCTCGTTCATCTAGAAGTCGAAGACAAGGTTACCAACGAGCAAAAGCAGGACAATCACCTGCTAGTGGTACGACCAGGCGCGACCTCACTGGTTGCGGCTGACGTTCTTGCTTTGCCACGTGAATGGTTCAGCGCTGGGCACGTTTTCGGCGACACGCCTAGAGGAGATGTTGAGGACAAACGGGGCACGAAGATGAAGATGATCCGTGTTTACCAGTATCAGCTGACTCTCTCGAATAAAGAGGCTCTTTCGCAACAAGCCCGTGTCGAGTCAAATGAAATACAACAAAACGTGCTAGAAGAATATCCTCACGATGTTGCTCAACCAGGGTTGTTCTCCGAGGAGGCGCTAGAATCTGCACTGGGGTCGCACATGAGCGACCTCCACCTGGCGCTTGATGGTGGAGACAGAATTTCGAAGAGCGACCTTCGGGAATCGTTGCAGAGTCGGCTAAGGGAAGAGCTATCGGTACTGAACATGAGGAACGGACTGGCAAACGACGGAGATCCAATAGAAGTCTCCTATGAAGACGTGGAAAGTAGAGACTACAAGCCGGACGCAAAGATAGGCAAGGTTGATGAAGTTGGGAGATCATCGTCCGCAGCAGCCGTTTCAGCCCTGTCTGCTGTTAGTACTAAGACGTCACCTCGTTTTTCGCAACCACGACGACAAATTCCCTCGGTTTTGTTCCTAGAAGAAGGAAACCTCAACCATCTTCAGGATTCTGGCGAAAGTTCCCAGGAAAACCCTGAGCAACATCAAGAGCAGATGATACGAGGCGAACTTTCCGTCGTGCTCGACATGAGCGACTTTTGCTCGCTTTTACACCCTAGCACGAACGACATCACGGAAACATCAATAACCACTCCTGGAGGTGAAGCTATCACTCTGTCGAACAGACCCATTGTATCTGCAGACTTATTGCAGGAAGAGCTAGCAGCATTCGTTCGTCCTGTGGTCCGGGAAGCGACGCGCGTCTCCCTCTACGAAGCAACAGGACTGAGGACAGCTCTGGTTGAAACGAACAAAAAACCGATCTTTACCGGTTGTAGTACTACAAGGACACAGGAGTCGTCTACAACAAGGGCTAGTAGTAGTACAGGCCAAGAATCCCAATCTTCGAATACGAAAGATTCTGCTTTCTCTTCATCCTCTAGAAGCAATCTAATGTTGACACTATCGGCCGAATTTGTAGCGGCGGGTGCTGGAAAAAGAAGAAGAAGAACATCAAGTACTTTTGGGCGGACGAAAGCTGTGAGCCTTCAAAAGGGAGAGGAGAAAAATTACGACTCAAAAAGCAACGCCTACGCCCTCTTACTGGGGAAGCCATTCGAGACTGCAGTGAAGCGGAGGGTTTCCGACGGGACAAGCATAGCAGTATTGTCCTCCAAAGTGGTGCAGTTGCGTACTTTTGATGGGAAACATGTGCCTGACGAGAAGGAAAAGGTGAACAGGAAGGAGGACGAGAAGGATACCACAACACCAGCGAATACCAACCCAGATTCTAGCAACAGCTTCTCCTCAGAGACTGGCGTTGAGTTTATGAAGATGGCATCTCCGACAACTACTCCGACGCACAACACGGGAGAGGCCCAGCGCAAGGCTTCACTGCTATACGAGATAAGGAAGACGACCGACGTGGACGATGTCGAGGAGGAGGCCCCTGAAGGCGAGTTAGTATTGGAAGACATGCTGAGGGGGCAAATCACTGTAGGAATCGTGTACGACAGTAGTTCTGACACGATTTCAAGCGTGACAGAGAGAACTGCTGTACAGGATGCCATTCGTGATGGGATTGCAGAGGCCACAGGCTTTTCGAATGACGTCGTGACTCTGTCGAGCGTGTTTGAAGAGGCAGCGCCTATTGCAAGTAGCAGTTTCATCGGACCAGAAAGAGAGACAGGTCCGCTCGTGCAACAGGAACACGACTATCAACACTTCACATTTTCTAGTCGCAGAGGCCCCCGAGGAGCAGAATCTTCTCAACAAAGTCGACGAAGGAAGAGGGTAAGGCGACGAGCGCTACAACCACCACAACAATCGACGGCAGTGTTGAAGACCACGCGTCGACGCTTGTCCGCGGGACACGCTGCCAAGTCGCCGACAGGTCTCTTGGGAGCAAAAAGAGTTGTAATTTCATATTTACTTTTGTTTCATCATCTTCCAGTAAAGCTCAATATCAAAATTCAACATGAGACGACACTCCTAGTCACTCTATTCTATGTTTTGAGTTGCTGTTTACAGCGTTACCTCAAGTACTGCATACTGTTAGTTACTTTTGTTTGTCAACATTCTTGTCTATTGTTCAGTTTGAGTGATATTAATGACGATAACTACAACTGCTCCACCTCCACGTTGTCGTCTTGAAGTGGACACACACTACGATTTTCAGTGTTCGAGTGAGGATTTTGATTTTCAACTTTGTTTAACCTCTATCGTAATCGTATTCAATCAGGTAGCGAAGGGCAGTACGATCCTCGTTGTAGAGTATGTGATTAGCATACCGGAAACCATGCCACCAGATCAAATCACTCAGAGGTTGGTGGCTTTGCAAGACGCCACCGCTGTAAGCGAAGCCATTGACGCAGCACTGCGCTTTCGATTGGTATCCGCGCCGGGCGTCACAGAGGTAGTACGGTTGACCTGAGAAGAAAGCTTCTACTAGAGTCAGGATTTCACTGAAGAAACACATGCATCCACCCAGCTCTACTAGAGGGTAAAGTTAGTATGGTACTTTGATTTTGTTTTTGATTTTCACTTGTTCAACTACATCAGGAACCAACGTCAGAGGCTTAAGTAGGCCTCTATTTTGAACCGTTGCAGTATAGCCTTAATCTGCTTCCACTCTCATCTCCACTCCAATCTCAACCACCCGCCTTCCGAGTCTCTCTACTCTTCTTTACGTTCCACCGCTCACTACTTGCTTTCCCTCTGACGCCTGATACACAGGTAGTATCGATTGCCGTAGGGGAAATAGTAGCTGAGACAAAGAATATCATCAATCAAAGAGAGGAAACAGAGGGGGTCTTGACCGAAGCAGAGGCGACTGCTCACATCGCCGCAGCGTTTCGCATCGACGTCAATATTCCGAATTTGGAAAATTTGTTATGGATGACCAGGGAGGTAGTAGAAGGAACTAGGTTGGTAGAAGTTCTTCGTATTGTAATACAGCGCTTCTATCCTTGTACTTGACACAAATAGACTCTTCAGAATCCTCCACCGTTCTTCCTTCATGCTCATCGACGAACGAGCTTGAATCAATTGCGAGAGGTCTGCAGGGGCCTGTGCAACAGGATATTCTTGGAGAATACTTGCGACTAGTTGCGGAGCATCCGACATTATTGTCTGGCATGAAGGACCAGATGAGAGTGACCTCAGAAATCGCAATTCCTTTAGTCCCGCCATCATCTTCTAGCACAAACCTTCTTCAAAATACTGTTGATGGACGAGATACGAATAGGAATGCCTTAGCCAAAGCAGGTACCACGATTGGAGTTTTTAGTTCAGGCGATGTTTCTTCGTCGTCATCTCTGGTATCTTCGACGCTCTCCGAGGACTCATCCGATGAATCATCCAAGAGTATGCAAGCACGTGCAAAAGCACGGCATCAAATATTGAGAAAAGAGGAACCTCCGAAAAGTCCTGCGTCCTCGTCGCTAGTATCGTCATCTCGTGAGGAGGATACAGATGAAGCTTCCGCGTCAACACTGTCGCACATGGAAGTTGCGTATCGTCTATCCTGGCCCCCGCAAGACTCGGCTTCATCTTCAAGTGGTTCATCTTCGACTACAAATAGTAGTGGGAGTGGACCACCGGATGATGCAACTGTGGCGCATGTTTTGAACACATTTACACGAGAGGAGAACTTCAACACCGCGTTGGGATCTACGCTCGTGCAGAGTGTAAACTCTTTTGCCGACGAGGTCGAGGCACTTCAGGCCTCATTTGTCGACTCCTCAGTCGGTTCTGCTTCTGACATGACATATTAAAAGCTATAAGAAGACGAAACTTTAACTTTTCTTCGGTTGTTGTAAATTGATAGATTCTTGTAAGCTGCACCATCCTTTGTTTGTTCTAAAAAACACCAACTGCTGTTGAAGATCAAGATATTAATTTCAACTGATTTCTATTTCTAAGAAAAATCCACACACTTTTTCTCTAGCCTCTGCCATTCGGTTTGTCATGCGATTACTTGTTGTAGGCGGCATCTATTGGGCGCCGCGGTCCGCGGCGCCCAATAGATGCCGGAATATTACTACACCTACTGTTTTGCACATACTACAACTTGCGCAATCCCCATGCATTTATTGCGCCTGTCATCAGCACAGATTCTGATTTCGATCATCCTAATACATCTACGACGTACATGTACGATTACAATGACACGGCTTTGGTCGGTCTTTGAGTTATAGCGATGTGCAGACTGACGGTATACCGATACAGATACGCGCGATGAACACTGCATCTGTATTGAGTCTCTCATTTTTGTTGTTTGATAAAGCCAAGAATAGGGAGCATTTTGCGAAAAGGATGCATATACTTTGTAGAAAGATTAAGATTAGAAGTAATAAATTATAAGAGTAATGCGTGTGTGTGCGTTTGTGATGTTGAATGCAACAATATTTAGGAGGACCACCAGCCATTTCTATGCACCAGTCGAGATACAGCAAGTGTTCCGTTACTAAACCATGATTAATTGATATATATTAGATGACGAGAGAACAAAAGCCTCGAGTTCGAGCCTTTGAAGATCTACAGGTATGTGTTGGAGTGGGAGCGACACCACACCTTTTCAAACGAAGGCTCGTCCATGATGACTACTTCTAGAGATCAGTATGTGAGGTCCATGCCGATATGAAAATTGACTCAACGGGCACTCTCCAGTAGTAGCGGCGAAAAAAGTGATTAATCCCCCGTGTGTATGGCCCACCTTTTCCCTCTACTATTCTTTCCGATCATTTCGATCATCTTCACCACCCTCGTCTAAATTTGTTTGCAGTCGTGTCACATGAGACGGAATTTTGAAGCCTTATTTGTTTCGATTCCACTCTTGCGACCATATATTCTTGCAAGAAACCGTTGATTGCATCGTGATCGTAACGAGGTAGACTTGATGAATAAGATGAAGCATACAATTACAAAACTTACATTGCGTCTATTTTCTGCGTGTCCTCGCCGCGACCGCCATCCGAAAATGCTGTCTCCGTTTCCTGCTTCCGCGACAGCATTCGGTATGAGTGCATTCTTCACCTTCATCATATCGATCGGCTCACTTGTTTCTGTACCAGAAGTTGTCGTGGCAACTGGCGGGTTAGCATACCCCCCGGCACAGACGACAACGTATCAAACGATTCGCACTGAGGACGCTTCTCTGATGAATGCTAAGGCGTACGGAACCTGTTGGCAGGAGATAGACTCTGTTCGCTGGAGCGTCGACAAAGCGCTGGCAAACCAGATTTGTTGCAACAATCGACACTATGCAGAGCACGCTACGTATTGGGAAGGCGTGCAGAGTTTTGTTGCATCTGCGAATGCGAAAAGAGGAACCAATCAAAAAATCGACTTCTATTATGCTGTTGCACTTTTCTCATCATGTACTTGATAATCTAGACCCTGATATAGTACCTGGCCCTGGCTGTGGCTTCTACTAGTTCCCAAGCCCAGCAAAAACAGACTTGCAGTCTAAGACTTTAAACATACAGTGCTGATGACTCCACATGATCTTGAAGATGGTGACTTTGAACATTCCTCCTGATGATCTCTCCATCGTTCTGCTGCTCCTTTTCTCTAATTTCCTGACCCTATCGACGGCTCGCTGCTGTTTCGTGCGCCGGTTGGTCGCACGATGGAGGACTTTCTCGCAGAGTCAAAGGCACACGGCTGGCCGTCTTTCCGTGATGCGGAAGTCGTTAACGCGAAGGTGCGCGTGTTAGATTAAGGCTGAACCGTCATTGGTCACTGAGAGTTGTCACTGAGATCGAGGAGGATTCCACTTGAGAGACAGGGGAAAACTAAGGGAAAATAAGTCGAGAGGTGTGGGGCGCTGTTCTTGCAGAATCGGTGACCACTGACTGCCGACCTTTAAGTAGAACAAAACAAGGGAGAGGTGGTCACCAGTACCACTGGGCTTCATCTGGGACACAATTTACCGGATTCCTCAGGGAATCGCTATTGCATCAACCTCGTATGTGTCGCAGGGGTCCCCAACGTAGGAGCATCCTCGCCTCCACCTAGTGAAGAACAGAATAATACCAATCAACAAATGATGCCATCTTCTGCGAATGTTGGAGCTTCTGCAAGCCATGATGCATCATCACTCCAAGCAGGTGGAACGTCCTCTCAGAATTTTGCAAATAGGAGGAAGACTGATAACGTGGGTACACACCACGAAGCACTATCTCTTGCTTGGTGGGCAGTCATGGCACTTGCCTCTTCTGCGACAATCTGGTAGCACCTTGTTCCGTTATGCTGGTGCGTATTGAGTTCTTCTTGATGTGTGGGTCCTAGTCGTGCTGTGTCCTTTTTGTGCAGAAGAAGAGCCCTGCAGCTGTCAACAGGAGAACTCCCAAGCATGCCAAAGGTACCATATTAAAGTACGGCACAGGCTGATCGCTGGGAGAAGCCAGATCTTCAACATCTACTCCATGATCTATCCACGTCACATTCAGATCCAGGAGCCGATAGATTGTAGTTGTTGTCGAAAAAATGGTTCATCAGAACAGATGATCGGTCCCGTTCCTCCTAATCTTCATCGTAGTTCGGCTCTCTTCTCGTGCGTCTCATTGCAAGAGGCCATGTTGGGCAATGTGGCTATACATTGCAGACTAGTTTATAGCACGCATGGTGCATGGAAATGGAGTGCATGGAGCACGTGCAGTTTGTCCACGCATGGGGTTCGTGGAGTGCATTGCAAGCGTGTCACGCACGGGCACGCGTGGAGCATGTCCCGCCGAAGTTGGGCCGGAGAGCCTAGACGCCCGGGGGCCGCCTGGTTATGTGTCAAGGGGTGACGTAGCCGATGGAATTGCAGCTGGTTAGCTGAGTGCCCTAAGCTAAGCGAACCAGTTTGCGGCGTCTGGGGGCTGTAGCAGTCAGGGCGGGTTGACAGGCTAGACGCTTCGGGGTCCAGCGCCGCCCGGTAATCAAAGCGTCGAGGGGTATAGCAAGCGGCGCTGAGGCTGATGCCTTGGCCGTCTGAAGGGCACCGGTCCGCGAGTGAGTGGGCTGGGAGTCTTAGCTGTCGGAGTTGGTTGATAAGCTAGACGCCCGGGAAGCACTGCCGTGGACGTAATGCGCCTGGGGGTGGGTCATGACGTCGCTGGCGGGGCTGCGGCTGTTTTGTTAGGCGCCTTAACGGCATAGGGTCCGCTCCGGGCGGCGAAGGAGCGGGTCGGTCGGTCGGGCTGGAGGCTGTGCATAGCAGTCGGGGCTGGGGTTGGCGGGTTAGGCGTCTAAGTTGCTTCCCCGAGGTACCGGGCTGGTAGTAGGTAAACTCCGACAAAGGGGCGCCTGAAGCAAGGGCATGGAGTAGCCGCTCCATGCGTTCCATGCACTCCAGGCCATGCGGGCCGAGAAACCTCATAAACCGCTCTGCTATAGGTCATATAATCGCAGACCAGTGAAGGTCTTCGATGTTCAGCTACGCACACGCTGCAAACGAGAGACCACGTCGCTATTGCTGCATCGTAGAGACATCATCACTAACCACACCATTTTTAACTTCTACTTCACCCAGTACGAATGCACTATTCTTGCAGAGGGTCCTAAGCAGGAACACGTAGAGAGATGAAGACGAGCACAAGAAGTTGTTGGCTGTGTGAAGAAGATCGGAGCGCCATCCCTAGTGCACTATATTGGCACTTCCAACTTGAACTTTCGGAGGCGCACGACGAGGATGCGCTACTGGCTTAGAACGATTTCCCGATAGGCTCGGTGTTCTTGTTGTTGATTTTGAGTCGACATTTTAAGTAGGCATTTATCCGCAGTTTTCTCAAGAGAGTTCCATGACACTACGAGAAAGAGCATCGCAAGTTCTCCCAGAAGTTGTAGTGATCGTATCAGGAGCCTCAGCGCCATTTCGGATGTTTTCGATGCGAACAAGAACACTTCTCACTACGGGGCCACGGTACACCACGTAAGAAAAGAAAAAGAATACCCTTCACCTACATTTTTCGTTTCCCAGGCTCCGAAAAACCCTGACCCGACGCATTCTGATTCCTTGAAATTATGTACACATGCTTTTTCGTTTGCAGCTGCAGCGCAGATCGTGACTAAGTAAATACTTGAACAAGACTGATGACAGACCGAGTACGAGTAGACTGATTACGCTTTAATAGCCTCGTTGTCGTTCATTGAAAAATAGCAATAGGTTGCTTTCGCTTCAATCGTTATAATATAAGCTTGGAGAACAAAACGTGCTTGATTGTGCTTGATGGATCAACGTTTTCTACTCCTTTTGGCATATTACTAAGAGTAAAAGTACATGTAGTTGGCTGTGGCAGACTAGAAGCTGTGATTTCCATTTTGTAAGTTGTCCAGCATCATCAAGACGAGATCACGAGTCTCTTTCGCATACTTTCTTGTAATTTCTTCTTACTTTAAAGAAAGATCATCATTAAACCTAAACGATCATGTTGGTTTCTTTCCGCGCACGGGAGTGGTACCTTTTTGGCTTCAGTGAGTGGAACCACGAAGTTTTCGGTTTTGGTGCCTCGGCCGTCCAGCTCCTCTGCGTGTTGGCGTTGTACAGTCCTGCCGTAGTGCAGTCCCTGTGGTGCGCGCCAGAGTACCTCTGGTTCGCCGCGTGGATCGTGATTGGCGTTCACGCGATTTTATCGCTCCACGAAGTCATCCGCTCGAGGCTTTCGCTCGGTTCCGACGGCCAACTGTGGGCGGAATGCAGCGGCGGCCGGCGACAAAGAGAGTTGCTGGACGCAGCCGTTTTTGTAGCGGGAACGATCTTCGTCGCAATAGGACTCGGGTTCTCTGTTTTCCAGCAAGGCAAACAAGTAGAAGGAGATGCTCTTGGGCATCACCGTGAACAACATGATCCTCATCTTCAAGGTGATAGAGTTGTGCTGGGAGATGCATCAACGTCCATTGAAGATCTTCAAGGACTAGGTATTGGCTACCCTAAAGAGCTCTACTCCTCGTCCTCGTCCGCAATTAAGAACAACATGCTTCCCTTTCCAACGTCGGCGAGTGGTGTTGCCTTCGCAGTTTTTGGCTTTTTCCTGCTTGCTGCCGGGATCTTTAGTAATGCTCTGTCGGTAGCCTGGCTTGGAACTCCCGGAAAACTCGGAATTGATGACCAGATGGCAGTACTCTTGCTTGCTCTGAAATTCTGCAGTACCTACTGCTTCTCTGTCGGGGTAGTAATCGATTTTTTCCTGGCAACTACACTGAAGCTGAACTACAAAGAGGATCATCATCATGGTGATCGTCAAGCAGCTAGTTTTTCTGGCACGGGGACAGTGCGACCAGGCTCGTCTTTTACTTCAGCTGGAAACCAAATTGCTATGATCGAACCAGCAACAGAGTCGCCTTTACTTCGTGAAGATCATCGGACTTTGATCAAAAAATCGATTTTGATATTTGATGCAGCTGGAGTAATTCAAGTGCGACCGACTACACAATTAGGGACACACTTATTGCTTTGCGGCGCTGCCTGTCAATGCATAGCACAGGCGTTCGGGTTGGCCTTTACCGGGATGAAATCACGAGAGGCCGAGATCAGGAGAAGCGTCCTGAGGCAGAGGCAAAACGGATTTCCTGAAGCCTCCGTGGTGGAGGAAGACGTTATCGAGGAACAACCCCCCAGAGTAATTGCAAGTAGGGATAGTTCAGCTCAACCGACGAGCCGCAATTCTACCGGAACGGGAGGAGCACTTCCACTTGTGACAGAAGCAGGAGGAATAGAGCGGAGGTCGAGTACGGGAAGAGAATTGCGGCCTGGAGCCGGAGAGCGGAGGTCATCGATTGAGGTTTGATCATTGAGAGGTGAACAACCTTCACCTTGTTACTATATCTTCCTTTAGTTTGTACAATTGCATGAAGAGATTGAAATCCTTTACATGAACGAGCTTGTTCTCTTTAGTTGTCTGGACATTAAACTGAACGACACGAACAACGTCTCATGATCCTCGCAGAAAATCCGCAGTGGGATACTAGAAATGCAATCTGAGTAGGAGATTTTTCTGTGGTTGTTGAGGTACTCCCTTACCTGGAAGTGGTGATCAGCGTGGAGTTAAAGGAGAGTGAGATGAAAGATCACTTAGAGACACAGAGTGAGATGGAAGATGACAAAGTCTGTATTTGCCGTGCGAAGAATCTGTGCCCGAGCGAAAAATCTGTGCAAACAGAGTTTTAGGCAAATGAGCATTAACAAGCCACAATCCGTTTTATCTGTTATCGGATGAGGATCTGTTCTTCTAGAACGGAGTAGAAATTGAGTTGCTCTGGTTTCAGGCGCAGGAGAGAGGGTCACAGCCTGAAAAAAGTAAGTAGATTGGTTGATGAGAGATGCTGACGATCTTAGTGTCGCCTTTATTGGTATTGAAATTGGGCACCTGCTTTCTTTGTAATGAGTTTTAGGTAAGGCGTGTTCTTGAGACAGAGATCGCAAAACCCAAACTCCGAAAAATATGAATGGCGTTTGCGAGGATGCTGGTGCTGAATGGTTGAAGAATTATAAATATGAGTATCACAATTTTGAACTGTGGTTTTTCATGCATTATCTTTAGCATAACAACGAAAGCACTCCTTTGCTCCTCTATATTTTGCGATGATCATGTTCATTAAAATGTATCGTTGTTTTGTCCCACTCCCTACTCTCTGAAATAAATGAAATTCGTCGATGGTACCGACACATCTACACACCTGGTTTCCCCGTGATGACTTCTCCTTTAACTGTGTCGTATATTAGGGTCTAAATTTCATCTTACCTAAAAAATAAGTAATTAAGTGGTTTTTCTGTCTTTACTCTTATCTGGGGTTCTTTTTGTCGTTTACGTGTAATAATCTGTGGGTCTTCTTCTTCCACCAAAATGGCACGGACATCGCAGCGTCTATCTTTTTCGTGGTTCGTGCTAGATCTTCGCGCTTGCGGCCTTTTCTGTTCGTTTTTGGTTTTTTTGAGCTTGTTTCTCGACAATTCAGTAGCCGCAACCAGTTCGGCAACAAACGGGACAGCATCTACTCCTGTGGTGCAGCATGCTTTTAAGCATCCTGCGGAGCTGCGTCGTGGGTTGACGCCGGAAGAAGCGTTGAAGCAGTACCTGTTCGGAACGTATTCGAGCGATGCGCTGCCGTACGTAGATGGACCGGTCCAGGTGCGGGTTGGCATCTACGTGCAAGCGCTGGAGGACATCAACCAGCTAGACGGGACGATTCGACTGGCTGTGTGGCTTCGACAGAAGTGGAATGATCCACGACTGACATGGGGACCCACGATTAATGTAACCGCGATCGCGGAGCCGGATGGGCGCGTCGTCGCGGAGGAGGATATTGCGATCCTGCAATCCTTGGGCTATTCTCTGGTTACCCGGGAACTTGCTGTTCCCAGCTTCTTTTCTGTGCCGACGGATTCGGGAAAGATGAGCCGCGCTGTGTGGGTGCCGGATCTGCTTCTGTACAACACGGCCGAAAAACCCATGAAGGATTTGACCTACTCACAGGCAAGCGTCTACAGTAGTGGAGGCGTCATCTGGAGTCGGCCGGGGATGAGCAAGGCTTTATGTGATTTCAAATTGCGGGATTTTCCGTATGACGTGCAGACCTGCGAATACAAATTCGGATCTTGGGGTTACGACGCGGGCGCGCTTAAGCTCCTCCCATACAGTACAAGTGCAGCTGACGACGACTTCAGCGGAAGCGTAGACATTGACAAGGAGGAAGTGATTGTGAACTCCGAATGGGCCATTAAGAGCGGTCGCGCATGGATCGTGCAGAAAATGTACAACTGCTGCCCACACCCCTACGAAACATTCCACATGCAACTAACTGCGACAAGACAGGGAAAGGTACAACTTAAACTAAGTACAACTTCATCGTCTAGGTCTACACAAGTTCTACTACCGCTGAAAATTGAAATAATTAGAAATTGAAATTACTTATTTATTAATTTAACTACAACTTGAAGACATCAAAATATATTTATATTTGATTTGGAACATACAGGAGCTTCACCTGTAGATGAAGGTGGATAATGATCCAAATTCATATTGTAGTTGACGTGAAGACTATACGCACTAGCGTCTTCGTTAAAAATCACAATCAGGTGTATACCGCGACTTTTGTCGTGCCAGCCGCGATGTTATGCGTTTTGATGTTGCTGTTGACACCCTGTATTCCATGGCAAAGTGGCGAGCGGGTAGGATTTTTGACGACCTTGATGCTTGCTCTCGTCGTCTTCGTGCTTATGGCAGAGGAGCACTTGCCAAAAGGGGAACAGACCACCTGGCTCTCTGAATATTTGATGGTTCTCTTCTATCTGGCGGCCGCGATTTTACTCGGAATCATCCTGCTTACTCGTTACGAGGAACACTTACACAATAAGAAAGAGGACGAAAAGGCTAAACGGCAAACAGAATTATTGGAAAAACAGACAACTCTTTTAGAGCGTCAAACCAGCGCGGCGGCTGCGTTTCCTGCAGCAAGTAAGCCAAAGACGATGGCCGGAAGGCTCTGGGGGCGAGCACTTGGCTCCCTCGGAGGAGGTGCTAATAAAACTGCACCGATAACAGCCGGGCGAAGCGCTGGAGGAGCATCGCCAGCGTCCTTGCTGCTCGCTGCAGCCAGGGCTTCAAAGGAAAAAGATGAAGCGCAAGAAGGCGCTGTAGTGGAAAGTGGAAATAGTCAAAATGGAACTCAAAATAATGGAACGACCTTGTTGCAGAGAATAAAGTCACAACAGGGGGAGGAAGAAGAATCCACTGTCGCTGTTACTGTTGCCGGAGATAAACAAGATGAAGTTCGGAACAGCGTAACAGTGCTGACTCCTTCATAGGCGAATATCATATGATCACGAGGACGGTTATGAGATAGAGGTAAACATAAGAACATGAACAAGCATTCGCCCATCGTCATACTAAGAACAAAAAGAAAAAACGCGACCATTCTAATATTTTCCTGTCTAGTAAAAAATATGGATACAACGAGATCGAGACGAAGGTTCATGTAAGTAGCTGTAGGACTAGTATTTTGCTCCTGTTCTAGTTCGGCAACAGCAAAAGCATGCAATCACTATGACTATGTAGCTATTACTATAAGGTCGAAGGTGAGACCTCTGGGGCTGACAGGACCACGACAGCGCCGGCGCTTAGTTAGTAGTAGATAAGTTCTTGCCTGCCTTTTCTTTTTTCGGTTTTTGTTTTTTCTAGTTAGATATGCTCCACCAACACTATAAGGTCGACAGTAACTCCAATTTTCCGTTCCTTCGTGCTGCTGGATAAGCTTCGTCGATCATTAACGGTCATAACTAGCTTCTTGTAGTATTTCACAGCTGTGCGGATCAATCAACACATTATCATTGTAGAGTAGATACAATACTGGAGTAGAAGATATAATGGTGCTGGAGTTGTACCAGAAGGTATAATTATAATAGTGGAGTAGAAGAAGTAGTAGATATATTCATCGTGGAGTAGAAGATATGAAGAGAGTGCGCATAAGGTTGGAGATGAGCTGGAGTGTGGTGCTTCTTTGCAGAACGTTTGCACAGATAATTTTCTGAGAAAAATGTCACAAATAGAATGCAACATGATCAACTGCAACTACAAAGACATTCGATTTCTTGACAAGAAGGCTGAGATTGACAGAGCCAGCATGAGGCGATACTGCAAGTGGCAAAATACACGGCCGTTCGGGCTGCAATGTCCTCCGTAACTCTACCTGGCTCAGAAGGTGCTTCGACACGGATCTTCAAGGACGAGAACTGTCAGAAAAGACGAGTGAGATAGAGGTTGTTGATGTTGCTAACTCTTCTTCTGAATCTGATATTTTTTTCCGACAGTAATGATCATGAGATCTGGTGCTGGCATGTTGGATCTCAGTGGACGCTGAGGCTGGCCACGCATTGGGTTGACTACAAAAAAAGAGAGACGTGTTATCTGTTCTTGTTGTCGAGATTCCTGGTTTGTCTATTTTTATGATTATTGTTGCGTGCTGCTGGTGCTTACATACAGTGTGCATGGTTCAAGAACGGTCAACGGTGAAGATGGGGAAGATTCTTTCTGAGAAACAAAACATGCAGAGCTCTGTTGCTAGTTGTAGTTCTGTTTCAAAATTACTCTGTTGAGAGAACAAGCGCCATAAATAACTATCTGTGAGTTTATCTCTGGTGGAGCGGGGTAATTGACAGCCCGCTCGATATTTTTTGAGATGAAGGTACTGCAACATATAGGATTGCTAGCTGGATATTTTTCGGCTTAGCGAGCCAATCATAATGCACCTTTCTTCTAGCGCAGGAACCATTTTGTTCAAGCTAGTTTTCCCCCCAAGTCGAATATTAAGAGTTGAAGATTCTCACTTTTTAGTTTCATTGCGCCGAAGGAAGTTCCTTGTTCTTTTTAGGCATTATTCTTACTTTTTTGTACCTGTAACTAATCTTTGGTGGTATTTGATTCTTTTCGATCCTTGTTTGAAAGCACTTTAATCGTGCTCGTGGTGCTTGCATTTTTCCTTATTGATTCTTGGAAGATTTATTTTTATATAATTTGCTTTCGTTCCGAGGAAGTAAAATGTCAAAAGCTGGAGGATCTCCTTCGCTGGTCCCGGGACCACTCCAGATGCCCCAAATGGCACCACTTCCGGGTATCCAGGGTGTCAAACTTAACGTGTTGACGAGCGTCGGTGGTCAGTCACCAGCTGCAGCACCCGCAGCCATCCCTTCTATGCAGAAGCAGCCGCAAGCTTCCGCGCCTCCGGCTCAGTACTACTTTCTTACTCAATTCACCAATAGATAAAGACAAGCCGCGTGGCTGCATTTTCAATTCCTCGCACTGCGCCATATGTATTAGGTTCAGCTTCAGGATGTTGTACAATATAAGCTAAAGAGTCATCCTACTTGTATTTCATCTCATTTTCTGGTGGGTATCCTGCTCCTTCCTCTAGTGCATCTGGACACCATCATCAATTGCAATACCACATCAGGTCGCAAGGTCCCAGACAGACTGCCATTCCGCAATCTGTAGTCAACAGTGGCAACGAGAGACTGGCGAACCAGTGGACGAGAGCTACCAACGTTTGCACCAGCATAGATTCTATGCTTGCTACTCTTGCAGGTATGCTGCACTTAGAATTTGAAGAAATATCATCATACGTCTTTTTTAGTTGTATCTTTCAACTACATCTATTATTTAAAGCTATTTCATTGGTCATATTAGAGGTTGGTCACTGAAATCGAAGAGGGCCCCCTTGAGAGAACGGGGGAAAATGAAGGGAAAGGGGAGAGCCTTGGGGGGTGTCTCTTCCGTTCAGAGTCGGTGGCCAATGTGTGCTGCGCTTTCAATCTAGCTTACGACTGCTATGTATTGCAACGTATACTATGATTTGGATCTTTTTCAGTAACAGCATCTTCAAGATTGAGAATGTTTTAGATTTTAGAAGGAGACGGAAACGCAACGACAAAATACAGCGATGAAATATTATCAACAACTCACGACGCTCACCTCAACAGAGCTATACGAGCAGAACTCCTACTGGAAGGAAAAGTACATTGACTCGAAAAAGGAGCATTTCTCCAAGTACATGAATTCAAGTGCCTCTGGTCTTCTAACGTCGTGTTTCCAGAGCTGGAAAGGATACACGTTCGAGACTTTCTCAGACCGAAAAGTGGAAGGGTATATAGTTAAAGTCCAAGACTGCAAGGACGGCGAAGCCGTTCATTTCTGCTGGTTTGAGCGAGATTATTTTTTAAGTAGACCAAAGGGGACAACGTCGGCGCGTCGGTCTTCTCTTCACTTGGGGGCTGCGCATCCTACACGCAGCGCTGTCATGTCACGACAGTGCTTCGCGTCCCTTCTCTTTCTCATTCTCTTCTCTCTCTAAAGTTTTCTATTCTCTGTTCTCTTCTCTGATTCTCTATTCTGTGGATCACTATTATTCTCTTTTCTCCCACCCTTTCCTCCCTAGGCTTGGGCACCCACCACTTCGCAGGCAATTCGCGGTGCTCTTGCCTCGGAACTGGGCCGTTGCCCAAAACCGCCGTAGCGGTTGCCATTCTCGACCTTCTCGTCTCAACGTCTCTAATTCGTATCTATGTTGTTCCCTTCGAAGTCCTCACTTAACACTACTGCTCACTCGCCCCGGCGGATGTTCTCACGCTTCAATTGACAACATCCACTTCGCGTTCGGGGCTTGTGGGCTAGTCTGAAGTGCTGGCCTGCAGGCGTAATCAGTTTCGCTCCATGTTGTTCCTTCACGATTCATCTCGGTCAAATAAGTAACTTGTTGCGCCCCTTAAGATATACGTCGACGTACCTGATGGTAAGAGTTACGGGGGGTAAATGCCTAGAAGCCCTAGTCTTAGTATTGCCAGTTGTTGTTTTAATGCAGCATAACTGAAGCTATAGGCGGTCATTTGATCATGTCTAAACACCAGGAAACGGGAAGACATTGACCAGTTGCACAAGGATTGTCAAGCACTGATGGACCGAAGAGAGGAGGCTTTGCAGAAGAAACTTGCAGCCATGGAAGCCCGACATGAGCAGGCGTTGTCGGAGATGGGAGCGGTGATCGACAAGCAGAATCATCAGATTAGCAACTTCCAATTCGATATAAACGACATCATCGAGAAAACAGACACTGCGAAGGGTATGATGAAACAAGTGCGGGGCGCGATAATGGGTACAGACTTCGTTCATTATTGATGATCATTGGATAACCAAAAACAAGCACCTTCAAAATCAAGTCCAGGTTCATGCATGATTACTCATCTACTGCTCCTTTGTTCTTCTGCTCCTACTAGGTGTTCCCGAGAGCGAGTACAAGGTATGCGATCCCGACAGCCCCGACCCACATGTGAAGCCCCACGCGAATAGTTTCGACTATACGAAGCAGACCCTGCACGACTTGCTGAACGAGGTCGATCCGAAGTATGTTCCTCCGGTGGGTTCGCTCTGCGTCGGTCCGCCACCAGCGCCCATTGGCTCCCCTCTGCTGCGAAAACTCGACTACCAGGGGCACGATATGCTGGGTATTACTGCAAGCAGAGGATAGAAGACGTAGGTAGACCCTTGATGCTCCTGTAAAAAGGCATGATGTTCAGGACGAGTTCTTGACCAAAAAGAAACCATCACAAGTCTTCTGAGAATTGTACGAATCTTCTCTACAGAACTAGTTATATTTAGTTTTGTGTTGAAATAAGCAAAAACAGGACGAGTCAATCAAGATGTTCTTCCATATCATGCATATGAGGAAGGTAACCACACAAATATTAAATCGCTTATGAATCCCTCGTATTATTCCCTTCATCCAAAACCATAAATTCGAGCAAGCATAATTCACTGGGATCTAAATGTACATGGGAATATAGCTTGGAAAATGTGACCAAGCATGGGAATACATAAAAGGCATCAAAAATATTGTGCGAAACTAGAAATTGAAGTTCATCTTCTTGTTCTTGTTTAATCTAGTTTGTGACTTCTATTAATGAATTGTGGGAGGTTCTTGTCGTAAATGTATAGTTTTATTGGGTGAAAGATTATGGATATGGAGTCAATTCTTAAACATCAAAGTCCAGAACGATCAGAAACGAACACCATCTGTCATCCGTAGAAGCAGAATGCACAGTCGTGAATACTGAATATTGTAGAAGTGAGCAGCTAACAAATTTTTTGGATGTGAAAAATGGGTATTAAGAATTATTTTTGTGGGTCAACTTCAACGTCACTTGATCAGCAGGACCACTCTGGGGTGAAAATTTCATCACCAGGGCCATAAGAAAAATTGGTTGCCGAAGCTTGCACGACTGTTCGATTTTGCTTCAAGTGTCCAACTACGTATATTAGGTGACAAAACAAGTTAAAGATAGTATATGATACGCAAGCAAAAGGTTGTGAAAGACGGACAGAATAAAGAGCTTTGGAGCTGCGCGAGTGGGAAAGACTGACTCTGACAACAATGTTGACATCGGCAGAAAGAGGGAACATTAAGCGCTTTCTAACTGAGAGCGACCTGGTTTTTTGCTTGATAAAGACACCAACTTTATCCTTACTACAATTACGTATTCATGCTAGGCTCAGGTTTCATCTACCAATATACTTCAGTATTTGTTTTCGCACGTCGACTGAGACAAAAACTCGATGAAGGGATCGCGGAGTAGGCCGCACGCGCTGCGAAGCGGCATTCCGATCGCCTGGATTTTTTTTGTCAGGTTGACCTTGCCCTGCAGCTCATGTAAGGTCGTGGAGAGGGAGGCTGCGACCAAACAATCTGATGTAGACGTACAACTAACGAGAACCGCGGTCGTAGATCAAGGACTACAACCACGTGCTGCCTCCAGCTCCGCACCAGAACATCCAAGAACCGCTGCAGCAGGAGCTACCCTGACGTCGAAAAGCACCAGGAGGAGGAACGGGAACGCCAGCACGAGGAGGAGGAAAGCGAACTATCAACATTCAGCGGTGCTTGTGCTGAACTCGACGTTGAGCGTCATAAAAGAGGACAACTTCGTGTGCGCCACTTTGGACTGGTGGCCTCCTTTTCAAGTGGATTTTGGACGGAAGCCGTGGACAAATGGCACCACGATCCCGCACTTGGTTCCGACGAAAATCACACCGTTTGTGAAAGGCCTCTCGACGAGGTCGCGCAGTCCTGACCCAATGCACACGACCACAGTATCCGAAGAGGAAGTTACAAGACCAAGATCAGAGACAGGTAGAACAAGAGAGCTTGTAGTGGCGCCATCGTCCGCTGGTTCTCCTGGTTTGCTGCACCCTTCTCGGGACTCTTTCGACACGACATGCAGGCCTGAGGGCAATCCCAACTTTTTATCTAACTACGAAGGTCTTCGAATACTAGGTGACAAGAAGGACGTGGTCGCACGCGCACAAAGAGAAACTGCAGCAGGAAGCGTGATTCGTATTGGTGGTTCTCCGGGCGACCGCGTGACTTACGAGGAGCCGCTGGAGACTTTTGAAGAGACAGAAGCGGTTTGGCGAGGCTACGCGGAGGCGCACAGCACGTTTCTTCCGAAGAGCGCTCTTGTGCATCGGACGAAGCCTGAAGACTGCCACGACTTTCGTCCAGACCCAAGCACGCCGTCGAAAATGAAGTTCTCGAGTGGCTGTCTCACGATGGCGAAGTGGACGAGTCTGCTGGAAATGTGCGAGGCCGCGAATTGCCGTATTTTGTTTTACGGCTCGGAGTCGAATAGTTTAGATCATGATCATGATCCAGCAGCATGATCTCGGGAGCATCCACCTACACTGGATTTTTTGCTAAGAGACTACGTTCAGAAACAAATTCGGTTCTCCATTGACGAGCAGTACGTAGTAGGTCAACGTCTAATTCTTCCAGCTAAACGCGCTATATGGCGTCCAGCGAGTGGACGGGGCCAATAACTCCTCGCTAGAGCGCTTGCCCTTTGCGGGACACTGGAACCCTAGGAACGCTTTCCACCTGATGTATCATACGATTCACGTTCTGAAGAAAGCTCATTTGCTTATAGGGTTTGAGCTTGGTAATGAGCTAGGTCCAATGGGCATGGGGAAGAGCGGCAAGCCCAGTATTTTTGTCGAGCACTACGCACATTATGGCAGGAGTTCCCGTGAAAAATGCATCTTCTCAATCTAATCCAAAATAGAGTCATCTGGAAGATATACGGGAGATAAAATTCGGCACCTGCGGCCCCCAGATGAAGTTCATCCTACTTGATATGTACTATGGTCTTGTGGATTTTTCCTACCTGGGATGAAGGAAATACAAGAACATTTCCTATATTATATAAGTACGTTTCGCATTTGTTTTTTCTAAGTTGAGGACTACCGCGTGTTGCGGCAGATGATCAATTGGTTTGTCTGCCCGCCAGCGTGGCGCATGTTTGGAGTTGCGAGTAATTTCGATGTGCCTTGGCTACGGTCACTGGAACAACTCCTCAAGGATCCGCTCTTCGTGTTCACTCATCATATGTACTCCCTGGGATCGGCCAATAGCAGTAGAAATGAGCTGGTCGAGGGACGAGTACTATTGATGTTTTTAAGTACTGAATTACAAGAAGTGCTATTGATGTAGCATCTCTTCTAATTAACTATTCATTAATTTATCTATAATAAACATCTCGTATCTCTGCTCAAACTCGGCCTTCTTTCCTCGAGTGTCCAGAGAGATATACGTTCTATGAGCGAAGCACGCACGAACCACGCTCGACCAACCGTGGGTCACGCATTTGTAAATCAGGGACATCGACGGACAACTACTTGAATTTCATCTACGAAAAAGGGTCTGCGTATAATGTTCTTGATGTGTCTTGTTGGACCACAGGGCGACCGCTTTTCCTGGGGTTCTCCACGAAAAGCCGTCTGCGTATGGTGTCGCGTCTTGTTGGAATGCGCGACCCGTTTTCGTGGGGTTCTCCACGAAAAGCGGTCTGTGTATGGTGTCGTGTCCTGTTGGAAAGGGCGACCGCTTTCCGTGGGGTTCTCCACGAAAAAGCAACCCCACGAAAAAGCGTATAGTGTCGCGGTTTGTTGGAGTTGGGCAGGGCAAAGTAATGCTAGCTGTGCGGGTACTTGAGCATGAACTTGTTGTACTTGTAGGTCGTCCATATGATCAATTGAAGATGAGTACTTGAGTTCTGGTGGTACTTGAACTTGTTAGAGATTGCTGTTGGTACAAGATCGAAACCCAAATTAATACAGATACTAAACGCTACCTACCTGGAGAGCAGTGTGCGGCCAGTTGCGACTGCGACACGCGGAATGCTGCAGACTTTCCCAGGAACGCAAGTATGGATGGGGGAAGCAGGGGGTGCATATGGTAGCGGCGCACCAGGCGTAACCAACGACTTCCTCAGTGGCTTCTGGTTCCTTGACCAGCTTGGTACTTACGACTCATAAGTAGATTCGGAAACAAATTGTTCATCGGTGCATGGTGCGTATGTTTTAGTAGAAAAAGTAGAAAACTCGTCCCCTAGGGAAGACGCTTCATTCAGAAACTAAGCTACTTAATATCGGGCCCTTCTTCGAAAGTGAAGTCTGGCATTAAAAGTCCCGTCGACGTATCGGAAGACTGATCTGGGCACCATACCATTACCATCCACGTGTCTTGATGAGAAATAGCACGAAATACAAATAGAAATACCGCATTTCTTCAGCTACCTTTGCTGGATATGGACAAAATACGCATTATTGTCGGCAGACTCTTGTTGGAGCCTTTTACGAGATGGTGGACAAAGCCACACTATTACCGAACCCAGACTGGTATGTTGCCTCGCTCTTCAATTTTTTGATTCGAAAGCGTGCCCGCTTTGTCACCGTCGCGGTCGATGATGTTGATGTGCGCAATGGTCGTAAGAACGAGAATGCTGGTCTGACGCAACAAGCGGCGCCGTCTGCAGGAGGAGTCCTTCGACGCGTTGCCGTGCACGAAAGTGAAAAGGACGGACACGGACTAGCCGGAGCCGGTGACGGAAGCAAACTGAGAATTCACGCGACAGTTGAAATGTTGACAGGACCACAGATACATGATGTTGATGATCGTGAGACTTCTCAGCCTTCCCGCGAGAGTTCTATAGAAGAGGAGGGAGAAAACCAACAGGAACAGTTGCTGACGTCAGTGACTTTGACGGTGATGAACCTTTCGGAAACTGACGATGCGGATGTCACTATCGGTATTCCCGAAGTAGATGAACTACGAGAAGAAACAAATTTTTTTACAGCGCGGGAGTCGTGGATATTCGAGAGCGTTGCTGCGTCGCCGCAAGAAGATCAAGCTGCGGCCAAAACGCTCTTGAATGGGCGGCCGCTTTTGTGGAAGCCGACATACGAAAGCGCTGCTGTTTGGATAGACGAATTCGTCGCGACGAAAGAGGTAGCGCCAGATGACAAAGAACTGCGCATGGAGATACCGAAGCGCAGCTACGGCTTTGTGCGCTGGGTCGCGAAGAAACGGGGGACTGCCACTAAGAGGACACGACCTCCGCAGGTGCCGACTGCTTCGTTGCATGATGCTGATTCGATCTTTGCGTGAAGTAGCATCAGCGGAATACGTTTCTATTTATTTTCTGTTCGCCGAGGCCGAGCATAAGCAGCAAATTCAAATTGACATTATGACGGACCACAATATATCGAAAGATATTTATGTTTTTCTTGATTTTGATGTGCATGTGGGACTCGCGCCCCGTCTCACGGTACATCAAATACACACAAAATCGAGGTGTGGGCATTGCGTTGCACAGGAAGAAAACGTCGCGCCAACGACGGTGCACAGGGTAATATGCAAGTTTTTTACCACAAAGAACGACATTTTCAAACAAGTATTTTCGAAAGTACACAATGAACAACGTAAGATTATAATATAAGATTCAATCAACATCAAGAAAAAGACTGTGTGTTGTAACTAGTGTAAGTGTAGTAAAGGTATGACGAAGATGTTGAACTGAACGAGGATAATGGTTGGAATCATGGAAGGTCTCCGTAAATAATGTAACACAAGCGCCATGAAGATAGTAGGTCTTTATGGTTAATAGCTTCTACAGCCACTTTGTTCCAAATTGAAATCTACAGTTGGATCAACTTCCAATGCATATGCATGTGAATCATGATGCCCTTTCTTGGATCTCAACATTGATAAAAAATCATTATCGACTTTCCCTTTTCTTGTCTGGTGGCGAAGTACCAGTATTGAAGATTGTTTACCTCTACTATGTGGTGGCTGGTGAGGCTGAGGACTTCAGCTTGTCTCTGAAAGAGGTGATAGAAGTTCATGCATCCATTCTATTTTACGAGAGCATTGCTTTCAAGAAAAAAGATGCGGCGGGGTAAGAGTTCCCTCGAACTTTTTAAGAGTTCTTCTAGTGGAAGGGCGATCACGATCTACGCGTCCAGCAGATGCTTTCCGTATTATCTGTGCTGCCTGCTCCTGTTCGTTCGTTATTTCGTTGCTGGTGAAGATGAGCATACCGCGATAAGGAACGCTGGTGTCCGCTCGCGACATGCTGCTCCGGTTGTCGACGGCAGATCTGAGAACGGAAATCGATCAGTATGGAAGACGAGGAGCACAAAAACAAGTACCGTAAGGTCTGCTGTTGAAGCAGAAATTCCGGGGGCATCGGCAGAACGCAGTAGAGATCGTACAACCTCAGGTTCATCGAGTATATCTTCAACTCAAGAATAACAAGGTGATCCTCTTGTGCCTAAAGCTAATGTTCATGGAGGAAGAACAAGAACAAATGCGCCGTTGTTTACCGTTGGCGTTTCAGCCGCGGTTAGGGGCGGACATGTGATTTTGGATGCCCAAGGACGGGAGGCCATTTTTCGCGGCGTCAATGTGGGCGTGGAAGAATGGGCTAATGATGGTAGACCTTGGCATCCTGACTTATACGCGGATGGAAAGTGCCCTAGTGCGCAGGACTCCAAGAACCAGCCTCCAGCTTTATGGCTCAAAAGAATCCTTCTCCACGTGGCTCCCGTTAAAGTACTGCGCTGGTAGTGCCTGGTGGAGTCTCAGGCTGTACTGAGGCAAGTACTGCGGGGCGAGTATTTTAACGGGATGCTTTCGTGGAATGGGTTAAGGGTAGCTCTAACAGTTTGCGCAGTCAATTTCCAGAAAGTTCCGAAATGGGAACAGAATACGATCTACACCTCACGTAACGACTTGGCGCAAGTACGCTCTCTACTAGGTTTCAATCTCATTCGGATGGCGATTTCGTGGAGCCTACTCGAGCCAAAAGCGGGCGTCATTTCGGAGGACTACTTTTAGGCTCTCTGTTCATTTTTCTGAGAAAGATTCAAATTAATGTACTTATATACCAATAAATATATGTTCCAGGGTTCAGGGTAGGAGCGCCCCCCCGAGCGCGCGGGGGGCGTGGATCCCCGGACCCCTTTTGGAGGCGTCTGCCGGGAGTGGAAGACTTCCAAACAAGGAGTCCAAGGGGCTGCCTCCGCTCCCTTCCAGCTGCCTGCGTGTACCCTACCGACTTCATATATTATAATATATGCTGGCCCCTCGCCGCAGCAGCACGCAGGGCGCCGGGTGTGGAAGGCCTCCGAAGTCGGCAAAAGGCTGGGCCCCCTGTGTGGCTTGTACCCTCCGGGCCCTTGGTTAACGGCCTGCTGGCTCTTGCCGCGCATTTGATGAGGGCAACCCAGCACAAGGGGCCAGGCCTCGAGACCGTGGCCGCCTTCGGCGGCCTTCTACCCCGGAGACCACCGGCCTGCGAGGATCGGATGATAAATCAGGACTATGATCGAGGACACGCACAAGTACTAACTCAGGGGTATATTCCGCGTCATCTCGGTCACCTGCCGGTGACTGTCGCTGGAGCCGCGGAACTTTTCCACCTCGAAGTGCAGCCCGACGAAAGCCGCGTCGCCTACGTGGCTCCGCTAACTGACAGTGCACAACGGGACCAGACCTATGCCGTCGCGGTCGGTGGAACCGCAGAGGGAACGCAGAACTTCAATACCGATTTGCGCAGATGTCTGGCAGAACAGAGCAAGATTTACGGCTACGATGTTGGATCGTCTGTGGAGGAGGAGGAAGAGCGTGGTCATGTTGACGTCGTCAAGATTATGGGGAAGTTGCCAGCTCATCTTCCACAGGAAAAGATCATCAACAAACGCGGAACCATCAACACCTTCAACGAAGCAGAGAAAGAGATAAACCACGCGAGGATGCGTTCTGTTTCTCCGAACTACAACGGGCTGAACGAGGAGACGATGGGAAGTATGGCTCATGCATCGTGGCCCGTTTTCCCGCCACCGCGAGACATCGACAACAACCAAGGAGAACATAATCTGGAAGGCGCACTCAAAAAAGTTGGAGAGGAGCTCGGGTATTGGAACATCAATGAGGATGATGCTCCTGTAATTTCCAGCGTGGAGGACAGTACTAGTCCAGCAGGAGCAAGTAGAACATCAGTAGAAGATGCGAATGTTGGACAGCTCTTAGAAGATCATGGCAGCACTAGACCGAAAAACAGGGGACAGAAGTTGTCAGATGATGACGCAGACCCTGCCCAGCTATAGATGTAGGTGTAAGCCGCAGGGTGGATCATCTAGTAATACTACCTCCGCAGCAAAGTTCATGTTTTTACTGGTCTAACAAAACACATATACCTTAAGAATTAGAATACCGATCGCAGTCGCAAACGATTGTAGCTATTTTGGAGGAAGGAGCTGTAGCTCCCTCTGGGTGTCTTTTTGAGAACGTTGAAGCTCGTTTCTCTCTGCTCTGGATTCATTTTCTGAAGGGATCTGATATTAGAGGACTCTGCGCCTGCGTACTACGATATGCGACAGGTCGTGAAAATACTTAGATCTAAAAAGCAACTTACATATTTAAGCTTTTCCTTCGTCTTTGACATAATTCATGGACTTTTTTTCAAATTCAATTCTTCCTCTTCTTGTCTCGCTCATGATGTTGACACAACAAGTTGTAACTGCCCTTTCATCTATCTTTGATTTTGCCTTGAGTCAATTTACCATCTTCTTCACACGCATGAAAATGTCGTATTGTTTATGGCGTCTGGTCTTAGTCTTTCCAATTCCATTATGAAAATATCAGGCTTTCGGAGCCAGCCCATTAGCCTAATTACCATAAGAGAGAATCAGAAAACAAGAACGAAAGTACTGCAAAATCATGGAATTTTTTTTCTGCTAAATATTTTACTTTTTCCATAATTTTGTAATAGACCAGACTAAGCCAGCCTAAGCCTGAGTCTACCTTAGACCCTCGCAGTATGTCTCGCGTGATGCCACCGGAGTAACATCCGCCAAACCTGCGCGAGGAATGCAGCTCGTGCCGCGTCTGTCTTGTGTTGTGCTTGTTCTGACTTGGTCGCTCTTCGTTCTTGTGTTTCCAGGTAGTTAATAGCTAAGTAGGCGCTGGCTGCGCATATCATAGCGACCGCGTATTTTTCCTCATATGCTCGTTGCGCGTTGATTGATCGATCGGCGAAAAAGAATTGTTCTCCTAATTAAGCTTATCTTTTTCAGGCATGGTGATGCTCCTGCAGGTGGCAATTGTTGATGTCGTCACAACTGCTGTCGAGCAGGAAGTAAGATTAGTTGATGTTGGTGTTGGAGGAGAAACAATGATGACACGAATTGCAATATCTTCTTGGACGATGATTTAGTGTAAAAGACAAGACTATATATATTGACTATCATCCCATAGTTTTCTCAATTGCTCACATACATCAAATGCGGTCCTCTGGTGTCGACGGACCTCGAAAAGAGCCGAGCGCGACCGAAGGCCGAGCGCAATGTTCTTATGTTTCATCTGCAAGATGCTGTTGAAAAAAAATCTGCTGCTCAACCTCAAGAAGTTGAAGCTGTCACCTTTTTCTTATTTAGAATCATGTTAGATTTTTCCAAAACATTAACAACTCGGACTCGTACTGCAGCGAAGAACCTGCATGTTATCTTCGTCATTTTGGAGGCTATCCTCGTCTGACCTTGGTCTTTTTGACAGATACAGAAGGTGTAGAAAAGAGAATAGCGATGTCGGATAGACACAGGCGACGTAGTAGGAAACTTTTGATGCGCGAGGGGGCTAATGCTAATACACAAAAGATTGGTAAGGAAACTACTAAAGTTTTACTAGAAGAAGATGACCGTGAGCGTGACGACTACGCGAGGAGCGACGGTGAAACTATTCGTGTCAAGAAGACGGTTGACAAGGATCAACATCGACCGAGCACATACGAGGGTCACCACCCAGGGAGAAGTAATGAAGACAGCGAAGATGAACAAGCCTTTGTATCCGTCATCGGCTCAGATGAACTATCCGTCCCGGCGCAGGCCGACGTCTTGTTGGTTACCGGGATTCCGTCCGAGGAAGTGCATGTGCCGCACCTTCGATTTTTTTTCCGACGACTGGTTGAGGCATTGCAATGCCTCTGCTTCCACTACCTGCGACGGCCACAGCGAGATGTCGCAATCGAGAGGCTTGTCCAAGAGAAAGAAGCCTTGGAGTTGGATAAAAACGGAGAAAACAACCATGCTGGTTCCTCCTCCTCTTCGGACGAAGATGGCGATGCACCGTGGTTGCGGGTACGAGCGACCGGCAGAGTCCGGCAAGAAGCGCGACGAGAGCATGACGCAGAAGTACTAGACAAGGTCAAAGCCACGTCTTCCTCCATCACCACATTAAGAACAGAGAAATGTATGCAAAGACAGCAAACGAAACGCAATACACCTTCCGACTCCGACAAGAAAAAATTACATTCCAGGTCGAAGAAACCCACGACTTGCTGTATCGTTTTAGTGAAAAACGCCGACACATGGGAAAAGCAATATGACGGCGTTCTATGGCGAGACATTCTCGAGGATCTCAGCCTCGCGTGTGCGGGCAAAACCTGTCGGATTACCACTCTGCAGAAAAGTGCATCGTCATCGGTGCTTTCGAATCTGCGAACTTGTTTTGCGGAGTTACGGCCGCCCGCAGTTGGGCTTCCCGAGGGAAATGTTGGCACGCCGACAGCTTCCGTGATGCGTCAAATCCATCTCTGTAACATTCCGGCACACGCGGTGCAACGCATTCTCGGATCGACAGCTGGCATTGAGCTGACAAAAACATCGTCGAGTTCAAGAAGAAGGACTAAAATGGAAGATCATGAAGGTGAGGCATCAAGCATAGTGACCACAGCGCCGGCTGCAGCATCGTCGAAAATAAGGTCGCATCAACTATTCTTGCAAGAATCTTCTGTCGTGAATGCGGGTCCTCCTCCTTTTGGTTCGTCATCTTCAAGCAGCACTTCGCTACTTGAACCAAGACAAGGCTACAAGTACAACCAGACGTTTTTAAGCCAATCTACCTCTACTCTGCAGCCAGCACACGCTTCATCTTCATCCACCCAGCGTGAGCAGGACCAGTTATCGACAAGCAGCCATCAAGATACAAATTCTACTTTATTTCGAAAACGCCGGCGGCCTCAGCTAGTCACGACTTTGTCGAAGGCGCAGGCGGGCGATGCGAAGGTTGAAAAGCAAGAACATAGTAGAATCACGTCAGATGTACCGAATATAGGGTTCTTAGATGTAGTTCAGCGGCCAGCACAAGAATCAATCACGACAGGCTTTATTGCGCAGCCTCACGCCGAGATTGACGAGGAGTACGACGTCTATAACCCGGAAGCGGATCCTGACCCTGAGAGTCTCCCCGGCACTGACGCGACCATCCCGCACTACGAGCGCGGAGACCGTCTTCGCACGCCCTATGTGCTCTTTGAGAACGCGCACAACGAAAAGCTGTGGGATAAGGGCGACGCATCGGGCCTCGTTATGTGGACCGATGCGCAGTACTGGGACGCAAACGAGGGTGGATTTGACGAACGCACCACTGACCTGTTGGACGCGGAGGTCACTGGAGTTGGCTTCGATGACGGAGAATCTTCAAGCGCTGATGAAGAAGAAGAGGGCGGTGCCCACGTCGATCGACGTGGGTTTTGTAGTGATGAGCAGGACGGTGATGAGATATACTATCCACGACCCTCCGAAAGGAGCCATAAGAGGACCACGGATCTGAAAAAGTCGACGCAGCCCGGGAGCAAGAAGAAGCGACGGAAGGACTCCCATCAAGTAGTTCGCAGTGCTGCTGATTTAGATTTTTATAATGATGCTGTTGCTTCTAGAACTAGTACCAATACGCTGCTGCCTGGAAGTCATGTTTTGCATGATGTTATTGAGCAGCCTGGTGTGATAATCGGACGCGCTGGCATCGGGTTTGGAGCATCTATTCCACGTGCGGCCCTGGCAACTCATCTTGCATATGGTGGTAGCTCCTCTTCCTCCTCGTCGCGTAATTTTGCAAGTAGAACTACCGAGAAATACATCAAGAGCGCCGAACATGTTGGGTCGAAGAACGCGAATAAGTCCAGTGGTACGAGGACGAACAACGGGATAGCGAATCTGACTTCCCTTGTTTGTGATGAAGCACAGCAAGTACAACAATCACCTTCGGGTTCGGTGGAGCACCGCTTGCCGATCACAATACCAAATCCAGATGCGAAACGCGTGCAAACTTTTGTGGATCGTGGGCTCAGGTACCCCATTACTGGGCAGGACAAAGACGACATTATTTCCGAATCGGAGAACAATGAAGATTATGGAGCTGTGTCACGCGCAGATGAGACATTTACAGGGACGCACTTTGACAACTCAGGTGCCAAGCCTGGCACCACGCGGGGATCCTTCAACCTGAATCTGTGACTACTTTCTTGGCACAACACTTGGGTTCTCGATGTTGTCTCATATAAATTAGTTTTGCTGGTCACGGTATTTGATGATGTCATTGTCAACAGCAAGTACAACCTGTCCTCTACTTGAAGCATGCGGAAAGAATCCACATGGCGGTGTAAGGAAGCTGTACTAGGTGTTTTAATATTGCCTACTGAAGACTTTGATCTTGAAGACGTCCGTCTCGACGGCAACCAATGACTTGCGGCCTTGTTCCCCACTCCTACATTCGCCTTGGTCTTGTTGATGCTTTTTCTCTAGTCTAATTAATAGTTTTGACGCTGTTGTTCTGGATGGAAGATACACAAGACAAGCATCAGCGATGAAATGATAGAGATGGAGGAACAGGAAAGCACGTGCAGAAGGGTGAGGAAGGCTAAGTACTTACTGTCTTCGACGGTTGTCGGTCGACACGGGCTGTCTAACAGTGGGAGATGGTTGTGCAAGGGGTGCTTAATTAACCATCCCTGACCCCCCTGTGTCTCTGTCTCTATTTCTTCGTTTTCTTTAAATCGGTGAGTGACCCCTGGAATTGTAAATTTTGTTTCTTTATTTTTCTTCTCTTGCTCTAGTACTCTGCGGATCTGCCGACTCTCATGGCCTTGTGTTTGTGTAATGACTTAGGTGTCCATGTATCGTTTTCAAGCACTCAGTTTTTCGCCTGATATGCATACTTACTGTCTTCGACTAAGCCGTTGTGTGTTGAGAACCTCGTTGTAAAAACAAAATGTTTCCTCATTGCCGTCTCACCGCCTCGAGCAGTTTGGTGCAGTCGCGGTCACTCTTTCTCGCGTTTGCCCTGGTTTCTTGTGCATTTCTCGGTCCAACGTTGTCAACGAGCGCGCCAAAGAAGGAGACGGCGAAAGAACGCGAGACATCGACGCAGAAAAAGAGCAGTCAATCTGCTCCCGACGAGGATGAAGACGACGAGGACGGTGATGCGGCCTCGGTGACCGGCGACATTCATCCCGATAGCCGTTTAGCGAAGGGTAAAAGACAGCGTTCTACTCGAGACTGGCGAGGCAGAAAGATCGTGAAAGGCAGCTACGTGACGCTTCCGGAGATCGGCCCCCATCAGCATCCGCGTGACCCTTTCGGTCTTCGCCAACTCTTTGGCTTACCGCTAGACTTCGACCTCGGCAGAGGCGGAGGAAATACTTCTAACAAGGTAAGCAAAACCAAAATGGAAGTTGCGACGTCAACTAGATGGACACCTTTCGATATAGCGCTTAGCCGACGCATGAAACTGGTAGCATCACACAGTTCCGACCATGATGAGGTGGTGGAGCAAAAGAAAGAGGATGAAGATCTTCTGGATGAGCGGTATGATATTAGTACTGATACCAGAACAGATGCAAGAACAAGAAGATTCTCGAAGCTGGCCGCGATTATTGACGAGGAGGACGAGGGCGCCTTCTCTTCCTTCGTGTTAGATCTCTACCGGGAGGCCTGCCTTGAGCGCGTGTGGAAGGGCCACCTAGACGCCAACGAGGACGGGCGGATTGCGTTGCACGAAGTTAGAGCTGAATTCGCAAGAATAAATGAAAACAATAACGCGGCATCAACAGCTGCTTCAAGTCCTTCACCAACGACTTCTAGAGTCAAATCTAAATCATCTGCTTCTGCTCAAAAATCTTCTTCGTACTCGTCGACATCTTCAACCTCGTCCACATCTTCTGCATTATGGTATTTCTGCGTTCGTCGCGTCCATGATGCATTTTCGAAACTAAATTTGGAAGAACGTGCTGTCCTAGATCCAGAAAAAGAGTTTTCTATCCTGGCAAAAAGTCTTCGGGACGAGCTAGACTATTTAGACGCTCGACGTCGAACCTTCGACTTCCTACTTACCCTATCGGATCTGGAAGCTCATTTCGCGCCTCTCGAGATTTCTTCAGATCATTCACATGGAGAGCTATAAAAAAATATAGTCTACATTTCCCTACAGCTCCCGCTCGCGCTCAATAATTCAAGATCACGAGGACATGTTGATGCTGTAGAGGAAGTTCGTCTTGCTCGTCTTGTCGAAGATACGACGTAGTTACTTCTCATGTACTTAATTGATGCAGCATGTTGAAAGAAGACGCCCTTCTTGTTGATGTTGAAAGCAACGCAGAATAAAGACCTGGTGCTTCTGTTCTTCTTCTTCGTGCGTGCCGTGATCATCAGGAACACGAGGCATTGAGATTCGTGCCCAAACCGAGAGCCGAGAGAATTGGTTAATTGCGCTTCTACAACTTTCTCTTGACAGCAGAGGTTTTACTTGAAATTGTCATAAAAATATCGCACAAAACCATAACGACGATGATGATGTTAGAGAGTTTTGGTGCTGTTCCTCCGTCGGTGATCTCACTTTAAATTATTCAAATTGATGTTCTCTTATAACAACGTCTAGTCCATTCATCATCATTCTATAACAACGTTCTGACTCTGGTGAGCCTGGTGAGCAACATGAACACGCACATTCGGTCAACATGTCATATTGTCATCGATCTCTTGTATTTGTCGTGTACTACAGGAGTTGGAGCTTCCCCTCTACCTCGCGGCACATTCCCCTCCTTCTTGACAGTACATCACTTACTACTTGGACCTGTATCTTCACACCTCATTATTCTGGAAATTACCCACGTCGCTATCTTCCAGCTCTCTCCGTCATATGTCACTCAAGTAGCTTGTATTACTAGGTTATTGCAGCTGTATTTGCCCTCGCCGTTCTTCTAGTCCGTTGTATGTCGTTGTGTCGCCGGCTTCTCAGATGATAGAGTCTTATTGAGTCTCAAACTCAATGCAACTAGGACGACCTTGCTGCAGATGATAGCTATAACTATGTTGTTGTTAACTGTCCTCGAACGATGCTCATATGAAACGGTAGCTACGATTACTATCATAAAAACGTCGATTCCTAGTATTGAAAGATACAAAAGTGTAATAAATTTGATTGTACTATGGTTAACGACAAGTATGAGGAACTGGCCGGGCATGGCGGGTCGGTGATTCGAGTTTGTCTTTGTTCGACGGTCGTTGATATTTGCTTTATAACAGGAACAAGTAGAAAAAAAACTGCGACCTACTAGCAAAGCCATGATTTTTGTTGAAGAGTTTACCACCATTGTAATTTTGAGCTCTTTAACGTATCTATAAGTAGCTATGTTTATTTATTAATATATATCATATTTTTACTGTGTGATGTCATGATTGCGATCAACTCTTCCAAGGAAGTCTTCATGTGCAGACTGGCTCGTGGTGAGATTCGTTTGTTGTAAACGTCAACGTCATTTGATGTAAGTAAGTGACTTCTTTTTCCACCGGATGCAGCAAAATTTGTTTATTCTTGTCCTATGCTGATTGTTAAACCTACATGGTAGCTTCTTCTTTGACTTTTCGTCGTTGTCACCGAAGAAGTGCAGCGCGCACGTCATCATGGGTGCCTGTCAGTGTGGTGTCCCGAGGCGACTGCAGGGTCGAAAGCGGTCCTCTGATGTGCAGGAATTTCATGGCGCTCGAAGTCCTTCACCCACCGAACTAGGGAATAGGGACAGAGGCAGACCGCAGGCTGAGGGGGAACAGGCTCCACCAACTAAGAACCAAGATGTGGAGGACCCACACGGTGACAACGCTATAGGTGCTAATGCAGCAGTCAAGACAAATTCGTCGACATCACATCTTCAAGTATCCTCAGCCGGTGAGTCTAGGCAGCAGATACTAGATACCGACAGGGACAGCCCTAAAGGTGACATTCTCTTCGATGCAGATACGGAACTTTTTAATTGTTGGAGTCGGGGAAATAATTCTGTAGAAGATGGAGACGGACCTGAGATGGAGGACGGAGGTGGAGTCGGTCGATTTTCCGGGGTGGATCAAGGGGAACCTCCTGAGCAAGAAGAAAAACAAGAGCCACTGGCCGGGGTAGATGGATCTCTTCGGGCGGCATCTCCTGTTTTCAGCGCAAAGTCACGACGTACAGACGGCAAATTACTTCAGAAAATTTTCGCTGAGTTACAAAGGCAAAACGAGGGGGTTGAGGACGAGACAGATTATTTAGATCTGTTGATTACCCTCGTGACCGATACAGTCGATATATTACGCCCCATTGTGGTAGTAACTGACAAGGAACGGCGCCGGAAGCAAGCACGAAGTGGCGGGAAAAACGATGAAGAAGATGGAATGCAGGTCGTTTCCAATATTGGAGATGTTGGCAAAGAGAAAGATAAAAAACTTGCTGTAGCTGAAGGTGAATCAGGACAACCACGGGCACGGAGAGGTGAAGAAAGAACTGAAAATCAGAATGACAAGCAATCTAGCGTTTTGTCGGCCAAAGAGATTACGATAAGGAGACAGCGGGTTCGAGACGAATGCGCGCGCCTCTATCGCGTAGGCTGTGCACTGATTCGGATGCAGTTCGAAGTGATCGCGTATTTGACGCGTACTCTGCGCGTGAGTGAGGCCAAGCACAAGCTGATCGAGATGGAGAATTTCCTAGCCAACGAGAGCAGCGAGATCGGCTTAGAGCCCCTTCCATTGCCGCTCAAGAACACAGCGAGTGTGGCTGTCATCGAGGCGGTTCAAGAAGGAGTGCAGAATTTTTACAAAAATGCACGAAACAATAGACCTTCACGTCAACCTGGCAGGCCTCGTGAAGCATCTTCTACCGAAAACGAAAATGTCGAGTTTTCTCTGGTCGTTTGCGATCTCGACGATGCCGCGAATGAGCCGAGCTTCGGAGGTTCTCTGTCTTCTACCCGTGGTGCAGCGGCAGCTAGCGAACAAAATGTTTTCAATCCAGACGATTTTCTCATTCCTGCACCTGCCGCGAACGCATTGGGTCAGCATGCAATATCAGAGAGATCGCAGGCAACGCCTCCGCCTATCCCTACCGGAAAGAGTGCGACCAGTCTGCGGAGCAACACTAACGCCTCCTCTCGTGGCGAGTCCGATCAGGACTCCATGGTGCCAGGACAGCAGGGCATGCTGACACGCAGACGCCGACAAATTTCGCGCAGCCAGAACATCGCGAAAAGTCATGTTATCGTGGAAGACGTCCTGTCATCACCAGGAGCGATGACACCATTGCATTCAGGAGGGACACCTTCACGAGAAGTAACAACAGGCGGGTTCAGCGACGTACCGTCGACAGAAGTGAGCGAGCTACAGGGAGGAGGACCGCTGTTGCAGGAAGTGATGCGCGGTGCGAACGTGGAGCTACTGAATCAAATACAACTCGAAGAAGAAGTAGAAGACGGAGAGCCGGATTTCCTAGTTGGCGGAGGCTTCCTCGGAGGGCGACGCCGCGGTGGGGCAAGAATAAATGCGAATCGACCGGTCAGCACGCCTCCTTCAGGAGGTAGCGGAAACGGTACCCAGGAACAAGAAGCTCCAGGTGCTGTTCCTTATTGGACGTCCTCCGCATCTGCCGTTCCCACCCGAGCTCAGAAATACGCTATTCTCGGCGCTGTGTTGTCAAACTCAGCTTTGGCGCGCGAATACGTGGAGGACCGCCGAACGCAAATCGTGTCCCAACTTTCGAAGTACTTTCGGCATCTCCAGGGCACGTCTGCGGTGCGGCAGATGTGCGATTCGATGGCCTACACGCTGAGTTGCGTGGAGTCCGCACTTACGCAGCTCTACGCGGAGAAGCGCGCAACGGACTTTGTTCCCTTCTCGTATTCGATGCTGGATCCGGTGTACCGCGTTCCGATGACGTTTGACGTCCGCATCAACTACGCCAGGGACAAAGTGACCGCCTACTTCGACGTGAGTCCTGTGCCGCTTCCCATTTCCCAAGTGGCTTCCATCGTGCATGAAATCGACCTGATGCAACCGCTCTGGCCCTTCATGGAAAGCGCTACGACGGTGAAGGAGTGGACCTTGTCGGACCGCCTGTACAAGACTCGCTTTTCGCTGCCTCTGCCCGCCATGTTGAAAAATTGCTCCGAACAATACCACCACCGTTGTATGGGCGATTTTCTGCACCTCGACGCGATGAACTCGGTGCTGGAGATTAAACGCATGCACTACAAACTGTCCACGATGAAGAATGGTACTGCTACTGCTTGGAGTACTCCGACTACTAGGTGTTGGAGATGAACTACGGGGGAAGTCATTTCTTATTCATTGATGATTATCACTACAATCAATCTCTTCGTTCAGGACTGGCGACTATTTTTCTCACAGTATGATATAAGGGTGTTCCTCAGCCAAAATCTCGATATCCACCAAGTATACTTACAAGCTAAAAAGTTTCTTTAAAAACAATTTCACCAGGTGAGAAAATTCCGGACGAGCAACATTTTGAGCCTGGCCTAGTACTTTTCGAGTACTCTCCGCGGCCCCACCCACAGGTTGCAAAAGAAGTTTACGAGAACAACGCGAGTTTCCAGTGGCGCGGAGACACGGAAATTCCAGGTTTGTCGGAGACAGAGCGACGCAGGATAGTCCGAAATTACATTGACAGGCTGCTGATGATAGGCACGCCGATGAAAGTCGTGAACCCGAAGTATGACCCTGCTGACGGAACTCAGGGACCTCTTCTGCTGGACGCCATGCACGCTCGTGGGATGGTCGAGATTGACTGGACCAGCTGGCTGCGAAGGTTAACTCCCAACACGCTCGTGCGCTACATTGCTCGAACCGCATGCACCACTTTCGTGAATCGGATCATGAAGTTGCACCGCAACTTTGTGAAATCCGAGAACCAGCAACGCATTCTGGCCGACCCTGAGCGATCATACCTTTTCGAAAAGCTGGAGGAGAGGTGCGAAGAGTACTGCCGGAAAGAGTACAAGAGACTCATTCACTGGGCTCACGAACAAGAAAGGAAACGTGCGCGCTCGCGATCCCGGTCTCATTGAGGCTGACAAGGACCCTTTATAATATTGTCATATACATAGTCATAGTAGTCCTACTTCCTTCTCGACCTAGTCGTAGTCCTAGACGATCCTCAACATTTGTATTTCTTTTCAAAAGCTACGACGTGCTTGGCTTGTCGTAGCTCGCCTATGCAATGTCCCCGTACCTTGCCCAATCCTGGTTTAACGGACACATGGCATCCACTCGGCGCTACTTTCGTCTTGTTCTGCATTTGTTGTACTGAGTTTCGGCTCCCGCGACTGGACGACCATGAGAGAGTTTCAAAGTGTTCGTGGTTGAGAGAAGATCATGAGAAACTTGATGATGATGATCCAACTTCTGAGTATTAGAACGAGAAGATTGACATTGACCTTGATGACGTAATTCATCTTACACGAATTACATCTACATCAGGTGAAAAAAGATCTATAAATCATATTCGTCAATAATGTGTAGTGGGGGGGCTAAGATAGTGCCAGGGCGAAGCACATGAATGAAGATGCACATTTCAAATGTAGTGTAGAAATTTCTAACACGAGGGAGATCAGCATGAGTATCGTGGAGAGAAAGAGAGTACTGAAACTTTTATCAATTATGACTTGTGTGTAATATCATCATCTTCAACATGTTTGATGTAAGAATATCCGATTATGTTCAGCCTCGACGCCTGGACGCACCGGTCCATAATATGCGAGGACAATTTCGTTGGTACATCTTGTCCAGCATGCTCGGTCTTCATATCGGTTGTGAGTTCATATCAACACCGCCATCGGTACTATGACTATCAGCAGGCGCTTCGATTCGTTCCGTGTTCTTACAGCCTCGTACAAACTCTTCGCTTACGCCCGCCCCATCCGTTTGAATCCCGCGCAACCTGTATCAACAGTGGTAGGTACCACTACACCCTCGCCAATACTAAAAATTATTACGGAAGTCATCATCTATAAAAAGTAAAACTGTATTTCTATCCCCACCATCTGTTTGTTAAGGACGCTCAAAGCACATAAAGAATATCAAGGGCTTCTTAATAGTAATCCGTCCGTTGATTTTTTATGATTCTTGATATTAAGGACCACTTCGAGTTGGACTAGCATATCTTCAGGAAGAACAGGATGTCGTTGGATATGGTGGGGAAGGTGACCCGGGCCAAGTCCCGGGGCGCCCGAGACATGGCCTCGGTGATTATGCATTTGCACGACGAGGAGATGAAGTTGAAACATGAAAAAGTCGCGCGGACAGTGATCCCATCGAAAAAACAAGTCTTGGAGAAGGAGGTCGATGACTTCTTGGAAAGGAAGCTGCAGAGTGAAATCGAGAGAAAGTACATCCCAGGCAGTCCATTGGCGAAGCAAGTAATATTAGGGCTTCCTCTAATTCATTGTAATTGCTATCCTCGTCCATCGATCTGTGGCTGCTCATCTATGATCGGGATCATCCCTGACCCTGAGCCGCACGGAGTTGTACCCAAATAATACCAGGGAGACTCATCTACTACATCTGCGGGGTCTTCTTGAGGGAAGATCTCCACAGTGATGGACTAAGGAGCTTCGCTCTAATGATAGCGTCAACAAGGAGTAAAGCACAGATTAAGCCGCAGGGCCAGCCAGATCAAGTGTTTGTGGGGCAGACTCACAACTTCACCTACGTCCTCGATAGTCATGGGCATGTCCTTATCGACGATGATTTACGCTTGGTGCAACCTGAAGATATCACCTTCACGCAAGAAGGCAAAATCATGGTGATCGAGTCTTTATTTTTTTATCACTTGTTTGCCTAGTACGTTCATGTTGAGTTGTTACAGGAGAAACCACAGCCACACAAGTAGCCAGCACTACAAAAACTGAAAAGCCCAGTTGTAAGGGCCTTTGGTATCAATTGAGCACCTTTAGCTTCACCACCTATAGTAGTTTAGGCACAATGATCATCATGTTGCTAGAGAGACTCAGCTTGTTGAGCAGTAGATACGTTGCTTTAGACCTCCTCCCTATCAGTATTTTTCATGTTGATCATGGAAGAGCATGAGCACTTTGATTTGTTTTCAGGTTGATCGCAGCGCCGGAAATAAGGCCAAGGCTGCGGCCGAGGAGCAGAGTAAAAAAGAGGGGTCAGATCGGCAAACTCAAACATCAAGAAGGCTCTCGTCTAAAAGTGAGCCCAATTTTAGGCCTCTCGTGCGGGATGCGATCGAAGAAATCAGTAGAGACTATCACCAGACAGTGGAAGCTTCCGTCGCAAAATACGGCTTCGTTCCTTCCTGTTACAGCGAGAAGAATTTCCAGACTCGACCCATCAATCTCGTACTTCTACTACTACAACCTTTGACTTCATCAGGTGGGAAAAGTTCAGTAGTCACTCTGCTAAAAAGATTCAAATCCCTCCGCTTTTCTCGTTTGTATCTTTTGGTGTTAGCTATGAGTTGTTACTCAAATACGTGTAAGTCCTAAGCGTGACTGCCACCTTAAATATATTTTAGTTTGATGTAACTTCTTAATCTTATGTTTGCAAAGAATTAGAATAGTGAAGATGGCGGCTCGATACCACTAGTTCGTGGTACTACAACTACTAGACACTGACACTCGCTGATGCAGATGACTTCTTCGCGCATCAGCTAATGATACACTGAATCTTTCACAACTGTAATCTGAGTCTTCTGTCTGAAAATAAAACCCCTGCAATCTATTAACTTTCATCTTTCTCTTTGATCTTTCACAACAGGCCAAGACTTTAGACAAGGAGGAGACCCGGAAAAAAGTGAATTTAAGGCTGCCACTTCTAATCTGTCATCTCTAAATCGGGATCCCCCAACCTGAAGATCCGTGTTGTTACTATGTATAGGACTGGTAGTTGTTCTCTCATCTATCTATCGATACTACAAGGAGGATATAATTTTTTCATCTTGATGAGGGATCCCCACGGATGACACGAACGTACGAATGACACGAGCTCTAATGAGGAAGCAAAAAATATACGACCATACAGAGAGCTTGTTGTTTGAAGCCACGCAAGAAGAGAGCGATCGCCGATTGGAACTGGCTTGTTGGCACGCAATGAACGAGAAACATCGTGCCTCAATAGTTAAGATGAGTAGTATGTATCTATCTACTTATCTATCTAGCTCTAATAAATTCCATTGACAACTTGCTTGATAATTATCCATTTTTTTGATTTTCTTGATGGCTGTTCGTGTGCGCGGCACCATGATTCGGGGAATATCGAGTCTGAAAAGCACGACCAGCGTGCAGCATATGCGTGAGCACATGAGCATCAACATTCCTTATCAGATTTCGAGGTAGAGGTGGAGTCAGGAGGTGGGGATGAACATCATTCAGTTGAAGGTGCTGTTGAATCCCCTCCCCTACCACGTCAGGGTCAGACTCACGACCTCGAGAATGGGTCTACCACTACTGCTAGTGCTATTAACGACCGAATTATATGCTCTAAGATAGGAAGTCCCATCAAGTTGCAGCCTCGACACAGCCCGGAATTTTGGCAGGTAAGAATCAATCTTAATCAATCTGAATCTTTGTTTTAGTCTTTCTAATATATGTTCTTGAACTAGCCTCCACAAGCTTCGCCCGGCTTCGCGCTTAGCTTTAACAGTCCGCCGCCCACGGGCTACAGCTAGAGACAGCCCGCGGGTCAGCTATCGAAAGTTCACCTTGAAGAATTGACTGCGTAGAGCGTGCCGGCGCTAACCGACTTAGACACATTGACCCCTGGGCAGATGAGTCGGCTGCCTTCGGTTTTTTTATTGGACTGCCGGGGGGTCACGCAAATCCTTAAGAATTTGCAAGACCCCCACGGCAGTCCAACAAAAAACCCGAAGAGGACCATCGTACACGCGTAAGGACCGGCAGGCCCCCGCGCATATATATAGCCGGGCGGCCGCGGTGGCAGGCAAGAGGGGTGACCCTGGTGGGTCAAGAAAGAAAGCGCATGGGCGTGCCGGTTTGGGTCTCTCTACGTACAGCTGGCAGGATATCTTGCCTCGTCGGACGCCTTTGGAATTGGATGGTGGGTTCTTTCGTCCAAACGAAGCGCGTCCGTGGCCCAGGGTATGTCTTTCCTTCGTCGGACTGACGTCTTCCGTCGGGTCGACGTCTTTCGTCAGGCCGATTTCTTTCGTCAGGTTGACGCCTTTGCCTCGTCGGGCTGGCGTCTTTGGTCAGGCGGGCGCCTTTCGTCAGACTGATGCCTTTCGTCAGACTGATGCCTTTCGTCAGCCTGATCATGCCTTTCGTCAGACTGATTCGTCAGACTGATGCGTTCTGCGTCGGGCGTCTTGTGTAGGATCGACGCCTATCGTCAGCCGTCTTTCGTGAGATGTTTGCCCGACTCATCTTCGACAGTCAGACGCCAGCCCGACGCCAGGCGTCTCGCTTTCGTCAGATGTCTTGCGTCGGATGTCTTTCGTCAGATGTATTTCGTCAGTGTCGATGCGTTTCGTCGGATGTTTTTCGTCAGATGTGTATCGTCATGCGTCTCTCCTCCGACGTGGCTCGCCAGTTTTGTTATCTTCGACGCCTCTCGTCAGGCGTCTTTCGTCGGCCCTCGGGTGTCTTGCGTCAGAGAGACGTCGTCCGCCCGACGTCGGTCTTCCGTGTGGAGTCTTTGCTTCGCCAGCAGGCGCCTTTCGTGAGGCGACTCGCTCTCGTGTGAAATGTCTTTCGTCGGATGTCCGTCGCCGGGCGTCTTTCGTGAGGCGTCTCTTGTGAAAGGGCTTGCGTTTGGTGTCTTTCGTCTGGTGTCAGTCTTTCGCCAGACGTTTTTCGTGTCTTCGGTCAGTGTCAGACGCCTTTCGTGAGTCTTCTTTCGTCAGACCTCTATCCCTAACTGGCGCCCCTACCCCGGTCGGAAATTTTTTGCGGCTTCTTTTCTGGAAGTATGCCCGGGGGCTTTCTCGTAAGTTCACGCAAAAAAGCGGTCGGAGACTATCGGGACTGGGCGGGAAGGGGCTGGAGACTATCGGGGGCTAGGACCTCCAGGACTATGAATCACACTAATTGGCGCCGACTATCAAGTACACTAATTAGCACCTTGCTTTTGCAGCATAGGCCCAAACCCTCATACATATTTGAATTGGACGAGCAAGGCGTGCTGTAAGTACAAGAACTCCTAGTACAACAAGAAGACATCTACTTAATTTCAAGAACACCTCCACCTACTTTTGAAGAGAACCAAGACGAGAAAGAGATCGTATACATTCATAGATTGTACTTCTCTAAAGGATTTGCACTATGTTGAAGATATTATCTATTTTCATCCATTTATCGTTTCCCACCCATCTCCACGTACAGGATCTCGTGGATGAGAAAATCGGTTTGTTGCGTAGCGCTAGATTTGCCTATTTTGTTTCGCGAAATCCCGACCTTGAGGCGGTAAAGGCCATCGCGCCAGACTGGGTAGAACGAGGTGAGATCAGCGACTGGGACCAATATCATTAAGGGTTGTGAATTGAGATTGTCGGAGTTGAGTTTTTACTTTTATTTTCCCTATGCATCTCATAATTGAGTTTGAATTACGAAGAGTACCATCATCATACATCGATCATACCTTTACGACGTACTTCTTTGTGCTGCGTTGAGGGATAGAGATTTCTTCTCACAGGGGTAGGAATGACAATGTCTTCGATGCTGGCAACATGAAGATGTAGCATATCTTTCTACTTCTATCAGGGGCATATTAGCATAAGCATTAGGTCAAGGAGAGTAGGCGTCTAATTTGTTTTCTGGCTGTCTCGCAACGCAGATGGGAGCACGAAAGGATATAACCAGCTGGTCTACGAGCAGGGTGCGAATTAGGGCTTTGAACACAACTAGAGAGTGGATGAATAGAGAACTGAGGATGAAGTAACTAGTAGATTTTCTAGTTCTTGTAGTCCTGAAGATAGTCCTCAATAAAAAGTCGCTAATATTGATAGGGAACATCAACTTCTAAAATAAAAGAACTTGTTCTACTTCACCATAAGGGATGAACATCAGTTTTTATTGACTGATGAATATTGAGCTCTGGGCTGCAGGTGGTGCTTATGGCCCAGAGCCCTGACCACATCCCTCCACTTCGTCGGTTAATAGATTTATAAGTGCTCTAAGTAACATAAGATCTTTACCTGAATCTAGTCCAAACCCATCCTCAAACCAACTTCCACTCGATCCCAATCAAAAAACTTAGTGCAGCAGTTAGTTTACTTAACGACCTACAATCTTCTAGCACCTTCATCATTATTGACTGATGAACATTAATACTAGTTTTCGTTCGCCTTCGCATCTAAGAAGCCAATAGAGGAGTGCACCTGAAAGATCATCGTCATCTGCTTAGTGCTCAAATTGCCCAGATGAAAAAGGACGCCTTGGTTAGTCGAGCAAGCGCTCTCATTGATTCAGATCGGCGTATTGCAAACCAATCGCTTGAAGCAGCAAAATATCAGAAATTGTTGCAGCGAGGGGGACTATTGAGCTCAGCGTCGCCGATGAGACATCAAGAGTTCGAATCGATTAAGGCGTCATAACTACAAGGTGTAGAGCTAGAGTATGACTATGAAGTGGGCAAAATAAATTTTCATCACATTGTCAACATTCATCTTCAAGAACAAGGATAAGCCACTAGTAAAAAATACATAGAATCACCATTTTCACGTTCACGATCACGTATTTGTTGTTTGATCTTCATGTTCACGCAGGATTGAAGTAAATCAAAGAAAGTCTGTTCTTTTCAATGTTTGGGAAGAATGCTTTTCTACCAGCACAACCTTTACTTGTAAGCAGCACCTAGATGCTCTTATTATTTGAGAGGCTCGTTCTGGTCATCGGTATGTTGTAATTAACAACACCAATTGACGGTAGCGCTAACGTCGTCAGATCAGCAACATTGTCATCATTATATCACAATATCATCAGCTCCACTACGCCCAAGTTTTCAACAGATACATGTGAGGCACTGTTACACTTCTAAGAAATTGCTGGGTAAATTTGATAATTACGGACAGGGGCAGATGTCTGTTTCTTTCGACGAGGAGGGCCAAGTGCGAAGTGGTATCGTTTCCTCAGATCCTCCGCGAAAGGCCTCGAAACCACCAAAAAAAGCCTCATCGCGGAAGATCGAGTTTGGGTTTGCGCCTCTTATCCGCCGCAAAGAGGGGTCTGCTATTGTGGACGAACCCCCAGAAGGTCTGCTCACGGGATCGCATTCGAGCCAGGTAGATGAACAACTTGATGTAAATTGAATACTATTTTTACTATGCATGCAAATATATTAGATGAACATGTTCAACTGCAACAACTACATGAAGCCTAGCTAGTACTGCTACGATACAGGTGCGTACTATCTAGACTCTCTTCTTCTTGCTGTACGGTCCTGCACTAGTGTGGTTCCCGCTGACCCTGCTTGTCTTCTTTGTCTTTCTCAATGAAAACAGTAAAGACAAACAGGAATTGGAATACATAGGGACAAACAGAAATTGGAATAGCAATATTTTTATTTATTCTGTTTGTCTTGTAGTTTTTAGTGTAATTTTTTGCCTAGTACGTCCAAAATGAAACTAAGTAGATTGAAAAGAACAGCTTCACAAACGCGTAGGGATTATGCCACATTTTGTTCATTGATAGATTGTGTTCTGATTCTATGTTTTATCAGAAGTAGGTCATTTGAAGCATTGATACCAATTCTTGTTGTCGCTATTTGCAATTTGACTAGTGTTTTGACAGGATTTTCATAATGTTCGACATAATGGACAGTAGCCGCTGCGTGTTCTGCAGCAACTGACTTTACTTCACAACCACGAGGCCAATAGTACTACTACTATTTCGGACAGGTCGTGCACTAGTATGATCCAAATCCATGACGATAATGTTCTTGGTATTGCGATTCTACTTACATTAATATATAACTATATCCTTAGCCCTGCGACCATTGTCGTGTGGTCGCGTCCTTTCGCTTGAGCATACAGGTTCTCCCTGTGGACGGCGAGTCAAATCCTCTTCTATCTTATCCTATCCTATCTGATCCTAAACCTAATATCACCAGGAACGAATAACCTATGTAGACGGCCAGGCTGTTGAGGAAAGGTCCTCGACGTACCGCTTCGCTGATGACGATGCGCACCATGTGGTCGAAGATCTGCTTCCGGACCGCCTCCGGAAGACCGCAATATCCACTGGACACACGTCGACGAAATCCGTTGGTGCTGAGCGACCGCCGTCGAAGAAGGCCGTTGATGCTGAGCGACTGCCGTCGACGAAGTCCGCTGGTGCTGAGCGACCGCCGTTGACGAAGTGGGCTGGTGCTGAGCGACCGCCGGCGACGAAGTCCGCTAGTGCTGAACGACCGCCGTCGACGAAGTCCGCTAGTGCTGAACGACAGATCTTGACAAAGTCCATTGGCTACGGCAACTTACCTCCGTTGCTAGTTTGTGAATAGCCTAAAGTGCTGCTCGTTCTCATTTTTCTGTTTTCTTTTCTAAGACTTCAGTACGAGTACCAGTTGTAGACGTCTCATCTCATCATCTCTCTTCTAACTCGTTGTTGTTAATGAAGTTGTGGGGCGACGGAACGGATCCGTTAACGGCGGTGCAGAGCGCGGCGACACAATCGAGCCAGGTTCAGCATCACGAGGCGCTGTACAAGGACCTACGGATGATGTCGACAGCGGCGCCATCCCGCAAGATGGCGTTGATGAAGAGGTTACGACAAAATTAGACATATATTCACGAGTTCCAAGATCAAAACTTTGTTTCAGGCCTACACCAAGTACTAGTAGTAGATTCCTGTACAAGTAGAACCATTTCGTAACTCCATGTCTGAATGTAGTTTCTGTTTCAAACTGATAAATAATAAAATCATGCATGGTTTACTATTATTTGGCAAATAATATGCACCGCAGCGGAGAAAAGATGGCCTAGAGGACTGTTGCATGATTTTAATCGCATTCGCATGTAGATCTACGACGTTAGGACTAGCTCTAGCAGATCCAAACATTCTTGTTGAGGAATGCATGCTGCATTGATAGAGTAAGAGTAAAAAAGAAGTGCATCTTCAGAACTAGTAGCATATCTTCGATGCACCATATTCGTCTAATTTCATGCCGGGCATCGAGGCTCGTGGAGGTGATCAGTATGAGGACGCAGGTGCTAGCGGAGATGAGGACTACACTCCGCGATCCGACAGAAACGCGAATGACCCCACAACCGAGCAGCGACCCGGGTTCGGAAGCGCCGTGTATCGAATGATGGCCCCACGACCAGGGCTAGAGGAGGACTTTCCGAGAGAACGCGCCTCGTCGCAGAGACCACCAAGCTATAAACTTCCGTCCGGCGTGTCTGGTCCTGGTCCTGTGTCTTACGTTGATATGTACCCCGATATCACCGGAAAAGACAATCCGGCAGCTCTTATGCTATTCATCTGGTGATCGTGATGATTGATCTTGATGGTGCATGATAATTTCGCAAGAGAGACGAGGTCACCAACATTAATGTTAATCATATGTAAAAATCTATGCTAGAAATAGATAACGATTGACATTTCCAAGCAATTTCAAGTTCACGATTGCAGCAAAGGTTGTGATTGAAGATTTGGTAGAGATGCAACAACTACCGGAGGGAAGGGGAGCAGGAGCTGCAAAAAATACAAGATGGATAAAAACTCCTCTAAGATGGTGGGGTCTACTGTCGGCGCATCAATGATACAGCGTGTTATCTCACCAAACATTCCTCAAGTCTTGGCGGATCCGCACTACCTTTGCGGAAAGCAACGAGGATTAAGGCTGCAACGTTTTCTCCTGTAGTTGTTAAGTGGATCATGATAGATCCGTTGGTTGCTGGCCAAATTATATTAACAGAGTAATCATGGTCAAAAGAGTCTAGAGTAAGGCTACCACAAATCCATCTTTACAGGCATCCTGAGACCGTTTTGAAGGAGGAAAAGGTTCCAGGATGCGGGCGAAGATGGATTTCTTTTAGTTTAACTAGAGAGGTTTTTCGAGGGATTGTTGGGGGGAGAAGGGGGGCCCTAGTGGGGGTTGGGGGGGTAGGGGGGGCCTACCCCTGCCCGACCCCTGTCCAACCCCTGCGCAACCCTCTTCGCAAGACCGCAAGCGTGAGGCCACTTCGCCCCCAACCCTATCGCAAGTCCCAAGCGCTACCTCCCCCGATGGAGTCCCCCCCGCCGCGAGGCAAGACGCGTGGGCTTGGAATGCAATAGCTTGCAAGTGCGCGGCTTACTTGACTCGGATGAATACCGACCGGCTTCACAACCTGAGGAGGACACTCACCAAACACGCGCGACAACCCTGAAAGAAGAGCAAACTCCAAAAAGGCTCCACTCCGGTTTTTGGGGCTCACACTCCGCGGACTCGGTCCGTCGACTATCTTCGACATTTTCAGCGGCATCGAATAACGAAAAAAGTCGAGAGCTATAATCTTGCTGATGCCGTTACTTCAAAAATTGAGATGAGTGACGTTACGAATGTGCTGACCCCTGATAGAGGCCGTGCGTGGTTTTCCGTCCTCAGCGTTCTACGATGCGGGCTGTGCCGCGTGCGGCGGACGGACTGCGGGCTATGCCGCTGCCGCGACTAACAAGACCAAGAGGGGGGAGGGGGGCCGTAGGGTCGAGAAAGGGACCCCCTGGGCTTTACGGGATTTCTAGTCGTGTAGGCTACCTTACCACTTTGAAAATGTAAACGGAGGAGGCCCCAGCCTGTGTTAACTTCGCCTAATTTAGCACGACAGCACAACTATGACCGCAGTGAGCACATCCACAGGAACCACAGGAACCACAGGGACCACAGGAACCACAGGAACCACAGGAACCACAGGAACCACAGGAGCCACAGGAACCACAGGAACCACAGGAACCACAGGAACCACAGGAACCACAGGAACCACAGGCACCACAGGCACCACAGGCGCCACAGGCACCACAGGAACCACCGGCACCACCGGCACCACCGGCACCACAGGGACCACAGGAACCACAGGAACCACAGGAGCCACAGGAACCACAGGAACCACAGGAGGCTCCAGCAGGAGGCTCCAGCAGGAGCACCACAGGAACCACAGGAACCACAGGGACCACAGGGACCACAGGCACCACAGGCACCACAGGAACCACCGGCGCCACCGGCACCACAGGGACCACAGGAACCACAGGAACCACAGGAACCACGGGAACCACAGGAACCACAGGAACCACAGGAACCACAGGAACCAGCAGGAACCACAGGAGGCTCCAGCAGGAGCAGGACCCGCCTGGCGATCGCTTGGCCCGCACTAGAAATCCCGTAAAGCCCAGGGGGTCCCATTCTCGAGCTTAAGGAGGGGGGCCTACCCTTGTCCCACCCCTGTGCTTGTCCAAATGGTCAAAAGAGTCTCGCTTTTTTGGGGGATTGTTGGGGGGAGAAGGAATGGCCTAGGGGGGATGGGGGTGGCAGGGGGGGCGACCCCTGTCCAACCCCTGCGCAACCCCCTTTCCAACTTCCGCGCCAGATCAGACGCGGGGACGCTTGTTGAGAGCCTGAAAGAAAACTGCAGAAAAACCAGCACCACCGTAGGGGGATTAGCGTCGCGCAGCTCCTCTGTGGGAGTGTTCTTGCGGAGGTTGCGAGCGAGGTACCTTAAGGGGAAGGGGGGCCAACCTGCTGGCAACGCCTTCACACCTCCCCAACTGCTTGATGATTTTCGTGGCACAAAGCCGAAAAAGCGCCGAGTCTAAATGTAAGTCCGAGAGCCAGCCGCGCGGGTTGGGGGCCATAGCTGTAGGCGCGCGGCTAGCTCCTCGCGGATCTGGACACCCCTCGAGGAGAGTGCGGCCGGAGAAGTCCGCGGGTTGGCAATCTCGCCAAGATAGACACGCGGCGCCTAACTTCCGCCCGGGCAACCGTTCAGGCCCCCGGCGCCCGGTCGCAACCGACAACGCGAGGAGGAAGCCGCAAAAAGTGCCACTTTTAGAGGCTGGCCCCGTGGTATCTCTCTGAGAAGAAAACCGCGGGGGCAAAAGTCTGGCAGTTGGTGGGCATCGTCTTGCCAAGCTCCACAAGCTTGCTCTTGATATTATAAGCCGCGTGCGGTGGGTCCTCTTGCTCTTATTTTGAAGGCGCTGGCTGCATCCATATGAGAATGAGAAACAGCCCAAGGCGCTGGGCTTTAGGGTTCGCGCTATGGTGCCCGTTTCTTCGGGGGGCCACGCTGCTCCCCATCTTTCCCTCCGCGGCGGTGGTGTCTTTGCTTTGTCTTTGTGGGGCCATGCATGCTGTAGCTTTGGGGCTTGCCCATACGGTTCCCCAGAGGTCTGGCCGTGTGGTGTTTGGGGAGGGGTGTGGTCATGCGGTGCCTGGGGGGTCTGGTTATGTCTTTTTCGGGGGCTTGCTCGTGCTGCTCTGGGGGGCTTGGCTTTGGTCAAGCTGCGCCCTAGGGGTCGCGTCGCGTGGGGGGGCGAAGCCGTGGCGAGTTTGGGGGGCTGTGGTGCGTTTAGAGGTCGGGGCGTCTGTCGATGTTTGGGGTTCGTGGTGTGTTGGGGGGGTCGCTCAGCGTTTGGGGCGCCATTATGCGCCTTAGTTATTGGCCACGGCGTCGCTGGGGGGTTCTGGCATACGTCGGGGGTTCGGCGTAGGTGTAGAGGTCGCGGCGTCGATCTGTGTTTGGGGGGGGCCGGGGGGTGTGGTGTGTCTGGGGTGGTCGTTCGTGGTGTGTTTGCGGGGGTCGCTCGGCGTTTAAGGACTCTGGTTGCGCCTTTTTGGTCGTGGCATGTGCCCGCCGGGGGGTCGCGTCGTGGTGTGTCTGGAGGGTCATGGCGTGTCGTAGAGTGTCTGGGGCCGCCTCATGCTTGGGGGGTCGCGCTGTGTCCTCTCGGGGGGCTATAATTCTGTGCCTTGGGGGCTACATAATGCCCAGAGGTTCGGGCAGTAGTAATTAAATTTGCGCGCGGGGTCATGGTGTGCCCCCATGCGCGTGCTCGTATTCATTGCGTTTCGGGGGCCGTAGTGGGTTGCTTGGAGGGTTATGGCGTGTCTTCTTGGTAGTCGTGGTGTGTTAGTAAGTTTGGAGGGCCGTGGTGTATTTGGTGCCTCGTGTGTTGCTTGGGGGACGCGCTGCGTTTGAGTGGCCACGTTGTAGCTTTGGTCTGTGCTGTGCTTAGGGAGTCGCGCTGTAGTGTTTGGGTTTGGGAGGTCGGGCTGTGTTTGGGAAGGTCGGTCGTGCTGCGTTTGGCGAGGTCGTGGGGCACTTTGGGGGCTGAGGTGGGGTCGATGGATGGGCCGCCCCCGCTCGTTGAGCCAAAAAAGAAACCTGAGAGCAGCTAGCCTGAGGTGAGAACGCGGGCAGCTCCGACCGGAGAGGTCTGAGCGGCCAAAGCTGGCCAGCCAAACTGCCTGGGCAAGCTGGGCGGGACCAGCGAAGACAAGCAGGGCGCGCGGGCTTGGGCTCACCGACGTCGAGCGCACCTTACGGCATTGGCAACACCTCCGCCCCCGCGCGCGCATGGAAGTCCTCTGGGCTTGTCTCATTATGGATTTGCGAAGACATCGTAGATGTCTGGCTAAGCCAGTTTGAGTGAGTCGGTTTGTTGGAAGGAACGTGCTTCGGTGTTCACTATTCATTCGGGGGCCGCGCATCCTACACGCGGCATCACTATCACTAGTGGCGATTCTCATTCTCATTCTCATTCTCATTCTTATTCTCATTCAATGTGTACACATTCTCACTCGCTTTCTTTTCCCACCCTTCCCGCCTTGTGCGCAGCTTCGTCTTCACAGCTCGAGGCCGACCTACGTTTGGGGCCCCGAGTCTTCACTCGGACTTCCCTTCGCTTTCTCTTCGCAAACTTCGCATTCTCCTTTTCGCGTTCCTTCAGTCCCCTACTCCGCCTAGCTCGTCTGCCCCATTGCCGATCCTGTGTGGTGATCATCATCATTCACACTCGCATACTTTGTTTGTGATCCATCATGGCAATGTCGCAGGCGGGCTAGTACGGAGTACTGGTGACCGCTGGCAAAGTAATAATCACGCAAATTGTTGCTCCTTCATGTTGCGGCTCGGTCAAATTGGCGTGGCTGGCGTGCCTAATTGATTCCGCGCGCAAGGGTTTCGGGCTCCGTCCGTGGGCTGCTTCGGGCTTTGTTCCTCTCCATCATCTCGACGGCAGCCGCCAAGGCCAAGGGGCGGGCGCTCCGTGCCTCAGTCGCTTGGATTTGCTCTCTCTTATGTTTCTACTCTGTGCCTGTGGCTGTGCTGTTATCGGGGTTATCGGGGAGGGGTCGCCCAAGGGGCGGCCCCGGTTTCTTGTACATGTTACAACTAGAACAATGCAAATGTTGTAGAAGCAATTTTTTACCAGGAACGTCAGAGTATCTCTACCTGCCTAGAACGCTGTTGTTGATGCGCTAGTGCTGGTCGTGCCTGGTGAGAGACCGACTCCTGGATGTCCAAGAGGGCGTTTGAACTGCCTCCCTTGAACTTAATGTTCTAAGTCTGGCGCCTGGTCAGCAGATTGCAGATATAGCAGTGGAAGAGTTAATGCGGGAATTTCGTACCTTCCGAGAAAAGCAACTCGGTGCAAGGGTTACGGCCATGATGTAAATGTAATATGTTCAAACAAAGTCATCGTGCCTCCATTGGTTTTTTTAGCGGTCGAGTAGTAGAAGTTTTAGTTCGATAATAATTCTTACAGTGATGATGAAAGATGAACAAGTTCAAAATAGCCAGTAGCAGCACGTGCTGAACTGGTGCTTTCTTTCATCTAATCACGCATTCAAGAAGCAAGCGACGCCAATTCTATCTTCAGCGATGCGGATTAACAAAAAGATGGATGGCATAGCACCGTGGAAAACCTGGGTGAAGACTATCAAGACATTCGACGAAAATCTCAGCTCGGTACTACCACGTCCATTTATACTTGATATACATTCAGAGTTAGCCAACTGGTAGGCAGATCAGGTTGTGAAAACAATTTTATGCTGTACTATAATAGAGTAGTTTATAGAACGGATGTAGGATGGACTTGGATGGATCGGATGGACCCCCCTGATTCTTCCGATCCTACTTGAAATGGTGGGAAGTCCATCCGATCCATCCGATCCATCCGATCCATCCGATCCATCCCATCCCGGATCTGGCACCCCTATAAACTGCTCTACTATAAGATCTTCCAAAGAAGTACTAATGAGTTATAGATTGAAGAACTGAATATGAATGTATGTTGCATTGCCACGTCGTCGTCCTGAGCTTGATAGATTAGATTTGTCTTCTTCATGTCCTCTGTTTTCACTGTTGAGAAATACGTGCACCCCAAAGAAGAGGAAGCTCTTGTTTTTCTTCATCATTTTCATCAGTGGAAGTGGCTCAGAGTCGGGAAGAAGCGGCCGGATGGCACCTATGCATACATTCGAGTTCCTAACGAAGGGTTCTATAGAAAGGCACAGGACGGCGAACATGTCGAAAAGAAAGGGCCCCGTCTTGCTGGCACTCTCCCTCGAGAGGTGGAAGTAAATGTTTATAGTCGCAAAAATCCCGGACTCTGTACCGGTCCGCCAAGAGAGGGCGGCGTGGAGAACCTTCGCCGAGTAGTACTGACAAGGCAGCGCCCCTCAGATTAAGCCAGGAGCTGCTTCTGCTGACGTACTGAATGGCTTTAGCTACTCATCTTGATCTTCTTGTATCTACTTACATTTTTTTGCCAACAACTTCCTAACTAAGCGGCCTGACCCACCTACTTTAGGTTTAGGTGCTGGCCGCACTGGTTAGCGGCAACCAACGAGTTGATGATTCAGCACATTTTTCTTTTGCTTTGGCTTTGGAGAAAAGAATGTTGATTTCTCTCTTTGTGGAAGAAGTATTAATATCTTATTCGACCGTGTCGGTGACGGTGGATACCATGGAGGAAGAGGAAGATAGATACATCAACTTCATCGAAGTTTCCACCTCAATACTTAGAAATCGGAATTGCAATATAACCTGTCTTCTAATGAGAAGCCAGGGTAATGCGCGAGCTACTGGAAGCGCAAGAAGTGAAAGACTTTGTGGAGGAGCACAATTCGATTATTCGAGATGCAGGTGCGTTTTTTATTTAGTATTGCACGACATGGTAACTACCAGGTACCAGCTGGAAGATGAAAATTCACGGATTCTGAATTGACCACGACGCTCATTTATATGACAGCACCTACCTTGATATAGTAAGTGGTAGGTCGTGTGTCAGTCAATGATGATTTTTTTTCGTTATCAAGGAAAAATAAGGAGTTGTCACCATCTATGCCACCTGGCCACGGACGAAGAATCATGGTACTGCTTAGCCCACGATCATTGGTACAACTAGCACCAATAGAAGAAAAGTCTAAGTATATTAGTATAATTATGCTGAAAGTGCCTTATTTAAAATAGTTGAAAATAGTACACTTCACAGTCGGAAATAGCTCTGGTCGCCACTGATTCTATGAACAATTTCTC